>CAUJNA010000238.1:0-70000 GCA_963377175.1 Effrenium voratum | reverse complement strand
CTCTGGAAAAGTCCCAACTTTTAGACAGGCCACTGGTGGATTGTTCTCGCCCTCTCCAACACCTGGTCTTATTGGATACGCACTCATCATGCGCACCATGTTTCAATGCGTATGCACATGATGATGTGCATCGCAGCTTAAAGGGGCTTAACACCAGAGATGAGGCAGGATGTTGCGCCAGAATGGCCTGAATGTTAAACATGCCATGTAGATAATCAGCATAATTCGATTGGTGTTGCACGTACGTGTTGCCTTTTGATTGAAGCTCTCCCCTTAGCCGCTCAGACACGGTGTCTCTGCAAATCTGAATAACCAACGCGCGCTTGCGCGCGCTGCAACCCTCAATCAACCACGCGACTCTTCCTCAACCACGTTTTGAAATTGTCTTGGCGGGTTGCACGGAAATTGCGTCTGTTTTCAAGCTCACACACAAGGGTCCCAGAGCTCAGTTCGTTGGAGCGTACAAGGCACGCAGAATTCTCGGACGCTTCGCCGAGGTGCGCGAAGACAGCGGTGAAGCCGTGCAGCGCCGTGCTCTTGACCTGACTGATCTAAATCGGGTTCCAAGGCAAACGAAAAGGTCAAAGGAAAGGAAAACACATGCTTGGTACAAGGACAAGTGGGAGTTCAAACAAACAAGTCTTCTTTTGGGGAGGGCCGAACCTGGAATCCCCCATGACTGACTCAACTAAAGCCATACAAGGTCAATGCGAAACAAGGCAACATCATCACCATGGGCAAGGTTCAGGAATCTGTCACTCCAAAAAAAAAAAAAAAAAAACGCGCCTCGTCCCTTTCCTCCAAGTCCTTGCTCACCATGCCCAGGCCCGGCGCCCCCAGCTCGCCATTGCAGAAGAACCCGCTCACGCGCCTGGGGCGCCAGGGGAGCTGGGGAGAACCTTGCGGTCTGCAGCCACCCCGTGTACCCCTCACCAAATTCCCCTCACTCACCTTACCTCTTGGTTTTGGATTCGGGGGATGCGCTGTTCCTTTTGAAAAAGGGAAAGGCGCACCACCCCCAAAATCCCGCCCCAAAAGGCCCTGGTAAGTCCTGCGAGGGATCGCTGTCAGGCGCAACGCTGGGAACGCTGAGATCGCTGTCATTCGGAGCCCCCAAAACCTCCAAACCCCCAAACCCCCATACCACTCGTTCTTGGAAACACCCTCCAACCCACAAAAAAAAAAAAAAAAAAAAAAACAGAGCAAGCCCCCCAAGTCACACCCAGAGAAAAAAGAAAAAAAAGCCATCGCGGCCTTCGCCCTCAACTCACACCAAACAAAACGCCGCCACGGCCTTTCGGGGCCGTTAAAGCCAAGGGGCGAGCCCAGCTCCTCACCCAAGGCCTCCTTGAGCGCGGAGGCGTCCACGTGGCGCCGCCCGTAGAGGCCCTGCCGAGGGCTGCAGCTTCACCCGCCTTGACTCCTTGACCATAGGGCAAACCAGAAATTTGCCCCCAATATCGAGGGCAATCCTAAAAAAAAGCATGCTATAGGGTAGGGTATTCTGAAATTTCCCCCCCAATATCTAGGGCAATCCCAAATTTGCTCCGGATTCCTAAAAACATGGGCTGGTTGAGTCCAAGACAAGGCAAAAGCACATCCGTGCAGGCGGCATGCCCAACGGGGGCCCTTTTGGGAGCTGTCAGCTGGGGAAAAATGCTAAAGGGCACCGCAGCTTGTTACATGGCCACTTTGGCACGTCCGCCGCAGAATTGTCCCAGGGAAAGTGTCCAAAGTTCCAAGGGTCGCGCTTGCGTTGGGAGACCTCAAGATACCGAACGGTCTTGCCTCCGCCATTCAACCAGGAGTCAAGCTTCTCACCTACGGGTTCCCTGGCTCACGCAGCCTAAACCACATGTCCCACCCATCTACGCGGTGTAGACAGTGCAAACCTCAATGAGGCTGCCATTTGGGCAGAAGCTTGCAAGGGAGACCGTCTTGAAGGCGCTGGGATGGCCAGTCAAGCTCAGGCATTTACTGAGCTGAGTGGAAAGCAATCAAGTAAAAGCGGCAAGTGTCCAAAGAGAAAAACAACTTGAAAGCTCCGTTGTTTGGAGGTGGACAAAATGAAAAGTCATGGCAGACGTGATTGGCCACAAGGCGGAGCCACGTTCGAGGCAAAAGATTGATACGGAAGCCTGATACGCTGAACTCAGAAACAAGATTGCGCTGCATCTGACCTTGCAGAGCATGGACGTGCGCGGCCAGACACAAATACTACGCACACGGGCAGGCAGGCAAGCAGGCAGGCAGGCAGGCAGGCAGGCCTTCTGGCTGGCTGGCTGGCTGGCTGGCTAGCTGGCTGGTTGGCTGGCTGGCTGGCTGGCTGGCACGCCTGCATGCGTGCATGCATGCAGGCATGCAGGCATGCAGGCATGCATGAATGCATGAATGCAAGTACACACGCAGCTTCCAAAAAAAAAGACTCCTTGCGGAAAAGCCGCTGTGAAATCCACCGGCACAAGTCCATGCCTCTTCCAGAATGGCTCACGATCTTCTCCGTGAAGAGTTTAAGATGCAAATTCCAAACAGGGTTGCTTGCAAGCAAAGAAGAAGGGGGGAGGGGGTGGGGTCTATTTGAAAATGGGTGACATGTCCCATTCAGGATGAGCCCCGGTATGGACGTCCCAAGCCGCCTCACCCCGGCCATTACACGTGAAGAGCAGGCACCCGGTGGGCTCCTCATGCGGGATGCGCGGAATGTAGGGTGGGTTTGAGGGTTCTTTAAGTTTCCTTGCTTGGATGCTGTTGACCCCTCTGCAAAAAGTTTCACTTTATGTGGGTCCCATGGAAAATCCTCTGTTTCCCAAAAAGTTACAGTTAAAAGATCCAAACAAATAGCCAAAACAAAATAGGTGGGTTTCGGGTGGGTTTGGGCTGGGTTCAGATTGGTTTAGTTGCGCCTGCGGGATTTGGTTTAGGGTGGGTTTAGTGGTGGTCTAGGATTGGATTAGCTTGGGTCGAAAGACGAAAGCCAAAAGCTAGCCCAGAGAAAGACAAGAAGGAACTGGAAAGCATGGCCCTCCCATGAAAGCAACGCATGCACTTCGTTGATCTAGAGTTGAGGAGCATGGCATTCAGGCCGACCGAGCGACCCTTAAAGGCAATCAAACCGAAAACACGTAAGTTGGTCCTTTGGGGTTGCTTTCGCGCCAAGACTACCCCTCGTGCTCCGCTGGGCCCCAGGCCCCGCCACCAACGAAGGTGCGCTCTAACCTGGGTGGCATGAGTTGCTTTTCAGGCTCAAGGGGGGAAGAAAAAGGAATTGTTCAAACTCGCAGGGGGTAGCCCTCCAGTGCAATAAAAAAACATGGAGGTCCAAAGAAACAAAAAAACAACGCAGGGACTCGTTTTTGGTTCACAAACCAAAAAAAAAAAGCTTCGAAGGGGCCTCTGCTTGCAAGCTTCCGCCCCCCCAAAAAAAAGAAGCTCCGGCCTGTAGCGGTTCAGCATCAGCTTCAGGTCCGACTCCGCCGAGTCCTTGTCCCGCACGTGGAACCGCAAGGCCTGGCCCTGGCTCCGGGGAGTTCCCCCCGACTCGCACCACCGGAACGTTCAAACGCGGTTCAAACGGGGTCGGGGAAAGATTTATATATATATAAGCCCAGACACAAAACCAAAGAACTGAACCAAATCCAAGCAACTCACATAAATCCAGATGGGAAAATCATGGTGGGCGCCAGCGAATTCAAAGCTTCAACATGCAGAGGCCATCTGTGTAATTCCGTCGCCTCGGAAATGCCTTCGCTCAGCACAAAGCCTCCATTAGGAGTCACCTCAGACAAACACTTGTCACGTGCGAGAGAATTAATTAGCGATTGATGTGTTTCACTTATCAGAAATCCACATGGCCAGCGGTAAATGACAAGGTTGAGTACCGCTTTTCCGAGCCAGCTGAGTGCCCACACTTCAGCGATGGGACGAATGAGCCAGTCGCCATCGTCAATCTCGGCGGCAAGATTAAAGAAATGGCGAGCCTGAAGATTTCCCGGACCTTCCTGCCAAGCGTTGAAACAAACACTCGCGCAAACAGAAACTGGCACGTTGAAAACGGTGAAACCTAACAAGGACTGTCAAAACTCATGTCTCTCACTACTTGAGCATGGGGCGGAATACTAGGATGACCCCGCCTTGGTGTTTGGTGTCATTTGGGGCCCGTCCCTCCCCGCCCTCTGTAGACAACCAATGGCATTGGCACCTAATCTCATTTGACCTACAGCTAGATTGCCTCAAAATGCCAAGGCGCAAATTCACCCGTCCGTGACACTCTGAGTCTCGCAAATTCCCACTTGGAGTCTCGCAATTCGCACGCTGGGTTCCCAGGCTGAGTTCTCGTTCACAGCCTGACCTGAGTCGTTGAGGTCGCGCCAGGCGGGCACGTGCACTCGGAGACGGCCCTCAAAGCGAAGGCTACCCGTCTGACTTCATGTTGACCCCGGTGTCCCCTTTAAGTGGGGATTCAGACCACTTTTGGAGGGAACATCCCCTACTGGGACGGGTTTATTCATCCAAGGTCAACATCATCTGGCTGTTTCGAAAGAGATTGCCGATGGGCTGGTTTCCAGGACCGCGCGCGTCGAATTCGATCCGGTCATGGCGCAGTAGAAGGTGTGCAAGCCATGTGGGCAACTAGCAGCCCGCCCGAGAAAAGCAAACGGACACACAGCCTGCCCAGAAGCAACACGAGTCAAGAACCTTTTTCAGAGGCCCCACACTTTTCACCTTGGTCCCGTCCAATTGCTTTCTGATGGGTTCCCGCTGCTTGAACTGGCTCATTTGGCCTGACGCAAGGGGAACAACAGTGTCCATTGGGCTCTTCACAAAACCTTGGGTCTGGATTGTGTCTTCCGAAAGCCCGAAGACATGTCGCCTCCGCGCGGAGAGCAATCCGGGTTCTCCCGACCTCCGAGGCCCACCAGCAGACTCTTCTGCATCTTGGCCCTAAGCTCCTGCAAAAGATGTGCAACTCGAGTTCAAGAAGCCTGTCCCGGTGGGAAACGTCCGCATCCGTGGCTTTCTGGATTTCAAGGTATGGATTTTCAACCTAGCAACACAGCACAACAAAAGAGGCCACTTGATAGCAAGAGAAGAATGATCTGTCACTGGTTTTGAGTCTCACAAAAGCCGCCCTTCACGCAGGGGAGAATTGGCATGGGGCCAGGCTCAACCTATCGGCGCGACAGTGCAATCCAATAGGTCGGAAAGCGCGAAAGGATAGCAGAGGACAAAGGACACCTGCACGAAATCCTTCCTGCCAAATCTGAAAGATTGATAGGAGCGCAAAGACACCAAGCAGCGCAAAGAAAAGCTGAAGATGGGGGAGGGGGCGCAGTGCGCGTTTTTTTGAGTGGAATCTGGAGTGTCAAGCCGCCATAGTCAATCCACACAGCTTTTCCACAGGACATCCAGCTGGCCTTTGCAATACGCGTTGGACCCATGTTCCACCGAACAGTGAGTCGGTCAGCTCCTCGTTCACCGCGCCGAAGATAAGGCCCAGAGCTTCTTTCGCCGGCCTAAGCTGGAGAACATTGCTTTACGGATAGAACTCGATTGTAGAGGGGGGCCTCCTTTTTGGGTTCCATAGGTCTCGAGAAGGAATTAAGGTGGCAAGACCCAGGAAGAAAAGATGGCATCGATAGAGCCTGCATGTGTTCAATCGAGCTAGCCGACGCCATGTCGTCTCCAAAATTCTGCACCATCTGTTCGATCCGCCAGCCCGAGATATCAGGGTGTGTCTTCCTCTCTTTTTTCTCGGGGACCTGTTTAAATGGTGGGTTTCCCCTTGGCTCTCCTTTAAAACACAAAAAAAAAAAAGAGAAGAAAACAAACAAGAAAAAAGAACCCAAAAAAAAAACCGAGCGGTGCCCCGTTTTATAAAGCCGCGCTCGCTCGCTAAAACTCTGGCCTGCCGCCGATGCCGATGGCCACGGGCCCGGAGACCGAGCTGATGCGCACCTGCCGCGCTGGCTCTTTGTTTATCCTTTTGCATCCTTCAGCACCTGGGGGAGGGGGGGGGGTTCTCATGGGGGGGTTTTCGGGAGTTCTCATAAAGGGGAATCCCCTTCTGGTCCACTGGGAAGTTTTGTGTTGCTGTTCCACTTTCGTTGTTTGAAAGTTGGCTCCTAAAACATGCGTGCGCGGTGCATCCCTTTGCACGCAAGAAGGCTTTCTGGAGATCAGAATGAATGGACACCCTTTTGGTAGTTGCATGTTAGGGTTTTTAGGAAACGATTTCAGAAACAGCCAGATCTTCTCACTGCAAGTCTCCAAGATGCAATTCGCACACCAGGAAACAAGGGCAAGAGGTGCTTGTCCTCAGTGACCTGGCTTGCCCATATCAGCATAGTAGCACCCAAAATCAAGTTCTGCTTGATCCTTCCAGGTTGTGAACCCTCCTGTCAAACCAATCAAACCAAGTCGAGCCCCGCACAAAAAAACATGGGAAGCAGCATTGCTACAACTTGGTGCCTTCAATATGCCGGTGAAAGAAACAGCAAAGATCGGAATGATGTGCACCATCTGGGTCCCCAAATGTCCTATGAAGCTGTCACCAAGAAATGGCTGTGGGTCAAAACCCTGTGCCCCTGGTGAACATCAAAATAGGTGGCAAATGGATGTTCATCCACCCCAAAATGGCTCGCCATAGGTTGTGACGACCCATGGCCAAATACCAAAAAACAAGAAACGCGTCTGACGCGCAGGGCTCTTGGCCAATGCGCTTCCCGGCCTTGGGGCCAACACCCAGGCACCCCTGGCAGACCACCGTGTGCACCTCGGGGCGAAACCTATGCTGCAAGCCATGGATTCTTGCCCGTCAAACTGCGAATGCCTGTGTAAAGGCTGGTGTTTGCCCACAAAGCACGAGGCAGAGTGCCCCTCATACCTTTGTCAAGACCGGGATGTTCGCAAACTCGTGCAAAGGGCTCAGCGGAGACATGTTGGCGGGGTGGTGCTGAACATTAGTTGGCCTTTTGCCTGAAACAAGAACAATGGAATGCTGAAACAAGGTTTCACTAGCTTCTGACCACAAATCGACGAAACCTCGCCTTCGAGTCACACAAAGCAGTTGCTTTGGCCGCTGGATGGGAATACTTCAAAACTAGGCACCAGAAATTCACGAAGTTCCTCCAAATGGCCCGCAAAGCGGCTAAAACAGGGGGCTCTTCGCCTTTCCTACCCGCTCAGACCAGGCAGGCGGGCGTCCATCTCCGTGAGCATTAGCCTTGGACAGCGGCGCCACAGTTTCCACCTGCAGCTTGACCTTGAAGCCTGCCTTAAGCTTCGGGAAATCCCACATAAAAGGTCCGCAACTCGCAAGGCCTTCATGTGGCCATGGGTCAAAATCCCGTAGACTTAAATGGGTGATGCACCTAACCCAAAATGGCACCATTGGTGTTGACCCACAGCCATGCGTCTGCAACCCACAAATTCCCAGTGTTCATCGTAGGAAACGCGTCGGCCTCCTGGGGCACCAAGGCCATGACCCAGAAATGCCCTGGCTCAGCAAGCGCGCCTTGTTGCCTGCGACTGCGCGCTTTGTTCGCATTGATCTTTGAAACCTGCGATGTGAGATGTCGCATATGCGTTTCATGCTTCTCAACCCATCCTCCTGGCATCCTGGGCATGTGGCAGGGGGAAGAAGTTGACAAACCTCCGATTGACCACGATGTCCAAGGGTGTTGTGGCCAAATTGGCTTCGTTCATCTCCAAAAAATGCGAACCTGAATACCTCCACAGCCTAAACCAACCCGCCCACCTAGCCAGCTAGACACCCAGCCACCCGCCTCTTGAGCAAATAGACATGGACGGCATGAAGCTGGTGGTGGCGCCACTGCCCACCTCGGGAGGGGAAGAAGAAAAAAACGCGGCAGGGCTGTTGACATGGCCCCTTTGCTAGTTGGGATCCATCGCTCAAAACCGTTTTGGGATCCCATTTCGGGGTAGGTGAATTCACCAACCAGTTTAGAACCTACTTTAGTTGTTGGATTGGGATGTTCACAGGGGGTACGGGGTTTTGACCCATGGCCTCTCCTGCCTCGGTTCGGTTGCCTCCGAGTGCTTCCAGTTACCTCCAGTTGGGAACGACGCTGGGCGCCAACGCGGAAACAGCACCTTCTCCTTTTGAAGCCAAAGGGAGCACCACCCATGCAAGAGCCATTTCAAATACGCTTCGTCGACGTGAATCTCTGTAGTCCCCCGGCACGCAGGGCGGCTGTGATGCCGCCTGCTTTGGACACCTACGAGTCGGATGTCAAGTGGATCCCTAACTGAAATTTGGGGCTGTCCGGTTTGTTTGGACAAGCGGAGAACCCCAAGTCAGCAGCCCGAATTGAAAACTTTGCCTTGTCTGGTTGGTGTTGCTGCGCGTTGACTTGAGAAAATGGTATGTATTCAGCTGACCAAGACTTCAGTCCACAGGTTTCAATTTCACGCTGTAAGGAACGCGCGCGGCTCTCAAACAAAAACTGCCGTACAAACAGGTGGCAAAACAGAAAGCCCTTCCCTCTGTTTCGATTGCCCCGAAGCCAATGCCAGCTACCCAAAAAGAAAGCTCCTAGGCGTGTTGCCTAAACCTTTCGAATGAGGGACATCATTTCGCACCAAATTGATGTCTGGGCCAAAGGCGACACCCGTGGCGCTGTCCCAACCGGGACCATATGTTTGAGAGCCTTGATTATAGATAAGGAAATATGGCTGTGGGTCAAAACCCTGTACCCCTGGTGAACATCAAAATAGGTGGCAAATGGATGTTCATCCACCCGAAAATGGAGCATAGGGTATGCCCCATGGCCATATCTCGTCGGTGCCGGATGGCCGGGAAAAACGGCCACCTGCACCAAGGTCACTGAAGTCGGGAGAACGACCGGCGGCGGTGCGCTCGAAAACGACACCCGCGGCGGTGCGCTCGAAAACGACACCCCAAAAAAACTGGCACAGGTGGACATTTTGTCAAGCGTCCAGCTCCCAAATCGAAATTTGGGCGATGCCCGGCCACCTTTTTCTCGCGATTTCCCTAGCCCGGAAAAAATCCAACCAAACTCTTGGAAAAGCTGAAGACCCTCGTCTTCCATTTTCGCGTTTCATTTCCCTGCCTTGGGGAAACTTTCGTCCAGGCTCTGCCTCAGAGCAGCTTGAGGCACGAGCTCAGGTGCCTTCCTCGCGACTGGAACGAAGACTTCGTGAGTGGAAAGCTGGACCGTTGCGCTGAAGTTCGGGGTGAAGAATTGATAGGAATTTTACTTGGGGGCCCTTTGGTGGACATCAAAATTTGGTGGGATGCATGTCCACCAATCACTTTTGAGGTGGTTGCCGCTGATTGCCTATTGAAAGCCATAACCATATGTTTGTTCTCAGCGCTACGAGGTGCACCTTGTCTCTAGACTGAGTGCACAGACGAAAGGCCTGTTCAAATCCAAACACGAGCTGCGCCTCGTCCAAAGGACCAAGCGTCCCAATGTCGCACTGGGCGCCCGGCATGATCTTCTCCACCGGTCCAAAGGGGTCCGCCAGCAGCAGCATGGACCGCACGGAGCCGCCCTGTGCCTCAAACCCGACTCCCACGGGTTTGAACACCTGTGCGGGTTCACAAGATCTCCAACAGCCTTAGGATGGCTCGAGCTGTCAGGCCAAGGCTGATCCAGGATAGCAGGCCTCTAAATGTCATTTGACCAGAAAAATGCCACATGACCAAAACACAATGGGAACATCGAGAAGCTTCGTGGCTGGTGTACGTTCCTCTGGTGCTATCAGAAGTTTTTGGCACGTAGCTCAGTGGACCTTCAAAGGATTTTGATTTGTTTAAAACAAGAGTGCTTCATGAACTGCTGGGGTGTCTCAAAAGGGGGACTCCAAACCTAGGGCATCCTTCGGCACAGCCGTGGTTCAGTTCAGCGTTGGGCCAGGGGCCCCCGGCCATTCGGTTGATCAGCTCCAGGTCGCCGCTGGCCTCTCACGAAGCGGAATGTGACGTCTTGGCGTCGCAAAAAAAGGGGACGGGCCGACAAAGGGAAAACGGGGCAAAAGCTCGGGGGGGGGGGGGGGAAAAAGTTGACAGGGGCTGGTTTGTCTTGTTGTGGGGGGGGGGGGTCCAAGAAGCAGTTGTTGTCCTTGAAAGAGCTCCTGAGCCACCGAGATCGCTGGCACCGAAGGACACTGCAGCCTATTTGTTGGAACCGATGTTGCTTGTTGGGTCACACAAATCAAAAAGGGTCTTTTTGGTCTTGCAGGTCTACCTTGATGCCACGGTGTTGGCTCGGAAACAAGCAGAAATCCGCTGCAAAGGGACGTGGCACATCGCCAAGAGTCGAAGCTGGGTGTTCTGGGAAGAATCAAAAGGGTGGCTTTGGATTTCCGATGTGAACCCCTCACAAAGCTCATTCAAGGTACCACCAGGAGGCCTCGAAATGGGAATCGCCACCTGCATTTTCATCAACCTCCCATGTTCAAGGCATCTGGGATCCTTTTTGATCGACCGGTACATAGCAGTCTGAGGTAGTGGCTTGGGTCGCTGGGACCCTGAAGCAGGATTGCTGATCTATCCTCTGTAACATCATCCCAAACGAGAAACTCGCTCATCAGATCAAGGACGTGCTCAAAATCTCAATCGAAGATGGCCAGTTCCTCCAATAGGATCACCCTAAAACCCATCCGAAGGGCGATGCCAACCCCGCCAAAACATCGGCAGCTCCACCTGTGAGGTTCAACTTTTGGCCACCAATTCCTTTTGGCTTTGAGGGCACGCCAAAAAGAAGCCTTCTTTTTTTGGGGGGGGTCTAACAATAGACACCGGCATCTCTTTCGCCACCTGTTCCCACGAGAGAAAACAAAAAGAGCAAGTGTCTGAGGCCGCGCGCGTCGCCCCCCAGGAAGAAAGGCACAGCCTCAGAACAGCAGAAACCGGCCCAATTGGCAACGCTCTGATGGATCGACTTCATCGGAAAGAAAACTAGCCTCACAACTTTTGCCTGGACCCCTCAGATGCTTGTTGTACTTATCGCCGATCGAGGCCCTGACTCGAGAGCTTGAGTCCATGCATGTAAGAAGACGTGGAGCAAAAAAGCCTACCATCTGGATACGCCCAATGCTCCAAACGGATCCAAAGCCCAATACACCACAGCACCGCCCTTTTCATGTAACGACTGCACAAAGCAGAGCAAAGCAGCAAGCGAACGCAAATGCCAATTAGTTGTTTGCAAGGATGTCCAAACGCCGCCAGTCTGGCAACACGCTATCAGCGCCCTGTCTTCAGAGGTCCATCAGCAACCCCGCTTTTCCGACATTTGCTCCACCGGCTTCTGTTGATCCTCCGGAAACCCGTTGGAATTTTGCGGCTCAGTTGCCCAGATGCCACTTGGGTGTGGCTCAAAATTCAAGACCGCAGGTTTTAGGCTTTGGTTCCATTTACCAAGGTGCTTTCTTTGTACCTTTTTTGAGCCACAGCCACTTAGGGGCGTGTGAATCGGCAGGGCCCCCGCGCCCCGGCTTTCCGGACAACAGCCACAGAGAGGGCGAAGCCCCTCTCCACCTCGATCGGCGAGCCCTCGCCGCCAGCAAAGTCCTCACTCGCGGCTTGTTGGAGGCCGGCTTGATGAAACCCCAAAATGGAACCCAGGAAAATGGACACAAGGATTAAACTACAGCGTAATGTTACCACTTGCAAAAGCAGAACCTTGCCCCACTTGGTTTGCACCAGCGCCCTCTCGCCCAAGGCCGGCGCCACCGCCATCTTGCCTAGCAAAAAATGGAAGCCCCATGCAGACGATTCCTCTGAGCGCCCCAAACTGGCGTTGGTTTCCCATTTGGTTCCACCAGAGAAGGGTTACCTCCACATGGACGCAAGTGTCCTCGACTCGGGACATGGGACCGTAGGAGTGGCATCACTTCTCAAGAAGTCCCAGACCAAGGCCAAGGAACGGGGAGTCGCCAAATGTCCCAAGCCTCGCCTTGTAACCTCATGTTGGGAACAAACATTCTCCTCAAGCACCCTCGCAGAGCACGAGCCAATGGGCTGATGTCGATCCTACTTGTCGAACGTCTCCAGTCTACCTCGTCACAATGGTTCACAAAGATGGAACGGTCATGGCGCATCCTCCTTTTAGGCCGACAAAAACACAACAAATGCCAGCCGCCACTCCAATTTAGGGATCGATTGCTCTCGGATCCAAGCATGTTTCCATTTACAATTGCTCCAGCAGCGCTGCCTCCCTCACCCTGAGCAAGTGCGCAAGCCTGCAACATCCCTTTTCTTCGGCTGGTACATTGGGAAAGCAAGAGAAGGACCGTTTGTTGGTTGTTCTGAACGGACGGAACTGTTCTGACGAAGCGCAAAAGTCACCACGAATCGCCAAACTTCTAGGGGTACCTTTCCCATTCTTTCTAGGGATCCTTCTTTGCAAATTTCCTCACTAAACCCCGGGAAACGGTTTTGCCGGTTTTCAGAACGATGGTTAAAAAGAATGGAAAAGGAATCACATCCTAGAAAACTCCGCAAACACCGATTGCGGATGCGCCTGTGCTTTGGCCGATCGCGCCGCCACAGGCACCGCCAACGACGTGCTCGACATCTAGCCTTGGCTTGGGATAGAAATGTTGTACAGTCTTCACGCCGGAGCTTGGGGCAACGAACAACCGGAGCTTGAGGCAACGAACCACCGAGGTTCTGAACAAACCGTAGCAAGGGTCTCAAGACTTGTTTGTTTCTCCGGCGGCCTGAGACCGGCCAAAGGAATTCTTCGGGGCTTTCTCCTCTGGAGATCTACACCCGTTGGCTGTGAACAGCCCTGGAGACCGGGATGTCATCCAAGGAAGAAAATGAGGGCCAGACGCCTCAAAAGCAACCAAAAAGAGGCGCGCTGCAAGGAACAAAGTGCAGTAGCTTTCGTGAAAGCTTCGGGGATCAGATTAGAAAGTGCGATCAACCCTGTGTTGGCGGTTAGTTGGCTTGAGTTGGAGGTGTTTTCGAGGAACCACCAGGGTTTCAAATCCACAAATCACCAATTCAAATCACTAAGGGGTAAGCTTGTCCTTTTGCAGGGATTCATCCAAGCCTTTGTCAGAATGAAAATAGCAACCTAACAAAAAGTATCAGAACCTTGCCCCCCCCAAAAAAAAACAGCGAACCTGCCAACCGGTGAGCAACACACTTGACGAAGCTAGGCCCGATGCCTCTCCTGAAGCTTCTCCAACCTGGGCAAAACTCCGAATCACCATCAGGAAAAACCTCCGCGAGGGCTTAAAGCAAGCAGAATCCGGTTTCAGCCTCCAGGCAGAAAGGCCAATATAGTCTTAAAGGAGCACCCTGCCCGCGTCTCAACAGAATCATAGAAATTTGACCAGACTCACAGCCCTTGCAAAAAGTTGAACTTTCTGCTCCAGCATGACTATAGTTCGTTGCGTGGCCGGTGGGCAACCGATTCTACTGCAATGTCCCAACCTTCTCACTTGTCGGGCTGCCTCATGGCAAAGAGCAGGCTAGAAAGCCAATGCCAACAACAAAGGGGCGCATGGAAGGGCAAGGCTGGAACACCAGGCAAGAACTGAAGACCTAAATGGTGAGAAACGATTGTGGTCGAAAAAGTCACGACTTCGAGAATCAAGCCACCGAATTGCGGCCTGGGCGGAAGAATGCCCCGCCCAGAAGTCCAAATTGGACACCTTTCAGCGCAACTAGGCACAACCTCCGCGACTACAAGCCATGTCTTCGGCACTACGAAACACCGGCGTCTAAACAGCAAAACAGCAAGAGCCTCGGAATCCAGGCCTGATAAACCATACGGTTCCCGCAATGGGCGAGGAAGCTCGCAAAGAACTAACTCAAGGCATCACAGAGGGTGGGATTCCCAGGTGCCATTTCGAAAGGCTTAGACCTTGTGCTGGTAGGGAAGACTGAAAAAACCCAAAGGCCAAAACGTTCAAAGGTCAGCCTTTGGTCTCTCAATGGAGTCTAGCTCGATGCTGGCAATCTGCAACATTAGACCAGGAGCTCTCTGTATCAACGGCCAACTGCCTGACACGTCCAGATATCGAATATTGTCCTATTGCCTACAACCTAAATTTGGAAAAAGTCCAACAGCTTCCTTACTGCGTCTGACACAAATTCGAAATATCGCCCGCGGATGTCAGAAACCACCCGTCTCTTCAGGCAAAGCGGGTTGACATAGGACTGGGTGGTTCCTCAAGAGAAGGGGCACGGGCTGTTCGGCAAGACCCCACCTTAACTGTCCCTTCCATCCTAGAACAATTGTTGCCCTCATTTACTTAAGGTGCCTCTGTAAATCCAAAAGCAATGAAGAACAAAAACTGATCAGACTTGATCACGTGCTTTTCAATCCAACAGGCGCGAAAATCCTTCGATTCACCTAGCTGAACCTCTTGAAACCGTCCATCCCATGAAAGAACAAACAGCAAATGTGGGTTGTGTCCTTCAACCAACTCGGGGGCTCCCAAAGCGGTCGTTTTCGATTGACCTTTCACGAGCCCAGCTCACCATGGCCCCGGGCATAGGAGCCATACCCTGCGCTTGATCCACCTGAGCATCCCGGGCGCAGCACCCCGCAAATCGTTCCCATGCCTTGCACATTCTTAGACATTGTCCACACATGTATCAAATGAAGGGGCCCAACTCAGGGAGACAGCAACATCACACGAGACTGCCGCCTTTGGGGAAATCGACTTAGGGACCGCAACACGACGCAGCAATTCAGCAAGTTTCGACCGGCATGTTTCTTGGCCAACGCGTCTGGAGGGAGCGAAATCCGGTGGAAAGGAGGGGACGCATGCTTGATATACAATCACCCTGGGCGACCTGCCTGATGCTGATCGGCCATTCAGCCAGCACATGGTTCAGCCAACAGCAATAAGAAGCAAGCGTCGACAAAGGGAACCAGGCTGCATTCAGGAACCGCGCCAGCTAAAAAGAGTGCTTGGTGAATTGGTCTAAAACGCATGAGCGCAAACGTTGAAAAGGCCTGGCGGGTTTTGTGTAGCACAAATGAGAACCAAGTGCCAGTGCATCTCTGTGGGTGGAAGAAAAACAGGCTTTCGGCGGATCAAATGTTCAATGCTTGTGTTGCCAAAATGTTGGCTTGGACAAAGGGTCGCAGATAAGTGAAACACGAATCTGTTGTTTCGCACCGTTTCCCTCCATCCCTGCTACGTTTCCCATCTCTGCTTGAAAGGGACCCTTTTGCGGGGCCCAACCCGGACAGCCTCTCCCTTCACGCCCCCTCTAAGCCATGCAACTCAACTCCCTGTGTTGGTCTGGTGGCAAGTGGCTTGTATCGGAACGTCCCAACCAAAAAAACGACAAAAGAACAGCTTGATCACCTTATCCCGATATTCTTCCTCTCAAAAAAAAACGAGGCATTTTTGCGGCCCCCTCCCTAGGCTCCCCCTCGTAGAGCTCGCTGATGAAGACAAAGGCCGCCTCAAAGCCCGGGCCCACCTGCGGGCTGAGGGCCACTTGCAACCACCGCGGCCCCACTGCGAGGCCCCAAACCACTTCTTCCCTTCTTTTTGGTCGGGAGAGGGGAGAGGGGAGAGGGGAGAGGGGAGGGGAGAGGGGAGAGGGGAGAGGGGAGAGGGGAGAGGGGAGAGGGGAGAGGGGAGAGGGAGAGGGGAGAGGGGAGAGGGGAGAGGGGAGAGGGGAGAGGGGAGAGGGGAGAGGGGAGAGGGGAGAGGGGAGAGGGGAGAGAGGGAGAGGGGAGAGGGAGGGGAGAGGGGAGAGGGGAGAGGGGAGAGGGGAGTTGGGGAGGGGTCTTGTTCTTTCTCCTTCCTTTGCTTATTCTTGGGGGGGAGGGGGGGGAGTTGGGGGTGGGAGGGGAGTTTGTCTCTCTTTTATGTATTCTTTGTTCTTTTCTTTTTTGGGGGGGAGGGAGCGAAGATGAACTCGGGTGCCAAATGTTGCAGCGACAGAACTGGCTGGCTTCCTCGAGGCGTTGTGTTTCAGGTCACGTTCTGTCTCTAAACGGAATACGGAACCCTGAAATTGGGGCCGGTGTTCCGTTGGTTTACCTTTGAAAACAACAGTACACCCCCCCCCCGAAACAACAATGGCACAGTTTGTGGAAATGGGGTTCTGGCTTAAATGCCACCAACGTATTGTGTAAGCATTCAGCCTCGTAGTGGCGCGCAAGCTGCGTACTCCAAAACTCATACCAAGAAAATACCAGCAAACGACAGATATTTAACGCTTCAGACCACTGGACAGGAAGATGTCAGCCATGTTGCACCGATGCAAACTGTGCACATGATGATACTGAGTCCGAACAGCCCTGAATCAGGCAAACGCCAGCCGCTAGACCAGTGAAATGAGTGTCAGAACCGCGGGGAATAAAGAACATCGACATATCGCTCTGCCAGCAGTCTGATTGTTGCATTGTGTCTTGCGCACGACATGGCATGGAGGATGATCTGCGGTGTTACTTCCGGAAAAGACCAGCTTCGTGACTTTGACTACTCCATCGCTTCTCATGTGTATTTATAGGTTGCACCTCAAAGCCATTGTTGTGTGACTTTGAAGAGTTGCAGGCTCAAAACGAACAGCCGCTTTGCAACATGCATAGGTACTGCGTCATTTAGCGCAGAAAGAACAGAGACTTATATCTATTTATATATATATATATTAAATAAAAGTTTCATAAAACCATATATTCAAAAATAGGATTACCCTATATCATACTATTTATGCTATAAATTATCAAACGATGCGCGCCGTCTGGTTTGCACCATGACTGCATGCAAGATTGTCTTAGAGCAGGCTCAGAAGCTGCGTGCATATGCGAGTCTGTGCAAACCAGGCACTCCTCCAAGTAGTCAGCTTCATGTGTCCTTTTCAATTGGACCCCGTCAGCCGTCCCTACTTTCAGGAAAGTCTAAGGGCCAATTTCATGCAATGAAAATCAGGGATCCCCACAAGAAGTCTCTTCCATCTCTTGGATTGAGCTCTTCTGTGCCCAACCCCAACCCCACTGCAACTCGCTAAGGTCAGGACTTCCCGCGCGACCTGGCAGACTCTCGTGTTGCCCGGTTCGGTTGACGCCCTAAATTATTCGTAGCCGTTTTCTTGCTTGCTTGCTTGCAGTATGGATGAATTGTGGGGGGTTGGAGGAGCATATGTTCACCCTCTCGCAAAATGCAACCATTGCAAATGCCAGGACTTTCATAACGATTCGATCAACTCCCGCCATAGGGTTGCTTTTAAAAAGTTCAGCTTGGGCGGATCGGAAAGATTTTTTCTGGAAGACTCGTGGAAGGCCAAATTTAAGACATCAGCAACTTGTAGGACCCGCACATCTTTCAACCTCTCCAGAGTCTGCAAGTATGACTAATGCCCTCCTCAACTCGTCTGCATTACATCCATGAGAAGTCCTCATGCAAGAGGCAGGAGTGCTGCCTTTTGGAAGGTACCGACATGTCAACACGTCAACAGTCAACATACATCTGGTAGGTAGGAGGGTGCTAATGTCTCCTGATTGATCAAAAACTGGTGAACCTCCCTTCCCCGTACCAGATCAGCACCTGGTATTGCAAGGACTCTCCAAGCCACTCGTTCAAGGGGAAGCTCTGAACCTATTGCATATTGCAAGGGTAGCCCATTCCAACCTTCCCGCATCGCACACCCAAGCCTCTTCCACCGCCTCCTCCCATTTGGGCGCCATGGAGCACGCGGACACGAAGTCCGCCTGCACCTGGCAAGCAAAAGCGCGCGCGCGCGCGTGGAGATCATGTGTGCTGCGCATGATTTGTTCAATTGGAAATGGACCCAGTGGTGGGCAATCGGACATACATGGGCATTCTGGCCTTCATGTCCTTCCGCGTGAGTTTGCATAGCCGATTGCTTTGGACCTTCCCTGAAGTGCGAAAAGGGATGATGAGATGTGGACAAGCCACCAGCAAAGTTGGCGCTATGGCTTTGGTGCTTCGACCCGACTTCTGGTGGCTCCATCCGTTCTGATAGGAGTTTCGTAGAGCACAAAAGGATCAGCGAGTGCGATCCGCCGTCATCCAAATTGCTGGGACATAGCCACACATACCTGACATGCAATAATATGCCCTTTAATGGCTTGAAGATCAGCAGGATGTACGCAAAGTTGTTACGTTGTCCGATACATGCAAAGATTTGGGCATGCCTCTGGGCAGGCCTCAAACAGAAGCAGCCAAGCAAAGGGTTCAAGTCTCGAATCTACACCCATGCACCGCTGGACATAGGGGTGCCAGAACAATTGGTGGGGCGCCTGGAGGGTTTGCTCAAGGGGAACCAACACCAAAATCATTCTTCAGGGAACCCTACCGTTCTTTGGAGGGAACCAACCAATTTGGGTGGCTCAAAAAAAACGGTACCAAAATGGAACCCGCCGGACAAGTGGAAACATGGACCAAAACCTGCGGAACACCTCCTGTTGAATTTTGAGCCACACCCATGCCAACCTACAAGCCTCTTGGCATCAACACCCCCGTGCCCCCCCCTCCCCCGCCAAACATCCGGCAGATGCCTCTGCCTCTGCTCTTCGGGCAGCCCGACACCTGGACGAAGTCATGAAGGACACGGGGCTCAACTGAAGATGCTGAAAAATTCCGAGGGGGAAATACCAACGCCCCAAACGACCAGCCAGGAAAACTTGCACCATACAGGGACCATCCAGGGGACCAAGGGTTCCACTCGCCAAATCGGACCTTCGGAGCCTCAAGCGCGTAAGCAAAGTGGTACAGCCTGTTTGCTTGATCCTTCCAAGAACAAGCTCTGTAGACTCCACAGACCGCGTACCTGAAGCTAGCTGAAGCCTTTGCATGGTGCAAGCATGCCTCAAAGGCCGAGCAACCTGCCATATTCCATCTTTAAATTGGGCGAGATCACCCATACCCCAAAAGCATGCACAATTGCCAGACAGCGTAATTGGATTTCCAGATACAAATGGAGATTACAAAAAGAAAAAAGAAAAAAAGAAGAAAAAAACTGGATAGCCGGGTTGACTTATCTAAGCGATCCGATCCAACGGGAGGAAAGGACCTGCCTGCGCCCCTGGGCGACGGCTGCACCAACCAGGCATAGCCTGGAAGCCTTGCAAAGCTCAAAAGCCCCATCAGTCCAGCCCCGTTCCACTTGCCAAAAGACAGAACAACATGACCTGGTCGCTTCCTCTTGGGCATGTCTTCAAGCTTTCAATTCGAGCATCACATTTGAAGTCCTGAAATCCTAAAAGTTGTCTTAATGAATGCCATCGAACCCTCGTGCGTGGCAACATTCCGCGATACATTTCCCCCTGACACATGGTTGCCCGCGATGTGCTGACAATCTGCAAATCTCTGGAAAGGCATGTGCTTTACCCCCGTTCCTGCCTGGCTGGCCAGCGTGCCAGATGCACGTCTGTCAGAGAACCATCTGCTGCCAAGCGTGGAGAGAGCGCAGACCTGCGTCAGTGCCCCACCTCACTTGCTTCGCTATGAGTTAAAAGTCTCGCTACAAGAACCAAGCGAAATGACTTTGAATTTCCACACGGCCACGCGGAATAATTGTCAAGTACAGCTAGGCAACAAGACCACCCTCAGAAACAATGCAACGCCATCACTGTCTCATCCAGGTTTAGGATTTCCCATGCTGCCCGAGTGTACTTGCTTCCAAAGACGTACAATGTTTGCAGCACGTTTGACTCCATCAAATTGCAAGTTGAGGTACCTGGCACGAAAAACGAACTTTCTGCGGCGCAAGCATCATAGTGTGCAAAACTCATGTGCCTGGACAAACACATCAAGGGACAAGTGCTCCGCATGGTAACGAACCCGAACACGTTCGACACAGCACCCACCACGCCTTGCGCTGCTCCTGCGGATTCAAAAACCCGGGGAAAACTACTGAGTGGTAGGTCCCGAGCACCTGCGAAGCATGGGTATGAATGAGTGTTGCTGCTTCACGGACCTTGCCTGAAAGAAACTCCACCCATCCTTGTGCAAAGTATCCATTTCAGAAATCAAGACGTGATCAATCCAGCCTTGCCGAGAGCAAGCTGCGGCAGCCACGCGCTCGGCACACCAATTGGAGTTGCTGCCAACATGGCCAGAGCAGCCACAGCAATTTCAGGGCGTCCCTGCAAGCACTGCAACCCAATGAATGCAATCAGCTTGCGCAATTGTGTCTCGATGTGTGATACGGACCATCAGCCGCCGCATTCCTTGCATCATCCGTGTGCTGAAATGAAAATGGCCCCTCCAGTCCAGCGGCGGGGCGGACTGGATAGTCAGCTGAGCGTTCCAAACCGTCCACCAGTAAATGCTTCATCGAAGTGCAACAAAGGTGCACAGCTCCGCTGCACAATGTCGACCATGTTGACATGCTCTGACCACTTGGTGACTATGATGTTGCCAGCCTTTCAACCGTGCGACGAAAGCTCCATGAAAACCACTGGACGACCAAACAGTTTGTGAATTAACGCCAGAAACTAGTTCATGAAAAAATGCATTGAGTTGCGCCAAAAAGCCGATAAGCCGATAAGCCGATATCAGCCGGGTGATTCTCTCCGCGCCGATAAGCGGGTCTGCACCGATATGCCGAGAAGCCGATATCAGATATTGGGTTATTGGCATATCGGGTGCTGTCGGGTGATATCGGATATCGATACGCCAATATCGAATATCGGGCCATTGGCTTCTCGGGTGTTGTCGGGTGATACCGGAATTTTTGCATGTTCTCGGGTGATATTGGGTGACGGTCCAATGTTTCCTCACGCTTCGCACGCATCCACGACGTCGAACCTTCGAGTAGAGACTGGGAGTCTCCCACATATCCATGACACTTGCTCCAGACTTGCCAGCACGCATGCAGTCTGGCAACCTGTTTTTTTGCATTTAACTCGTTCAATCAAATTTCGGGTGAAACTGAACCCTCAAAATCCGACACTGCAACTGAAAGGGGTTGTGCTGATTCCAAAGTCCGGTTCCCCCGTCCCTGTCCCCAAAGCCTCGAAAGCATGGCTATGCCGAAAGGGCTGAAACATTTTTTGCAGGTTCAGTGGCCTTCCCAAAAATGCAATACAGCAATGGCCCTCAGCGTGTCCAGTACCTTTTCGCCACAAACAAACAAACAAACAAACAAACAAACAAACACGCAACCAAGCAAGCAAGCAAGCAAAACAATCAAAAATACAAGAAAACAACAAACAACCACAAAACAACAAACGCAAAACAACCAACAACAAAAAGAAATAGCAAACAGAAAATATGCAACAAACAGCAAACAACAACACCAAGAAACATCAAAGAAGGTGGATAGGGCCAAGGAGAAGGTTAAGGCCAAGAAAGCAGAGTTTCAAAACATGCAATGTTACGTTTCTTTGGTTAAACAAGGTCATTAAGCTTGGACTTTGGCAAACTGCCAAAGCCCTGAGCGTTTGGAGTGAACCAACCTTCTGTGCGGCACAGAACCAGTCCACCCGGCTGCCGACAGAAGCAAGCGTGTGGATGCATCCGCTGTCTGTGGAACGGTTGAGCAAGCGTAAGATTAATCATCGTGTACAAGCTTGCATTTTGCTTGACATTCCAACAAAGCCTAACACCCTTAATCTTGTTTGCTTGGTTGGCAATGTCTTGATTCTTGTTAAAATTTTGGATTGAGCGACCCTGTGGTGGCATTCGTTTGCGTAAACTCTCAGACGCTGTTGCCGAGCCAGCAACCTGTGCCAACGCCTGGCACGTCCAGTGTGGGCAATGATACTTCAGTCTTAGTTGGTCTGGATGGACGTTCATGGCCTGACGGCGTGCTTGTGACAAAGGCGTGGCCAAACCACCGGTCTGGCGTTGTCCGCATCAAATGGGTGAGAAACGGTTGATGCGCCGAGCGCACTCACTTGCGCGGGTCTTCAAAAACCTTTGAAGAAGCGAACCTTGGAATACCACATCAACCACAACCCTTAACAAGCATGTGCTCTCTGCCACAGAAAGGCTTGGATTCCACCGACAGGCAGAGAGAACAAGGTGCAGACTGGGCATGTTTGCGCAGATCCTGCACAACCGTTCCAATAAAGCAGGCCCAGCAGCAGCCACAGCAGCAGCCACGGAAGTGCCCACAACGGCACCTCCGTTTTGCCTGAAATCCGCAGCTGAGCACTTTGTGGGGCAACGTTAACCTACGCTGCCGCATGCCCGCAAATTACGGCCACAGCGGCCATGCGGCGCATCATCATGAGAAACTGTGCTAGGTTCTCATAATCTACGACGATAGAATCTTGATCACTGCTCAATCCGTAAGGGAACATGCGGCAAAAGACAAAAGAGTACGACCGACAAAAGGTGCGCTTGTTTTTTTTCTTCATAAGGCGTTGCTTGGAAGTCAAGGCTCGGGGGTGCAGGGAGAAGACAATGTGTCCTTTCCCCGTGTCTGCACCCCCCTGCGGAGCAAGCGTGTTCGACCAGGCGCCAGGTGTGTTACCTGTGAGGCGTTAAACAATCGAAGGCATTTGCTGTGGGATGGCGTGCGGGCATCCGGCTGGTGTGCAATGCGGCACACTGTGCAAGGCTGAGACCTGTCGAGGCAGTCACTGCATCCGGCGGCATGCGATGCGCGGCACCTGTCGGCACCGCGACGCTCTGGCCTCTGGGGTGCCAGCTGCGGCTGGGCCCTGGAGGATCCACTTGAGCTGTGAAAGGGTGGGTGGGAGGGCGCAAAAAAGAGGGGTAAGACCCTCACGTGTGACCCTTAGGTGGCTTGAAGCAGAAAACGGCAACGCGTCCGAAGATTCAATCGATTAAAACATACGGGAAAAGGAAAACCTTAAACGTTAGAATCTTGATCACTGCTTCAATCTGTAAGGGAACATGCAGCAAAAGACAAAAGAGTACGACCGACAAAAGGTGCGCTTGCTCTTTTCTTTATAAGGCGTTGCTTGGAAGTCGCTCGGGGTGCAGGGAGAAAGACAATGCGTGTCCTTTCCCCGTGTCTGCACCCCTGCGGAGCCTTCTCAAATGCCCCCACTTCAGGGTTCCAAGCAACCGGCCTAATCTATCGCCTCCTCTTCAGAGCGCTTGCGAAGCACTCTTACGCTATGGGGTGTCGGGCGGATGCAACAACAGCGCGGATTTATGGGGCCAGAAATTATGTGGGCGAAATCGAAAGCGAGCATGCGGCTTGCTGTCGAATGCGGACGCTCTCTCTGTTATTTGTGAAATCTAAAACCGCTCACAGCGCATCCTCAGAGCTTATCATTCAGCATATGTGGATTCTGCGAAAATTTGGTGGTGTCGCGCGGTGCGGCCACATCCCTTCTGCTTGCACTTCTGCAAGGGTTTTCAGCTTGCTTCAATACGCAGGCAAAACGGGTCCTAGTCGCATTCTGTGCGTCTCGGAAGTTCAAGTTGCCCGGGCGAGCTTTGTGGCTCGAAAAGCCTGATAAGTGCCTTCTAAGCGCAAGCAGTAGGTTGGGTTGGGAATTCTCTTTGGCCTCATTTGCTGCATGTGAGCCTTGGGTTGCGACGTTCTCCGTCAATCCTGCGCCGGCAACAGGATTGCCCCGACGCAGCACGAGCAGCTCGGGCTTGGAACTGTTCTTGCCCGACCTCAGGCTCGTGATGGAGTCGGCCCCGCTGTAGAGCTCCCGGGCCTCCGGCACGTCGTTGACGCTCACGACGAAGGGCAGGCCGCTTCCAAAGAGCGCGTCTCAGAGCTCTGAGTGGAAGGTCAGGTTGTGGCCCTGCCCCCTCGTGCCGTAGTAGTTCATGACACGACTGGGGAAAATACAGGGAGGGTCCGCATAAATGCATTGCTGGGGCGCTGGGCAGCGCTCGCAAATAGGCCAGCGCATCCTGGCGCCGCACGGTCACGTTGGACGGTGGCAGCTGCAGCCGCCGCACGCAGCTCGGGGACAGTGGCTGCTGCTGCCGTGCGAAGGAGCGGAGCAGGGCGTACGCGCAGGCCGCCCGGCGCCCGGCAGGGCCTCTCAGCGTCGCGCCCCGCCAGGCGCGCCAGGGAGCGCAGGAAGACCGGGTCCCGCCTCAAGTAGCAGCGGCGCAGGTTTACAACGGGCACGGGCTTGAATCCGCGCCACGCACCTCCACGCCCGGGCGCCGCCGGGCAAGGTAGTACTCTAGCTTTCCGGCCAAAGAGCGAGTGCAGCACCAACACGTCGCCCAGCAGCAGGTCCAGGTGGAGCCAGCCTACTGCCCATATACTTCAGCTGCAGCCGGCCTTGGCAAGACCGTGGCCTCTCGCTGGCGGAGAGCGCGGCGTTCGTGGCGTACGAGGCCAGCAGCGTTGTGTCGGCCTTGGTGCCCTGGAGCGCTAAGATCCCGGCCATCCAGGAACTGGATGGCAGCTGCGTTATTGCCGGATGCTGCCGTGTTCGTGGCCAGGTCAGAGCGAGCCAGCTGCCCTGCGGTGACGTGCGTGCCTTCCGTTACCTCTCCGTTGTCCAGGACCTCCGGGATGTTGCCGGTGACTGGTCCTTCCAACATCTTTACCTATGTTTTCGCCGACGCCTTAGTCTAGTGGCTAAGGCGTCGGCCAAGGAACTGACCGCTTCTTACTCCGCGCGGCTCAATCCGGACGGCGAGTTGGGTACGGGGCGTTCTTTTTGCTGATGAGCCCCTTGACGCAATCCTCGCGGACCTGGCCGCCTTGCAGCTTCCCGGAGGCGGAGTTGTTAACGCGCCGGCCTGGGCGGGGTTCACGACTTGGAAGCTTGTTTGCGGAAGCAACGTCGTTCGCAACCTGCATCTGGAGGCTCCTCTCTTTGCTGCGCTGGCCAACGGCGACGACACGCTGAGCATCACCAGCTGCGCTGCTGGCCTACTACACCTTGGCGCAAGTGGATGCAGTAGTTGTCACGTCACGAGCAAGGTCCTCGGAAGGCTGTCGTGCCACGGAAAACCCTGCGAAGAACGAAGTCCTCTGGAACTCGGGAACTTGACCGCTTTTGCGCACTTTTTCGGCCCAAAAGAGAGCGGTGACGAAGCGGTGACAAGTGGTGACAAGCTCGGCGGGATGGAATTTGCCTGCTTTTCCGGGCAGAAAACGGAATCGAGAGCACAGTGAGCGTCTGGAGCCCGAAACCGAGCGAATCTAGAGGCTGAGGCACCCCACTTGCCGTCTGACACGAAAAAACGAACTTTTCAGAGTTGGCCGTTTTGAGCACTTTTTGCACCAAAAACGGAGCGGTGACAAAGACCGGTGACATCGGAAAAACGTTCAGCAGGATGGAGAATTTGGCTGTTTTGCATGGTTTTTCGACCAAAAAGCCAAAATAATTAAGTTACTATAAGCCCTCTTTCCTTAGCCTGCCGAGGTCCTCGCTCGTGACACGGCAGCCTGCCGAACTTGTCACCGCCTTCGTCACCGGGTCTAACGCGGCAACCTGCCGAACGCTTTCGTCGCTTAATACGCCAATCTGCCGAACGGCTTCGTCACCGGGTCTAACGCGGCAACCTGCCGAACTCCCAGGGCTCGAAAATCTTGGCAAGTTTGAGTGAGTATTGAAACGGGTTGAAACAATATTGGTTCATTAATGGGCAAAGGTTGCCCGGTCGCGGGTGGGAATCGAGCCCCGGAGGGTGCAGAGACAGCGCTCTAACCACTGAGACAAGGGAGCTGCTAGCGCTTGAGCCCCCGAGGTGTCCGACGGTCCGTGTCGCCCCGTGACACAAGCTTTCGGTCTCTATCCGATAAAACTATGCACACAATGCATAGTTACATCGGTCAATTCATCATGCGCTACAGCGAGAATGTCTTGACCGACGCCATCGGTCAATTCGTCATACCCATGCGCTACAGCGCTACAAATACGTAACCCACGACCAGACTTTGGTCACTCCTAAGAAAACATGTTTGAAGGACCTGTCACCGGCAACATCCCGGGTCCTGGACAACGGAGAGGTAACTGACGGCACAAAGGTGGCCCTCGCTCTGACGCCCTACGCTGACCTGGCCGTGAACACGGCAGCCTCAGGCAACAACGCAGCCGCCATCCAGTCCCTGGACGACCGAGTCACCGCAGAGCTGGCCTCGAAGCTGGACAGCAGCGCAGGCCGAAACCTCAGCGGGCTGCCGGGCTCCGAGCCAGGTCCTCGGCGGGCTGTCGGGCCGCGGAAAACCCTGCGGAGAACGAGTTCCGGAACTGGGCCGCTTTTGCGCACTTTTTCGACCCAAAAGCGAGCGGTGACAAAGCGGAGGCAAACGGTGACAAGCTCAGCGGGCTGGAATTTGCAGGCTTTTCGGGGCAGAAAACGGAATCCAGAGCACGGCGAACGTCTGGAGCCCGATTTCGACCGAAAACGAGCGAATTTGGAGGTCCAGGCACCACATTTGACGTCTGACACGAAAAAACGAACTTTTCGGAGTTGGCCGTTTTGAGCGCTTTTTGCACCAAAAACGGAGCGGTGACGAAGCGGTGACATCGCTGGTGACGAGTTCAGCTGGTTGAAAATTATGCAGTTTTGGCGGGTTTTTTTGCCAAAAAAGCCAAATAGTTAGGTCCCTATAAGCCCCCTTTCCTTACTACTTTGATGCTGCTGTTGATGCTACTGTTGCTGCCCCGAGCCGCCACCCGAGACCTCCGAGACCTCCTGCTTATTCCGCTACCCGAGACCTCCTGCGTAGTCCGCTACCCGAGATCCTGCTTAGCGCGACCCAAGCAAAAAAAAACCTTCTGCTCAGCCCGCTATCCGAGCCAGTGAACACTGCTGCGTTGCTGTTGCTGCTGTGTTTGAGCCGGAGCTGATGCGCTGTGCGGAACATCCCTCTCTCAGAGGATCGACTAAACTGTTCACATGGAACCCTCCTCCAAAGTTCTCATCTGAAGATTTGCCACACGAATCCGCGCCACACCGAAAGGTCTCTAGTAAGCAAAATCAAGCAAATCAAAAGAACGTAACATCCGTGCAAAACCGCAGCCGCGAGAACAAAGCATCTCCCAGCGTTTCCACACTCCCAGCATCTCCAGCAGGCAAGACGCGTTCCGAGCGACAAACACCGTCCCGCGCAGGACACCGTGAAAAAAAACACACGAAAATCATGCAAAATCCCACGCAAAAATCATGCAAGCAAAACATGTCATGCCAAAATCAAGCAAAATCACGCCATGCAAAAACCATGTAAAAAGCAATTCCCCCGGCCATACGTGTGCGTATGGCCTGGAGAGAATAGAAATCGGGAAAAAGCTGTTCTCCCCGGCTGTAACTTGCTTCCGCTTTGGTTCAAGATGTCAGGCAGCATAAGGTGCCACTAGCCCCCCGGCCCGCTCCGGCTGCTATGCGACGCAACATGGCCTTCTTGACGGCGGACGGCGCGCTCTGCAAAGTAGGCGTGGCCTCTTGTCACCTGCTTTTCGACGTCCCAGAAATCTTTCAGCGTCAACACAAGCTTCACGGACTTGTCGGACAGCAGGGTGAAGACGGAGAGGCCGACGTGGCAGACTGCAGCAGCTGTTCGACTCCGTGGAGGCCAAGCAGTGCAAACGCCCGGACATGAACGAGGACCTGAGGCTGGTTTGCCTTGGACGACTTTGCAGGAACAAAGTGGAAGAATTTGACGGGGACCACGCGGTGGAGCGACGGCACAAGATGGTCACTCTTAACTACTCTTACCTTACGTGCTGTGGGGGGTGCGCAAGGGCTTCCAGGCCCGGCTAAACAAGGTGAAGCCTGGCAGGCCCAGCGGGAATAAGAAACATGGCTGACGCCCGCAGACGAACCATCAAGGCCGTCTAGAGGATTTCCGCACAGGCTTTGGCACATAGCGCAGAGGCTGCGGCAGGCTTAGATGCGGACCCCAATCTTTACAAAAAAGTGAAGGCGTTTCTGGACGGCCTCCGGGTGAACCAGACCGTCCGTAGAGAGGCTACAGCTTCGTGCCTCTAGAGTCCATAAACCAGCTGCGGTGGACCTGGCTAACATAAAGGCCTTCGAGGGCAAGCCCTACCCCTTTATGCTGGTGGCCATCAATGCGCTGACCAAAAAAGTGGCCGCGGAGCCGCTGAAGAACCGTCTTGCAACCACCCGCGGCGGGCATGAAGAAGGTGTTCCATAAATTTCTGGAACATTAAGAAGCAGGTGACCAGGGGCCACGCTTACTTTGCAAAGCGCACCATGCGCACCATCAAGAAGGCTATGTTGCGGCGCATAGCTGCCGGAGTTATGCTGCCTGACATTGTAAACCAAATTAACGGAAGAAAGCACGCTACCACGCAGGTGGCACCGAACCTTGCCTACTCTAACCCCAAAATGGCAGAGATTGCTCTGCGCAACATTGAGCGCATGGCCAAACACAAGGTGACCCGCCCGAGAATCAAGATTGGAGATATGGTTAGAATTAGGGTTAAGCCGATCGAAAGCAGGTACAGGGTTAACAAGATAGCCTGGAGCAAAAAAGTGTACAGAGTAGCCTTTGCCAAGAGATAAAGGCAAGGTTTGGCGGAAAAGGTGGTGCGCAGAAATTTCCAAAAAGTCCCCGAAAACTTAGCTTCCAAGCCGCGGGGGCTGGAGGTGCAGCCGCCAGCAAAGGCTACAACTTTTAATGTTCTCTGTGCCTTTTCTACCACTTACTGACAAGCTTCTTTACGTCGGTTGGAGCGGGAGCTGGGCGGGCCTCCGTAATCTAGGACCGCGTTCCACGCGTTCCACTTTCCCGTTCCACATCTTATCAGCCTCAAACCAGCGCAGGGCAAGCTCTGCCCGCTGGAAGCGCGTGGCTGGGGTGTGAAGAGCCGCAGAGACCTCCCTTATCGGGTTTTGTTAGAACATTCAAGCATTTGGCAGGCTTTTTTCTTTAGCGCGTCCTTAGCTGATCAACGCGCTCACTTGCAAAGATCTTTGTTCTCTTTCTTAAGAATTTTGATGCGGCGCTAGCTGAGTAAATTGTCTTGTCGCGCTCCGCTCCTTACGGCGCGTTTTTTTTACCGAAGAGCTTCTTTTCGAGGTGCTTAATAAAACGCTGGTGGTACAGACGCTTGGCCTTAAGCAGCGCATCCTTGCAAGCCGCATGGAGGCCGCTGGGCCATCAGAGCGGCCGCAGGCTGGAAACATGCTCCTTCTTTAGAAGCCATGCCTGCACGCCTTGGAAGGCCATTGAGAAAGTTATCTTGAGTAGCTGGAATCCTTTTTTTTGGAGTCTACGCCCAGCATTGGCTCAGCCGCAGCGGCAGTGTTGGAGCGGGCCCCAGAGGCGGAGGCCCGACAAGGAACTCCATTAAAGGTTAAAGGGCGCGGAGCCGGGGGAGCATAAGCGCCCATCAGCTGCTCCAGGTTACGCCAGTTTTTAGCGGGCGCAAGTTGTAAGCATCACCACAAACCTTGTCGTTAAAGGACAAGAAGAACTTCTTCTTGACGGTTCCACGGCGATCTTGTGCGCGCGGCTGCGCAGTTGCGCAAAGGTCGCCCTGCGCTTGCCTTCCCCAGCAGCTCCCTGTACTTAAGATGCCACACGTTGGCCACCGCCTTCTCGGGCATGCTCC
Organism: Effrenium voratum; assembly: GCA_963377175.1. Lineage (NCBI taxonomy): Eukaryota > Dinophyceae > Suessiales > Symbiodiniaceae > Effrenium > Effrenium voratum. The sequence continues at coordinate 40,574 of CAUJNA010000238.1, read as the reverse complement.
TAATCTTGCGCTTCTCCTCCATCGGGCTGGACCGTGAGAATGCTGTACATTTTGGAGCGCAGGCCAACATACTCGAGGATTCTGGCTGAAAAGGTCTTGTCGCTTGTCCAGCTGCCCCATCACCTTGTTGGCCTTGGCGCGCGCCGCCGCCAAGTGCACTTAGGTTCCTTGGAGTCCTTGGACTTGCCGGCCACGTCGAAGAGAGTGGCGCCGCTCAGATTCGCCTTGGCCATTGCATGGCGTTTCATCTTTTGCGTCTCCGCAAAAGCCAGGAACCCCTCCAAGTCGTTAATCTGAAGCTTGAAGTTCGTCACGTTGCTCTTGCCCACGGCCCGCTCAAACTTGGCCGGGTCCACGTAGGCGTTCGTGTTCCTGAAACTTGTCGGGGCACATGCAGCAGCGGCCGGAGATGGCGTTCTGGGTGAGCTTCACCCTTCTCGGCGACCACGCTCCCCGCCATCTTAAACTGCCTCCGCTCACTGTGCTTCAGCTCCACAAAGAAGGGGCTGCAGGCGAAGTGGAGCCTCCAGATCTCTGGCACGCACGTCCCTCAGAAACTTGAGCCGCTTGCCGTCCACGCCCTCTCTACGTGCCGAGAAAGGGCACAAGCTTCTTGCAGGGCGACGCGCCATGTCCGCCGGGCCGTACAGGCCCTTTCCAACCATCATTGCGCGGGGAGGAGAGTCGGTCGGCGTGCGCAGCTGCAGCTCGGGGTAAAGCGAGGCCATCAGCGGGAAGAGCTCTGGTAGCTGCTTGTGGGTGCAGGCCCTAAGGTCGTCGATCATCTGGCCAGGCTCGTGGGGAAGACGTTCATGCTGTCCACAAACCTACGTTTGTTGTCGTCATATTCTTAGCGCCTGGCATGGAAAGACTCTACCCAAACCCCCCCCCCCCCCAAGAAAAAAGAGAGGTGTTGTCCGTTTTGTTCTGGCGGATGCCTTCTCAACACCAGCTGGTCCTCCTTTTGGCTCAGCCCCGAACACCCTCTGGAATTGTTCATCCGCCCAAACCATTGGATCATATTCGTTGCTCGGAAACCGGCTGTGCAATCCATGCTTTTCAAACCCGAAGTGTTTGGGCAATTATTGTGCTTCACAAACTGCAAATTCGGAATCCCAGGGAACCTTTCTTGGATTGTTTTAAGCCCAACTCTGTGAGACGCTTGTAATTTGCACTGAGCGATCATCGTGATGTGCTCCATGCCCCCCCCCCCCAAGAACGCGCCAAGACCTTGTCTTTAAGGTTGCTCTCATCCGCACACTGAACATGTCTAATGTTGAACGTGGATTAATCAACCTGGCGGACTCATGGGAGCTCCTCAAAAAAGGAGGGGTCCCTCTCTTAAATGGGACACGCCCAATGAAAATCAACCACAAACGCCCGGTGTAGAACAAAGGCACCTTGAATTGAACCCCCGCCTTTCCATTCACAGACGGGTGGCCGAGAACGAGGTGTGAGAAGGCTCCACACACGTTGACCCAAACCTTTTTCACCGAGGCCGGCACCGTCGCGGCTGTCTCCGGCAACACGAGCTTTACAATTTGACTGGGAGTGGTTGAAAAACCAGGCGATTTGCCTGAGGTAAGCTTTGGTGGGGCTTCGCCAACTCTTGCTGAGGCTGTCTGAGTCTAAGTGGATTTCTGTCTGCTTGTCGGCTACGCCAAGAGCCGATATCGCAGAAAGACGGCGCGCGAAGTGCCCGGGAAAGTTCACAAGACCAAAACACATTGATCTTCCAGGCGGCCAAATTCAGCACCTGTGTTGCCTAATGCCCTCATTGCAAGAATATGCCAGCCGCGCTCGCAAAACTCCCCAAAGTAAGCCATCCAGAACAAAGATCCCACGCCTCCCAAGCCATCCATGGCACTTTCAATTTTACCCATCTCAAACCCCAGAGCCAAGATCGCTTGCCCGGTCCACCAGGCTGCGATCTCGGGGCGTACAGAAGCGGCTCTGTAGTAGTTGGCCGGGAGGGGGGAGGGGGGGAAGTCCAAAACTCGGGGGTCTCCTTTTGGGAAATGAAAAATGGACGCTGACAGGCAAGGCTTTCCATTTTTAGAGCCCCCTTTCTCAACAGGGAACCTCATAAGAAGCCCCCCACAAAGCCTAAAGTAGCTTGGGGTCGGTAAAAACAACCCGATGTGTCAAAGTACCAGCGCATTGGAAGGTTTCAGATGGAAACCCAACTCTGGTTTTTGGCTGGGAATCCTTCTACAAATCCTCGAGAGGTGTCCTTTACCTTCGGTGTCCCAAGGTCCGGCCCTGGCGAGCACCGCACCCCCCATGATCAGAAAGAAACCTATCCAGTTCCACCTGCAACCCTGCCAGCAACTGTGCCGTAAAAAGAAGGTCGGTTCGAAGCGAGGATTGCCCGGGTTGCTGCAGCTCTCACCATGGTTCGGGACGCAACCCCAGTTGCCAACCATCTCAATGATGATGAAATCACCTAGCTTCCTCCCGTGGATCGAATACGCGAGCCAGCGCATGTCTGCTGCCAGACAGGCGGCGCTCTCTGGCAAGAGTCCTTCGTTCATGATTGGTGGGACACCAGGCAGCATGCAGTAAGTAGGGAGGGTCGCCCAAAAGCAAGAAACAAAGCGGAAAACACAACCGGACTTGCCCAAAGGTTGAAAACTTAATCTTGCTCTCTTCCTCAAACTGATTCAAACAGGCCCGGCACTGGTTGCCCTGTAAGACCACCAGGCCGACCTTGGAAGCCACTCGGCAGGCAGCATCCTCCCTGATAACAGCAAGGGAAAACTCACCTCGGCGGCTTGGCAAAACAACATGGTTTGGCATCCACAATCAAACAGAACCAACAAGCCCAAACGACATGCCAAGAACAGTACAAGAGTAACATCAAAACCCGGAGGATTCCCACGCTAATCAGGGCCGGTTCCCTTGTCGAGGCCCATAAAACTCCTCTGGTAGGGTACTCCAAGCTCACCCCAAATGGCCCGTCAGGCCCCAGAAGCCTGCCCAACGCAGGCTCCTCATCTCCACGGGTCCTCAGCACTCGTAGGGGCGCAGGATCACAAGATCCTTGCTTTGGGAAGCATATTCATCGGTGCATTGCTTGATCTGCGATCAACATTCAGGTCCGGAGTTGTGACGGTTATCCAACAAACCTGTGCTTGACGCTACTACCTCTGATTCTACTCCACTCCCCGACAGTTTCTCCTGTGCCCGCTGAAGCCCCTTCGAACTGGCGGTTGAGTCTTGTGTTCTTTCAAGACAACAAAGCATGTTGATGCCACCTCCCATGTCTTGCACCCACATCCACCATGCGGCTCTTGGTCCATCACTTGCACAGTGTGCTTCTTTCTCTGAGCCTTGGGAAACATGGAAGAATTGTGGGATTCTTCAGAAGCTTGGAGGTTGGAATTCGGGGACGCCAACAACAAAAGAGTCATCTCAGGGCTGTGGACTAACCCCCCCCAGACTAACCCCCCAGACTAACCCCTTCATACAACAAAAAGGGCTTCCCAAAGACTAACCGTCCCTGTAAGGGGGGAGATTCCCTTGTATCACATAAACCCCTTGATCCCACAACCCCGAATCATCTTGTCTGGGTGAGTGAACCAGCCCAAGTGCGCTGGTTCACAGATCGACCTTCTCCCAAGCGCGGCAAAAATCGGCAAAACGGGTGCCCCTGGGCCCTGGGCACGTTGGCATTGCAGAGGTCGCACTGCTCGACGAGCACAGCGCACCTGCCCCAGGCGACACTTCGCACGTGTTTCGAGGAACCCACCGGCGAGGGAGCGGCGAAGGGCGAGGGAGCGGCGAGCCAAGGCGCGTTCGTTTCAAAAACGTGCCACGGAGCTGTTGAAACCCCAAGTTGCCGGGCACTGTGTGAAAGAAGCAGAATGGCCCGCCAAACATGGATTTGCACAAACCGCGTCTCACATGCTTTGGAAAAAGGCTCCTGGGCACTTTTATGTTTGTTGATGGGAAGGTCAGTGATTCAATGCGGTGGCCCAATCCCCCTGAACTCGTTCACACTCCAGGAGTGCTTAGAGCGATTGTGGATCAAGGTCTTGTCCAAACCGCGAAAGGCTCCTAAGCTTTGCGACCTCGGAATCATACGCCTGTCCAATTAACAGAGGGTGTCTTCTGAATCTCCATAAAAGGGAGTTGGACGCCCACTGGTAGTAAACCAGGGTTCTACTTAGATCCAGGCTTCGCATTCTGCCAACAGAACCAAAACTAGGGAACTGATTTAGGTCAACAGGTAGCAAGGTCGCCAGGCTGGGGCTATCGCGAAGATCGGAAGGCGGACGTTGCAATTCTACGGCATGTGATGTTGGTCCAAAAAAAGTCCGAGAAGCATTCTCGACTACATTGGGAAAAGCTCGTTCAGAATCTTTCCCGGAGACCCAGGATTGCCAACGAACTAGAATTTGTTTTGAACACATGAGCCAGCACTCCAGCGGCCAACAGAAATCCCTCCATTTGCTGACCCCCCCCCCCAACTGCCCCGAACCTCTTGCACTCTGAGAGGAGGTTTCCCATGGCGGCACCCATGTGTTCTGATAGCAATGAGCTGACCAGCTGGCTGGAAGTGGCTGCAATCCTCAGGCCTTCGGTCAAGCAGCTCTGGCTTGGGCATTGGGAAAAGGCTCAGCCGGGCAGCGTGCAAGTGTAGGACCTCATCTGTGTATGCGATGCGCTGCGATGCCATGCGATGCAATGCGATGCGGTGCGATGCGACTCGATGCGACTCGATGCATTGCGATGCGATGCGAGGCGATGCGATCCTTTGTTTTGATATGTTATGTTATGTTGTGTATGCATGTGTAGGTGTAGGTATACATACCTTGCAATACAGTACATCACATTGCATTGCAATGCATTGTATTGCATTGCATTACAACACATTGCATTAAAACACGTTGCACTACATTAGGTTACGTTACATTACATTACATTGCATTACATTACATGGAACATTAAATTACATTACATCACCTTACATTACATTACGTTTCGTTTCATTTCATTTCATTTCATTTCAGTTCAGTTCAGTTCAGTTCAGTTTAGTTCATTTACATTGCATACATACAGTCATCACATACATGCATACATTACATTACATTACGTTACGTTACGTTACCTTACATTACATTACATTACATTACATCACATCACATTACATCACATACATGCATTACATGAACCCGCGTCCTGGTACAAGTCCTGCGGCAATTTCTTTCAAGGGGCTCGCCTTGTCGGCATCCCCTTGCTGGTTGAAAATACAGGAACGGGTCCGTCGATGTGCGACCCAACCAAACATGCACGTACAAACAAACAAAGAAGGTTCAAAAGCACCACTCATCGTTTCGGGTCCAAACGGAGGGGGGAGGGTTCAACAGACAAGGGGGGAAGGAGCTAGGCCTCCGAGTTCCTGATTCTGGTAATGCGATGGTTGATTCAGTTGAGGTTTTTTTTGGTACTGCTTTTTGCACTCACAATGCATCTATCTATCTTCTCGGCGATGGAACCAACTTGCCCTTCCACACCTGTGCAATCCATTTCTCGTCAACTGCCGCTTCTGCAGAATGGGCTGTCCGCGCATCTTGCCTGCCATCCTTGAAGGCCGGGAAGAAAAGCAGGCCCTGGCCGCAGCGCGGCTGCACATCTATGCCCAGCTCTGGAAACCTCGTGGCGCCGCCCTTTTCAACATCGTTCAGGTACAAGAGAAAGGTTGCTTGTCGCTGGTAGCCATCCTGCTCCTGCTGGACTTCCTCCCAGTTAAAGGCATCCTGGTGCTCATCCAAGTGCTGCCCGCGCTCGTACCGCACCACCTGCGGATATTCTCCGTAGCCGCTTTGCGGGCCTCCAACTCCTAGCGCGGCGAGGTCGCGAAACAGCTTGCGGACCAGGCGCGCTGCACCAAACCGCCTTGCCATCTCAGGCTTCATGACCACGCTGCGGCTGGTTCGGAGGCCCAGCGCTTCTGCAGCGCTGACGTGAGACTGTCTCATGCTCATGGCACCGCTGCCTCTCACCACGGCAATAAGCTGCTCGCAGGCCTCACGGCTCCAAAAGTTGGGGATCAGCAGCACGGCCGGGTCTGCGTGCAAGAGTATCAGCTGGTCCTCTATGTCTGGGGATGGCCGCACAGAGATGTGGGTCTTAGCCAGGCCTGCCAGTGTCTCCTTCAGAGAGCCCTCCGGCTGAATCTGGCCTCTGAGGCTAAAGGCGAAGCACAGGGGAACCTGAACTGCCAGCCAAACCCGCGCCATCTGAAAGGGGAATTTCTGATGCGATCCGGGCGAAGCAATTCCAGTGTGAAGGACAACAACGTCACAGTACTGGTTGGTTAAGTTGGTATTTTTGGAAGTCGGTGGGTGGTTGGCTTGGTTTGCGGGTTTAGAATGTTGGCTTGCTGTGGGTTTAGAATGTTCTTCTCTTGCATCTTGAGTTGCGCTTGCCTTTGTAAGTTGTTGTGTTTCTGCAAACGGTGCTCTGTCCGTGTGACTAAAATTCGTGGGCAGCCTGCCCTGGCTTGAGAAAGCCAGGCATGAAGCCAAGCTGCTTGCCAGCAACAAAATATCCAAGCGACAAGGAAACACTAGCACAAATATGGCATGTGAGTCTCTGGGCTTGACCGAATGACAATCTACGCATACGGAGCTCAGTCCTGTTTTCCTGGCGACTTCCCAGCTTTGGAGCACTCGCCGTCGCCCTCGCCGCCCGTCGCCCTCCTGGCGCCGTACAACAAGGGGGTATGATGAACCGCAGGCCGATCATAGGCGTCCTTTTGGTTGAATAATAGATGGCCCTGGTAGTTTATGAACCGGACCCGAGGTGCCCGGGAGCGAGCGCGGAATTGGCGATCGAAAACCTGGCCAACCGTGTTGTTTCAAACAAGTTGCATTTTGCCTTGACATATCTGCAACTAATTAGACCTTCATAGTGAGCCCATTCTACCCACAATTGGTGCTGACAAATCTGGCCCCTTGCAAAGGGGAAGCCCAGGCCAATGGAAAATGCCTGGCTGGCGTCCACTCACGACCAGAAAAATTCGGAATCAGGTCTGGACCCAGTCTGTGTCCTGCCAGCGTGCCGCAGAGCTTGCAGAGTGATCTGGGCCAGAAGCTGACTTCAGGCCCCTCCTTTCAATCTAAAGATCCAGGCGCCAACTTGTTTGGGGAACCTAAATCCCATGGCTTGAGATCCAACGGTTGGGCAGAGTACAAGTTGGAAAATGGCAGAGGTGAAAACAGGGACAGGGTCTGATTGGGAGAAACATGTGTTGCAAGGACATGACTGCCTAAACCGGGGCCATTCTGCTGAGAACCGCCCGATGTTTGCTCCAACGGATGGCAAGTTCCATGGTTCCATGCCAAGGTGCTTATAACTTATAATCAGAAAACCATGATCGGACATAGGTGTCATACCCATGGAAGTGGGCTCTGGGAAAACAGCCCCCAATATGAAAGTTGCCTTTCAAAACGGTCGACTCCGTTGGAATGGCACCAGGTGACACAAACCAAGGGAACTCAGTGACTTGCTGTAGTATTATTTTTCCTCCATTTCGTCCGGATATGGATATGGTTCTAAGTTTCCGGCGAAAACGGTGCGGATCCTTCAGTGAGAGAAAAAAGCGAGAGACAGGTCAACGCGGCTCAACGTTTCCACTCGCCTTGTTGGATGTTCAGCCCACTGTAGATTATGAACCTAGTCCTAAGGAAGCCCCCCCCTCAGTTCGAGGCATCTGGCCTTGGCCGCGCCTGGTTGGGCAGGACCTGCAGCTGCCGCATCTGACGCAAGGCACACCTCGAGTGCGCGATGACGGGACGGCTTGGGGGGTAGCCTTCGGGCGTCTCGATTTGCAGTTTGTCTTCGCATGTTGTCAATCCTTGCGGAACAGATTGCTTAAAGTATATTGGGGTGTTCTGCAGTTTGGTCTCAGTGATGTTTCTTGCTTGATGTGTGTGTGTGTGTGCATGTGTTCTTTGCTATGATGTGTCTTGTCTTGTTTTTTTCCCTTCTCTTTTAAAAGCATTTGCGGATACATCGCAACTGGATCCAGCGCATCTCAGGTAACGCCTGCGTAGCGTGGAATCAGACCACGGACAGAGTCTAAACACACTTCTTTGCAGAGCCAGGGTGAAAATGGGGCTGTCTACGAATGGGATATGGAACAAGTGTGGTTCCACAACCCAAGCAGGGTACCCTCGAAAAAGTGTGCTACCCTAAAGGATATTATGATATTGTGAAAATGTTGGGCTCCGGCCCTTGGTTTTTGTTGCACATGTAGCAGTTGACCAATCCGAATCTGCGCTGAATCCAGGGTCGACAGGATGAGACGCGGAAGGTGCACTGCCCAACAAAAAAAGAAAACGAGGAGTCTCCTTGTTGGGCAACGTGCCCAGAGTTTCTGGGATTCCATGCTCACAGCACAGAACCTGGAAAGCGGAAAACCTGTTGAGACTCTGACAATATTGACAAACATAGAAACACCAAAAGGTCAAAACGATTCGGATTCACCTTCACCGGCAAGTGATGGCCTGGCCTGGCAACTTAGCCAAAGGTAGCAACCCGCTTCGATCCACCACCCTCTGGCCACGGCGCCCAAGGGCCAGAGGAACTTTGGCGAGGCAAGCAACAAGCCACCAAGAGTGTTTCTCAACATCGCCTCCGGTCCATCCACCACAACTTTATGACCTTGAGCGCCTGCTGGAACTGCAATGACTTCCATCCGGGAACCCCCAAACCCCCAAACCCCAAACCCCTCAAGCCCCCAAACCGCTCAAACCTCCAAACCCCAAACCCCACACCCCCAAACCCCCCCACCTCACCTCTCCTCTCCACCCGCCACAAAACCCGCGGGAAGCCCCGCGCGACCGCGGGGGTTTCCGAGGCGCAGCGCCACGTCCCAGCGCTCGGCGCAGGCGCCGAGCATCGCGGTCCACGCCACCACGTCCAGGGACAAGCCCTTCGGCGGCCATCCTGGCGGAAAATGCTCGAAACAAGTGCCTGGTTGATTCAGGGATTTCTTCTGTGTTGTTTATGTGTGTATGTGTGTTCCATCTATTTATGTATTAATTTGCTTGTTGGTTTGTTTGTTTATGCATGTATTCATTTACTCATTTATTCAGTCGTCTGTTTGCTTGTTTGGTTGCTTGTGTGTTTTGATTTATTGACTGAATGACTTCAAAATCAACAATCAAAAAAAGCCAAATAAGAATAACTAAAGATGGTGGCATGGAGCCTGACTGAGGTCTTCCCAAACATTATCCTGACTGAGGGCTTCCTGGAAGACACGTTTTCCTCTCAACGAAACTTCTGGTGGTTTGCCAAGTTCGGGAAAGCTGGATTTACCTCATCCTGATGGACAAGGCTTAGATGCGGTAAAGCTGCAAACACGCTGTCCAAAACTGGAATGGATTGAAACGACTTTTTCACCCCTTGTTACACGTTGGGCGCCCAACCTGCTTCTTGGACACGGCAAATGGCCGACACGTTGCGTTGCTCATGTTTGCACACGTTCAAACGCGACTGGGCGTAGGTCCAACTCAGTTTGATGGACACCCCATCAAAAACCTGCGTTGCAGTACCTGGGCTTTACTCAGTTGCTGTTTGATGTTCTACCCCAACATTGGCAAATGTGTAAAGGGCCCTCGTGGCGCGCCGTGCCCCTGCAACTTGGCGCCACAAAGCGACAATCTCAAATGTCTGCTGAAACCCACCCAAAAACAGAGAAGCCCGTACTTTCATTGGGCCAAGTGGCTGCTTGGTCAAGCCGCCCAATCCCCTGGTCCTGTGCAGCGTGGCGGCTGCTTCTGCCACTTGCCCCGATCTGGCATAGCCTACAGGCACCGACGGGGCCAGCGGCAAAGCGGCAACGCGGCAGCTCCGCCCCGGGCCTGAAACCGGCCCAAAACCCTCAAATAACCAACGGCATAGGGTGAAACCCTCAACCCACCTCTCCCACCTCCCTCCCCACCTCCCCCGACCCCCGCAACCTCCCCCCGCCTTTGAGCAACGCCGTGAAGGTCACTGCCGACGGCCGCACCGAGCAACGCTCCATGCGCCGAGTAGTAAGGAATGTCTGCTTATATTAGCACCCAAACTATTTGGTTTTTTTTGCCAAAAAACGCTCCAAAACAGCCAAATTTCCAACCAGCTGAACGTTTTTCCGATGTCACCGGTCTTTGTCACCACTCCGTTTTTGGTGCAAAAAGCGCTGAAAACGGCGAACTCCGAAAAGTTTGTTTTTTCGTGTCGAGCCACCAAATTCGCTCCTTTTCGGTCGAAAACCGGCTCCAGACGTTCCCCGTGCTCCGAATTCCGTTTTCTGCCCCGAAAAGCCTGCGAATTCCAGCCCGCTGAACTCGTCACCGCTTGTCACCGCTTTGTCACCGCTCGCTTTTTGGGTGCAAAAGTGCGCAAAACCGGCCCCAGTTCCCGAGCTCCTGAGTCGCAGGGTTTTCCGCGGCCCGACAGCCCGCCGAGGACCAGGCTCGGAGCCCGACAGCCCGCCGAGGTGGTCCGTCAGCCCGCCGAGCTTGTCACCGCTGACGTCACCGCTCCGCCCGGCTCCGTTTTTGGTGCAAAAAGCGCTCAAAACGGTCGAGTCCGAAGAGTCCGTTTTTCCGTGTCGGACGGCGAGTGGGATGCCTGAGCCTCCAAATTCGCTCGTTTTCGGTCACCACTTTGCTCAGTTTTCCGCTTTCGGCCCGGAAAACCGGCGAATTCCAGCCCGCCGAGCATGTCACCGCTTGTCACCGCTTCGTCACCGCTTCGTCACCGGGCCGAAAAGTGCGCAAAAGCGGTTCCCGAGAGGACTCGGTTCTTGGCAAGTTTGAGTCAATAATGGAACCGGGTGATTCATCAATGGCTCATGGATGGGCAAGGTTGGCTCATGAATGGGCAAGGTTGGCTCATGAATGCCCCGCAGGTCATAACCGCTGAGACAAGTGCCCTTCGCCGGCCAATTCATCATGAGGCCGAGGTGTCCCAAGCGTTTTTGACCGACGCCATCGGTCAATTCATCAGAGGTCTCATAAGTGAAGGACCTCGCTTCATGCCCAGTGTCCGACGCCATCGGACACTGCGTCATTCCACACTTCGCGTACAGGTAGGGGCTGTCCGGACAAAAGAAATCGAGGTTTCAGGTCCTGGCAGCAAGGTTTCCAAGCGTCATGAACCCGAATGACATGAAGGCGGCCAGGGAGGAGATGAAGTATGCCGGCCTGGATCGGGACGACATCGACAGGATGTTCAACAGATGCGATGGATGGTACAGACCTTGGTGCATCCGGATCACAACTGGTCACAGTGATTTTGGATTCATGAGCTCATCCGCACTGGCAAATAGGTATTCCGCAAGAATGGGTGATTCTCTCGGAGGAGCATTCCATGTGACGTATGTGGAGAACCTGCCAAGCATCGTACGCTGTGGGCTAGTCCCCGATGGCGGAAACAGGCTAGCATTGCACTTCGGAGCATTTGCACCATGGGATGAGATGAACGTAGCAACGAAGGTGACGCTACGAAACGTAAGGCCGGGGGATCCGATTGCGATCATCTACATTCCCAGTGCAACCCTCGCGCGGTATGGAGCTGGAGTCGCGGCAAATGGTACATTTATGGTCTTTGACGTGATCCCGTTCTATGAGGTCAAGTCCATTTGGATTGGCAAAAGCAACGGAGGGAAACGCCTGGAGTACGGGGACGTTAAGCGAGCGTACTCAAAATGTGTGGAAAACGAGATCTGTCGGTTTCGTCAACTCCTCCCAGGAATCGGCTGCGATGTTCCTCCAGAACGTCGCGAAGATCAACGAGAGGATGCCTGAGACCGAGGCAGGTGCCGACAATCTGCACTACATCAAAGACATGGTTGATCGTGCGTGCAAACTGTTTCGGGAAAACAAGTTGGAGGAGTTTGATGCGCAGACCAACGAGGTCAGGGACGAGATCAGCAAAGTCGTCATCCTGAATGACGAGACATGGGAAGGACTGAGGTGCCGGATATGTCCGTCATGTGCGACCGCGATTCCCACATGCTTCTGTGTGTGCCTGGAATGTGGAGCGCAATTGATCTCTACCGGGAGATTCTACATCCACATCAGTTCCGACGACGACGAGGGCAACCAAAGGCCCAATGTCTCGGCTGACGCAAGACGAAGCCAACCATGATGCGGCAGCACAGGAAGAGGATGATGAGGCGGAGGACGTCCCTGAAGAAGACGACATGGACACGCAAGGACACACGTCCGGCTACATGTCTGAGGAGGAAGATGGCGGTTGGCAATACCGCGACAAGGACTTGGCATCGCGGGATATCATAAATACCCAGCGGATGGCGATTTGCCTTGATGAGCCGCGCGAAGCTCAATACATGGCGGGATTCATCGCACTGCAGATGTCAAAGATGTGGGGGATGTTCGAAGGTGGTGAAAAGAGAACGGTCGATGCCGCGCTCGAAGGGAAGCCAGGCTGCCCATACCACAACGACTTCGCGAAGTACCCCAACATGACTGAGCACGATCAGGAAGGGATCCTGTTGCCGTCAACGGTCCAGAAGATTAGCCAATCTCAGAATGTTCGGACAAGGACCTTCCGGTCGGCTGAGGAGCGTGATGAATACATTCGTCTGATGGTATACAAATGCGAGGGGTTATACATATTCTACAAGCTGTGGATTGCAGCGAGAATCCTCGACGTCACCAAGGACGAAATGAAGCTCCTGGTCAAGGATCGCGTGCGCCCGGTGGGTGATATCATTTACAGATGCTTTTCCCTGGCTTTCAACTGTATATATCGTTCGTAAGGGAAGGCTTGAACCTTGGCAAATATGGTTATTCGGTCAATGTGAGCGCCATTATTGCAGCCACCGACCCGAATAAATGCGACACACCTCTGCTGGATTGGTGCCTCCGAATGGGGCATTGGATACCAGAAGATCATCACAAGAAGTGTGTCCGGGCGCGAGAAGCCCAAAAGAATTTGGACGAAGAGTTCCGTCGACGTACCCACAGACTGTCCATTGGAGACAGGTATGCGTAATGTAGATGTTGATTGCGGCACGATGCGGGCTAGTCCCCATCCGTTGCTTGCGTCTCATCAACGTCATTGCGATGGAACGACTCTACATCGTGATATGATTTCATACGTCCAAGATGAATGGATATGTATACATTTACATATTCCGACGACTGTGACATTCCGGATATTCATGGATGGAACTATTACATCATGGATGATTTCTTTTCCATTATATATATTATTCATGGTACCTGGAATGGCTATGTTTTGCATGTGTTGCTCGCCAAATCTTCTTTGCCAATGGTATTCAGATGGCACATGACCGTGCGCTGCTATGGATTTCTATGGCCAACCCACTTCTGTGGATGACGGCTGCGCGATGCGCAAGGGATTTCAAGTGGTTGCGTATTGGCTAGAGGCAAAATGTCTCTTGCATCTGAGTATAGGAATGTGCTACGATTTGCGGATGCATGTTTCTGCCTTAATTGGACCTGGCAAGTTTCACAATGAATGGACGGTGTAGCAATAGTGAGTGAAAGAGTGTTCGACACAGTAGCCGTGGCCAGTGGAACGTTTTGTGGTGTTTGGGCCGCATGATGAACAATGCGACCCAAATGGGGGATGTTAAAACCCTCCTGGCCCCGTGCCTAAATTGGGAAGCAGTTCTGAGGTAAGGTGGAGGGTTCGGTGGACAGACGTCACCTTGCCGTCTCTTGACACCCAACACGCGGCTGGCGTTGGCCAGCTGGGCGCAGCGCAGGTAGACCTCGTTGTATGCCATCATCCTGACAAACTCAAAGACCTGCTGCCCGCCGGAGACGAAGCTCGGGCCGAGCATGTGGTCCACGCTGAAGGGCTTGCTCGGAGAGGCGGCCGGCGAGGTGGGGTAGGCTGCTGGCAGCTCCAGATCGTTCAGGATGAGGCGGTTGCCGTCGTAGGCTACGCTCAGGCTGTTCGTGGTCTCGCTGTAGGTGGCAGTCGGAGCTGATCCAGGCGGCCGCCGGGCGCCCGTGTAGGCGCCTTCCGGCAGGAGAGCCGAGTTCAGAGTCCCAAGAGGGCGGCCCTTGGTCTGTCGAGAGGATTCTGAGGAAGACGGCCAGCCGGCGTCGCTCTGCAGGTGCAGGGACTCTCCCAGGTCGACCTCAAAGTCGCTGTCCAAGCCGGCCACCCTCTTGCGACTGTCCACGTAGATCGTCGTCATTCTTTTCTTTTGTTGTCCGGCGGACTGGATGGCTGCGACGGAGGTGCAGCAAAAGATGTTCTCACACCTCGCGTTGATCAGAGTGGAGCTGGCGAACAGCTTCTGGCCCAGGAAGCTGAGCGCCGCTCCCATCGAACATTTGGCTCTTAGGCTTCAAGTAGTAGACGAAGAGGAAGCTGTAGGGCTCCCGGGGCGCTCAGCTCTTCGATGACGGCGTCCAGCTCGTGCTGGTCGCGCAGCCTCCAGCAGCAGAGAAATTGCATGTTCACCCGCACGGCTGCGCTGATGAGCCTCAGCTTCTGGGAGCTCACCTGCTTACTTGCATGCGCCGGCCACGGATTAAAAATTGTCCAGGGCGCCGTGAGGCTTGTGGAGCTGCGGGCTATCTGCGTAGTCGTCCAGGATAATCAGCACCTGGTACAGTTTCTTCATCTCCAACTTCTTGGACGTCTCGGCGGGCGGCGAGACAGGGAGACAGCTGCTATTCGACAGGCCTCTCCCAGAGTTTTCAGGGATAAAGCTCAAGGCTGGCATGCAACTGAAGTACATGAGAAGCAAGGCGTGGCTGGCGCCGGCTGCTGGGGGACGTCACTGTGCTTCACTCTCCCTTCTTCGGCTCTGGAAAGCTGAGGTGCGCGGCGTCGCCTTCGAGCCCGTCGCAAACCTGCACCGCTGTTACTTGAGACGAGACCCGGTCTTCCTGCGCTCCTTGCTGCGCCTGGTGGGGCGCAAGGTGGACAGACGCTTCTACTTCAGTCGCCTCCTGCCGGGCTCACAGAGAGGCCGTGCCGGGTGCCGACCCTCCCTACATCTTCCCCGGTCGCACCATGAACTACTATGGCGCGAGGAGGCGGGGGCATGACCTGGCCTTCCACTCGGAGCTCCAAGACACGCTCTTCTGCCCTTTGTCCTGACCATCAACAACGTCTGTAGGCCTTGGAGCTCTACAGCAGGGCCGACTCCATCACAAGCCTGTGCTCGGGCAAGAACAGCCCGAGCTGCTTGTGCTGCATCGGGGCAATCCTGCTGTCAGCGCAGGAATGGGTGGAGCAATCCGCCGATGCAGGATTGAGTGGAGCAATCCTGTGCTGGACGCAGGATTGAGTGGAGCAATCCTGTGCTGGACGCAGGATTGAGTGGAGCAATCCTGTGCTGGACGCAGGATTGATTGAAAACTCCGCCAGGCACTGACAGACCTTCGGTGCTGCGACAGTGGCCCGCACCAGGCCCAGGCCCCCGCACCAGGGTTTTTTGGCTGAAAACCAACTCCGGCAGTGCTGCTATCCCCATGGCATTGCTGACGGAAGGATTTTTCGGGCAAAATTGGAAGCTTGGAGCGAAGTCGGAATTCGACCTCGGTGGGAGAGCGAAGTCGGAATTCCGACCTCGGTGGGAGAGCGAAGTCGGAATTCCGGCCTCGGTGGACTTTTAGACCGAAGCCGCGGAGCCGGCCTCGCTCAGACCGAAGCCGCGGAGCCGGCCTCGCTTTTCCAAGTACGAGAGCTGGCTCAAGCGCTACCTTGTCTCAGTGGTTATGACCTGCGGCCGGGCATTAATGAACCAACCTTGCCCATTAATGAACCAACCTTGCCCATTAATAAATCAGCCCGTTCCATTATTGACTCAAACTTGCCAAGAACGAAGTCCTCTGGAACTCGGGAACTTGGCCGCATTTGCGCACTTTTCGGCCCAAAAGAGAGCGGTGACGAAGCGGTGACAAGCGGTGACTTTTCCGGGCTGAAAGCGGAATCCTGAGCAAAGTGAGCGTCTGGAGCCTGCTTTCGACCGCAAACGAGCGAAACTTGAGGCTCGGGCATCCCACTTGCCGTCTGACACGAAAAAACGAACTTTTCGGAGTTGACCGTTTTGAGCGCTTTTTGCACCAAAAACGGAGCCAGACGGAGCGGTGACAAAGGCGGTGACAAGTTCGGCGGGCTGACGTGTCACAAGCCGAAACCTCGGCGGGCTGCCGCGTTCCGAGCCAGGTCCTTGGCTGGCTGTTGTGCCGCGGAAAACCCTGCGAAGAACGAAGTCCGGAACTCGGGAACTGGGCCGCTTTTGCGCACTTTTTCTTCCCAAAAGCGAGCGGTGACGATGCGATGGCGAACGGTGACAAGGCTCCTCTCTCTGCTGCGCTGGCCAACGGCGACGACACGCTGAGCATCACGGCCGACTGCTGCTCCGTCGCAGCGCGGACGCGGCCCTCGCGGCTGTGCTGCTGGCCTACTACACCTCCTCACAAGTGGACGCGCTGTTGGTCAACTACCGAACGGGCACGGCGCAGGACGCGGAGACGACCGGTGCCATTTCGGCCGCGCTGCTTGCCTACTACACCTCGACGCAAGTGGACGCCCTGTTGGGAGACTACCGCACGGCAAGCGCGCAGGACACACAGACGCAGGCAGCAGTAGTAAGGAAAGGGGGCCTATAGGGACCCCAAAGCCCTGCAAAACTGCATAAACTTGTCATCAGCGATGTCACCGCTTCGTCACCGCTCCGTTTTTGGTGCAAAAAGCGCTCAAAACGGCCAACTCCGAAAAGTTCGTGTTTTCGTCGTTTTCTGCCCGGAAAAGCAGGCAAATTCCATCCAGCCGAGCTTTAGATGCAGGTTGCGAACGACGTTGCTTCCGCGAACAAGCTCCCAAGTTGTGAAGCCCGCCCAGGCCGGCGCGTTAACAACTCCGCCGCTGCCGGAAAGCTGCAGGGCGGCAAGCTCCGCGAGGATTGCGTCGAGGGCGCTCTGGAGCGCGGTCTCGCTGGCTGAGAGCGCGGCGTTGTGGCGTACGAGGCCTGCCCGTCCGTGGTGGCCAGGGCCGCTGCCGTGGCCAGGGGCGCAATTGCCGGCGCCAGCGCGCTGCTGTCCAGCTTTGAGGCCAGCTCTGCGGTGACCCGGTCGTCCAGCGACTGGATGGCGGCTGCGTTGCCGGAGGCTGCCGTGTTCACCGCCAGGTCTGTTACTTGTGCGTAGGGCGTCAGAGCCAGGGCCAGCTGCCCGGCGGTGACGCGCGTGCCGTCAGTTACGTCTCCGTTGTCCAGGACCTCCGGGATGTTGCCCGTGACAGGTCCTTCAAACATGTTTACATATGTTTTCGCCGACGCCTTAGTCCAGTGGCTAAGGCGTCGGCCAAGGAGCTAAGCGCTTTTTACTCCGCACGGATCTCGATTCCTGCCGCGAGCGCAGTTGAGTAGCATTCAGTCCGAACTCCGGCCGTTAGAAGTTTCCGCAAGTACGTGTCACCCGTACAATGATTTGACCGATGGCGCCGGTCAATCGCGGTACCTGCGCACGACACTCGAAAATTTCGGGACAAATCACCGAACATCTCGGGACAGTTCGCCGAAAATTTCGCCTCGAGGCCGTCCTCGGGTGGCGCGGGCTCGGCAGGCTGGTGTGCTTGCCACTAGCACGTGCTCGGCTACCAGGACACGAAGTGAAGGAAAATCCTTCACTTCGTGGCCCAGGTCATGATACCTATAGCCTAACGCACCAGTCAAATAAAAGCGTGCTACAGTCCTCCCCCAGAGAGGACTCAGGGGAGGACTGGATTTTTTTCCTGGGAAGACTTCCGACCTCGGGTGGTGCGGCCAGGCGGCGCGCCCGGAGTGCCAAGCCTCAACATGTCAATCCGACATGCTTCTATGCCAGGCAGGTGGCGCGGCAGGGTGGCGCAGTGCCAAGCCGCCGTTTGCCCGTATGGTCCGTATGATCCGTATGATCCGTATGATCCGTATGATCCGTATGACTCGGCGCTGGCGTGGATGCCGGGCAGGAATGTGGCGCGCTCGGTATCGAAGCCTCCACGTTGGGCGAGCCAGTATCCTGGAAAGCGGTAGGATTTAATGTCCACCTTATGGACATTAAAACATGTGATCCGTATGACTCGGCGGGCTGGGCTCCGATGTCGGGCAGGTGGTGCGGCCGGGAGGCTTCTATGCCAAGCCGCCGAACCCTCACAGTCCCCGGACTCACAAGGCAAGCCGCAGAACCTCCACTCTCCCCCGGGTCCTTGCTATACGTCCTATATGTGCTGTATGGGTCTCACAAGGCAAGCCGCAGAACCCTCACAGTCTCCGGGCTCCTTGCTATACGTACTATATGTGCTATATGGCTCTTACAAGGCAAGCCGCAGAGCTGTGTACTATACACATAGCATCCCAACATGTACCAAATATGCATTGTGTAGCACATATAGTGTATTTTAACGCGCGTCTTGATAACATATAGTACATATAGGACATATAGCAAGGAGCCCGGAGAGTGTGGGGGTTCAGCGGCTTGGCGTGTAAGAGCCATATAGCACATATAGCACATATAGCAAGGACCCGGGGGACTGTGCGGGTTCAGCGGCTTGGCGTGTAAGAGCCATATACATATAGCAAGGACACGCGTTTTTGGTTCAATTTTGTTGCAATATTGCGGCAACAAGAGTCAACCATGGAGCAATTTTGAATCAATATTGCGGCAACAAGAGTCAATCATGGATCAAGATTGGCAACCTCTCTCTTTAGAGGGGGTTTCCCAAATGGATTCTATTCCTGGGCAGGAAACGACTCCAAAGCTGACTCGCCCCATCCCATCCCCCCTTCACAGCCCTGGAAAGCTGACTGGCCCCCGTCCCCCCTAAAAAAAAAAACCGACGACGACACCACCACCCAACTCCAAAGCGACTCAAATCATCCCCCTTCACAGCCACCGGAAGCTGGACTGCCTCCATTCCCCGCAGAACACAACACAAAAAGCTGACTCAAATCATTCCCCCTTCACAGCCCCGGAAGCTGACTGGCCCCCGTCCCCCCGAAAAAAAAAACCGACGACGACACCACCACCCAACTCCAAAGCTGACTCAAATCATTCCCCCTTCACAGCCCCGGAAGCTGACTCGCCTCCATTCCCCGCAGAACACAACTCCAAAGCTGACTCAAATCATCCCCCCTTCACAGCTTCGAAACCGAAAACGCTGCGTGCAGGCGTGTGGCTGCAAAATAACGACCCCTAGATATGCGCCGCAATTTGGCTCCAGGTTGCGTTTCAAGCAAGGTCAAGCTTTGTTAAAGGAAACCCCTTTTCCCTTTTTTTCGGGACCTTTTTTTTTGGGGGCCCCTTGTTTTCTTTTTTTTGTTTTTTCTTAGCCCTGCAAAGGTTGGCTCGCTTGAAATGCAACCTGGAGCCAAATTGCAAGCATATCTAGGGGTCGTTATTTTGCAGCCACACGCCTGCACGTAGCGTTTTAGGTTTCGAATCCTTCGCAGGAGGTCGTTTCCTGTGCTAGGAGCCTCCCAGGTGGAATAGAATCCATTTGGGAAACCCACTCTAAAGAGAGAGGTCTGGCGCTGGGGGGTGGGGTGTTTTTGGGCAGTGCCGAGCAGGCACTTTAGGAGTGCCGAGCAGGCGCTTGTAGGAGTGCCGAGCAGGCACTTTAGGAGTGCCGAGCAGGCACTGTAGGAGTGCCGAGCAGGGGCTTAGTGCTGGTCTGCCCAACGGAGCTCGGAGTTTTTTTGGGCCCTTATAGGAACCTATAGGAACCTATAGGAATCTAATAGGAAACTCATAGGAATTCCATAGGAAGCCGTAGGAAAAGAAGAAGAGGCTTCCTACAGGTTTCCTATGAGTTTCCTATGAGTTTCCTATGAGTTTCCTATAAGATTCCTATAGGTTCCTATAGGTTCCTATAAGGGGCCCGCCGCCCAACCCGTTCAGGTTTGATACTGGCCGCCCAACCTGTTGGGGCTTGATACTGGTTCGCCCAACCCCGTTTTTGATATTGGTTCGCCCAACTCCGTTTTGATACTGGCTCTCCCAACGGTTTTTTTTGCTCCGGTTTTTGGGCTTTATCGCTTGGACCTCTTTTAGGCAGGCCACGAGCCGTCACTGTATGACCGTATGACCGTATGACCGTATGACCGTATGATCCGTATGACCGTATGATCCGTATGACTCGGGCTGAGGCTTCAATGCCAGGCTTGCCGAGTCATACGAATCATACGGTCACACGGTCATACGGTCATACGAATCTCCCTGGGCCGGGGCAATGTTCGGCTGGTTGGGCCGGCGCCGGCGTCGAAAAAAATGTGAAGATGTTGCCAGTTTTTTGGCGCTGCCACCTGTCGTCAAAAACGACGTCAAAAACGACGAAGAGTGGCAGCGGGCGTTATTGTTGAGTTTTTAACTGTTAAAACCCTCCTGGCCCCGTGCCTAAATTGGGAAGCAGTTCTGAGGTCCGTGTTTGTGTTGCTTACAGGGTTCCATTGATTGCCATTTGGCTCAAGTCACAAGTGAGGTTCAAGATCTTATGTGAAGCTGCGTTCATACGTGATCGGCAATTGAGAGCAGAAAACACTTCGCCTGCGCTGCATGTGTCAGGACCACTGTTGTAACTATTATTCCTTCTCCCTTACAACATTTGCACGGGTTCGGCTATAACGGTTTGACCGTATACACCTTTCTACGTGGTTGGTATTTACAGCTGGAGGGTTCGGTGGACAGCGTCCCACGGGACGTCACCTTGCCGTCTCTTGACAGGTTATCAGCCGTAACGACAAGCTCTACACTGGACAGAGAGACAGCTGGTTTATTGCGGGTACAGGGACAATACAGGGACAATAACCTACACGGTACAATGGCATCTTCAGCGAGCCCAAGTACTGCAACTTTTGGGAACAGCAGCTCAGAGGGATCCAATGGATTGATGGCTCTTCCTGCGGTGATGGATTTGATTGCAGGTTCACAGGATGAACCTGGGAGCGGAGGATCCGCGCTATTCAGCGACATATCCACTCCCACAAGATCATGGAAGCAGATCGATGTTCATCAGGAGTCGAAGCAAAGAGAATCCCCGCCGAGAAGATCATCATCTTCACCTGCGACACCACGGACGTCGCAGAAGGGCGTGAGGTCAACATCAAAAGGTGGGAGGTCCAAATCGCCCACCAGTGCAGAGTTTCGCGCCGCGATTAAAGAAAAGAACAAGATGGAGATGGAGATCGGGGAATATCAAAAGACACTTGATGAAATGTCGGCAGCGATGGCGAATCTTCATCAAGAAGACTATGGGAGCACCATCCGGATCCAGGAGCTGGAGAGACGATGCGAGATTGCCAGCAAGCAATCGGGACATCTTGTGAGTCACCACCAACACCACATGGCTGAGGCATGGCGCAAGTTTGAGGAGGAAGCCCAACAGATGCGCAAGGTGGAAATGAACGCATATCAGTACGGGGAAAAGAAAGACATGGAGTCGAATGTTATAATACAACAGATGAGACAAGCTGAAGGAACTATTATGGAGCAGAAGCGGGAGATTGCAGTGATGAAATCCTACATGGCAAGCGAGAAGTCGGCCGCGCAGGAATCAGCTATACGTGCAAATCAGATACACCGTGAGGCTTCACAACAAATATCAGTTTATCAGCAACAGATCAGAGGTATTGAATCGTCTACATCTATCAAGAAGTTCAACGAGGAGGAGATGGTACAAAGTCTAAAATCACAGTTGGAGCATGCACTTGTCGAACGCCCCGAGACGTACTCTATGGAGGACTCCAGGGAGCAACTGATGGCGAGACTGAACGACGTTACAACATTCGCGGAGCAAGAATCGAAGAAGAGATCGTCAAACAGTACGAATCCGACGTGTTTGAAGAAGGACCAGATGATTGCTATCGAGGGTGGTCATCGTCAAGATGCGATATTGGAGTTAGCCCAGGTCAGAGAAGCAAAACAAGAAGAGCGGCGCACGATGGACGAGAAGTCGAAGGAGGCCGAGTACTGGAGATTGACAGCTAAAGGAGTGTATGATAAGTACCTCGAGGAGATGCGTGAACTTCAGGGACAACTGAAGGATCGGGAGGCGACGCTCAAGCAAGAAGAGAGTTTTGTTCGTCAACTCGATAGAAGTGGAGACACAGGAAGCCTCTAGCAGTAATGATGGACATCGTGAACGAGCAGTGGTGAAACGCGCTGAGGGAGGACCCCAAGCTAATTCGACTAGGGTAGACAAGAGGGCGACTGGGTTATTCCCGTCATCATCATCGAATCTTATCCCTAATTCGTCACTAATGCCATTTTTGATTCTCTTTCCGTCTTTTGGTGATCCAATGATCGATGTACCTATTGGATTACGGTGGATTCAAGGGGCAGGTCGACGTGAGTTGAGCCTCACAGGTGGCGGAGGAGGACCTCCGGATGATCCACCCGGTGATGAGGACGAGGATGACGATGATGAAGAGAGGACGAGGAAGAAGAAGAGGAAGAACATGACAATCGGACACGGAGGAGGCGCAGAAGATCGAGGGATGTCGAGAGGGTGTCTATTCCTGCTTGGCCAAAGATCCATCAACTCGATGACTGGAAGATGCAATTGCTGATGAATGTTCTGAGCGCACGCGCAGATCCAGATACTGACACATAGACAAAATGGTTGGAAGGCTCTTGGGTTAAACCCAGACTGAGCGACTCCGGCGGCGACAGATTCGCTACGATAGACATTAAAATGGGGGCTGGGGATCAAACAGACTTGTTGGAGGGATCAGATTGACTTGTTCACTTGCAGAAGCATCAAAAAGACTTGTGAAGCATCAGATTGGCTTGTAAGGGGGGTCAGATTAACTTGTGGGGGATCAGACTGACTTGTGGCCGTATCATCCGCATCATCCATCATCATCATCGGCATCATCATCATCATCATCATCATCATCATCATCATCATCATCTGTATCATCATCATCATCATCCGTCATCAGCATCATCACTATCTCATCTCTGCATTATCATCAGCATCATTATCATCATGATGATGATGACGATGATGATGATGGTGATGATGACGATGATGATGATGGTGATGATGACGACGATGATGATGATGATGGATGATGATGATGCTGACGCCGATGATGCTGATGATGAGGTGAAGATTCTGTTTCCTCCATTTTTGATTCGTGTTGCCCGGGTCCAGCAGGGCAGGCTCCGAAATTGGTTTTGCACAAACTTTATCAGCAGTAACCTTGAACTACCAAGCGCAAACTTGAGGATGATGATGATAATGCTGATGGTGATGATGATGATGGTGGATGAAGATGATGATGATGCTGATGATGATGATGCTGAGGATGAACGATGATGATGATGCTGATGATGATGATGGATGATGAGGATGATGATGATGCCGCTGATGATGATGATAGTGATGATGTTGATGGATAAACGATGCTGATGGTTATGATGAGGATGATGATGATGATGAGGATGATGATGATGATGAGGGTGATGATGATGATGACGCCGATGACGATGATCATCATGATGATGCGACGATGAGGGTGATGATACTGATGAGTGATCATGATGATGAAAATGATGATGATGATGCTGAGGATGATGATGCTGGTGATGATTATGATGATGATGGACAAGGATGGATGATGATGATGATGATGATGATGATGATGATGATGATGATGATCGATGGACGATAATGATGATGAGGAGGAGGACGATGAGTGACGAAGGATGGCTTTTCGGTGAGCAACTAACAAGCCAATCTGATGCTCGAAGCTATTAAAACCGTAACAAGTCAATCTGACCCCTCTCACAAGCCAATCTGATGCTCACAAGTCAATCTAATGCTCCTCACAAGCCAATCTGATCCCTCTCACAAGCCAATCTGAAAACAAACAAGCCAATCCAATCCTTCACAAGTGGTTTTGATGAGTTTTCTAAATCACAAGCCAATCTGATGCCTTCCACAACCCAAATTGATGAGCAGACCTTAAAATGGCCATGGGCGTGCAGAACATGTTAAAACAAGCGCCTGACGAAGCCAAAGACGTGTACCTCGACTACGCGACATTTGGGGGAAAGTCAAATCTTATCAGCATGTGAATGATGCTAAGTGTGCCCGTAATTTTTGGTTGATCTGTCCAAATATTCTTCAAGAGTGCTCTGCTTTGTGCACAGATATCAGTGTGTCATCCGGTACATTGTGCAACTTGACCAGCACAGGCGCTGTGCCAAGAAAACCAAGGATCAAACTGATTCCAGCACTTGTCGCAGGGGCTGCCATCCTTTTTGTTCAAACTGGACTGTTCTTGATCCAGTACCTTGAATACAGGCCACTTTCCATCCATTGCCCTGCTGTCAGACTTGACACCGAAGAAAGGTCCTGGCATCCCGTGTCTGTACTGCCCAGGTTTCAACAGAAAAAGCCTGCATGATAATCCGCTTCATTGTCCCAATCGCATCTCGTTGTTGCCACAGCTTCCCTGCAACGAAACAAACTCCAGCACTGGCAGGAAGGGTTGTTAAGCCTCGGACAGCCGCCGATCCCCTTAGTTTGTGCGGCAAGAACATTGTTGAGTGTGCATACAGGTCTCTCTAACTCCTTGCATCTTCAATTTATCATTCCCTTAGATGTGGATTCTGCAAAAATTTGGTGGTTTTGGCGGTGCGGCCACAGCCCTTCTGCTTGCACTTCTGCAAAGGTTTTCCGCCTGCTTTAATATGCAGGCAAAACGGGTCCTAGTCGCATTCTGTGCGTCTCGGAATTTTAAGTTGCCGGGCTTAAAGCGCTTTTCTGGCCTTGTAAGTGCGTTTCTGTTGCGGAGCTTTGTGGCTCGAAAAGCATGATAAGTGCTTTCTAAGCGCAACGGTACTCAGAGCAGAAGGGTGGAATTCTCTTGGCCTCATTTGCTGCATGTGAGCCTTGGGTTGCGTCTCTGTCAATCCTCCGGCAACAGGATTGCATTGCTGGGTTAGGGCAGCCGCAGATAGGCCACGTATACTTCAGCTGCCGGCTTCCGGAACTTGCGTAACGCAAAAGGACGAATGGGGAAGATCAAGCTTTTCCCCACGCCTGAATACACCAGCAAGCAAGCCTCGGACCCCGTGGTGCCCCTGGTGCCATGCACGGGCATCTTCCGTGGGCCCAGCAAGTCGGGCAAAACTGTGGCGCTCATCAGTCTCATCCTGGAGCAGTACAAGGGCGTGTTTGAGCGGATCTACGTTTTCAGCCCAAGCGTCAACATCGATGATGGCTGGATCCCCGTCAAGAAGTACATCGAGCAGGACCTGGGGGTGAACACGGAGCGTGAGCGCTGTTTCTGGCCTTGTAAGTGCGTTTCTGTCGTGGAGCTTTGTGGCTCGAAAAGCCTTCTGCTCATATCCAAGCGCTTTCTTGGGCGCAGGCGCTCCCTGGGTTAGGGTTTAGGGTTTAGGGTTTAGGGTTTAGGGTTTAGGGTTTAGGGTTTAAGTTTTAAGTTGAGATCCTCAATCTTTGCAGGAGTAGCGCAGTGGTTGACGGTGTTGAGAGCCGACGCCTTTAGCCACTGGACACAAAACGTGTGGGGGGGCAGCTACCTTCTCAAGGGGCCTAATGGCAACATCCGCCAACATCGGAAGTCTGGACACCAGAGAAGATGACTTTGTCACTGCCGCCCCACGCAGAACGGCTGGCCTGGCTGACCGGTTTCACCGGGTCGGCGGGCATCGCCGTGCGGTGAACACGCTCTCGGCAGTCACCGGCGGCCCTTGGACGCCACGCCCTCGCAAAGCAAGGCGGACACCAGCGCGCTGGCCTCCCTGCTCTCCACGGTGGACGGGTTGGACACTCCACTGGAGGTGGACACCAAGATAGCAAATGCAGTGCTGGGCCTCGCCACCGAGGCCTTCGTCGCAGCGCAGCTTGCTAGCCGGGACACCGGCATCTCGGCGCTCCAGGCCTCCAAGGCTGACGCGGCGCTGCTGGCCTCATACGCCACGAACGCCGCGCTCTCCGCCAGCGAGACCACGCTCCAGAGCGCCCTCGACGCAATCCTCGCGGAGCTCGCCGCCCTGCAGCTTCCCGGAGGCGGAGTTGTTAACGCGCCGGCCTGGGCGGGCTTCACAACTTGGGAGCTCCTTCGCGGAAGCAACGTCGTTCGCAACCTGCATCTGGAGGCTCCTCTCTCTGCTGCGCTGGCCAACGGCGACGACACGCTGAGCATCACGGCAGACTGCTACTCCGTCGCAGCGGCGGACGCGGCCCTCGCGGCTGCGCTGCTGGCCTACTACACCTCCTCACAAGTGGACACTCTGTTGGACGACTACCGAACCGGAACGGCGCAGGACACGGAGACGACCAGCGCCATCACGGCCGCGCTGCTGGCCTACTACACCGCGGCGCAGGTAGACGCGCTGTTGGGAGACTACCGCACGGCAAGCGCGCAGGACACGCAGACGCAGGCCGCCATCGCGGGCGCGCTGCTGGCCTACCGGACAGGCCCGGACCAGGACGTCTTCACAACCAACCAAATCACCTCGGCGCTGGTGGCGCACCGCTCAGCCGCAGACCAGGACACGGCAACGGCCTCGAGCATCGCAGCCGCGCTGCTCAGCTACTACACCATCACGCAGGTGGACGGCCTCCTTGCCGGCAAGCTCGGAGTCACGGAGGCGGCCTCGGCCCTGCAAATAGCCGTGCGCTTTCCGGACGACGGAGGGGCCGACGAGGTGGTGGCCGCCATAGGAGAGCAGATCCTGGCCCCCACAGACGTCTCACTCTCAAACTGGACGGTTCGCCCCAGCAGCGGCTGCAGCGTGGTCCTGGCCACGCACACCGCGGGAGTGAGCGTGGACGGCTACACTCTGACCCTGGCGGCGAACCCGTGGAACATTGTGCGCACCTACAACCTTGACGCCCGGCCGAGAGCTCCTCTTCGCCTGCCGCTACCGGCTCGGCACGGCCTCTAACTTCGTGGTGTACATGTCCGAGGCCGACAACGTCTACGACCCATTGTACGGCAGCTTCGCGGGAGACGAGGGCGCCTGGAGCACGGCCAAGATGTACTTCACCGTGCCGCCAAACGGAGTGGCGAAGCTGCACTTCGGGGCGCACTTCCAGGCGCCGGGCCTGCCCAACCAGACGGCAGGAACGGTGGACGTGTACGGCCTCCAGATCCTGGACGCAACCCTGGAGGCCGGCAACTCGGAGGAGGAGGACACGGCGGCCTCGGCCCTGCTGCTGAAGCACGAGTTCCTTGACGGAGGGGCCGACGACGTCACGCTGGCCACCCTGGGCAAGGTGCTGCTGGAGCCCACGCTCACCACGCTAGGAAATTTCCTGGTGCGCTCCAACAGCCAGAGCTCCGTGGCCTCGGCCAGCTTCACGGTGGGAGGCTTCCAGCTGGAGGGCTACGCCATGACCCTGAGCGCCTTCGCCTGGAACATTGTGCGCACCTACACGCTGACGCCGGGGAGACGCTACTCCTTCGGCTGCCGGTACAGGCTGGGCACGGCCTCCAACTTGGTGATGTACGTCAGCGCGGCCGACAACGACTACGTGGGCGTCACCGGCACCTTCCTCGGCACGCCCTCGCAGGGCGTCTGGAGCACGGCGCGCCTGGACTTCTCGGTGCCGCCGGGCGGAATCGCGAAGCTGCACTTCGGAGCCTTCGGCGGCTCTATCCCGGGCTGGTGCAGCAGTCGGCGGGCACGCTGGACCTGTACAGCATGCAGATCAGGGCCAGCGCCTTCGAGGGAGAGTCTGTCTCAGTAACGGACCTGCTGGCGGACTCGCTGGCCCTCACGGGCTCGGCCACGCTGGACGGGCTCACCGCGCAGGGCAACGTGGGCTGCGACCAGCTGCTGTGCAACGACGTGAGCTGCACGGACGTGTTCACCACGGGCGTGGACGCCTCGGGCGCAGTCTCCTGCGCAGCGCTCACAGCCACAGGCACCGTCGCCGGAGCCACGCTGTCGTCCACAGGGGCCGTGTCAGGCAGCTCGCTGAGCATCACGGGGGCGGCCAGCGTGGGCCTGCTGAGCTCGGCCACAGGAATCACGGGCAGCACTCTCACCATCAACAACACGGCCAACGCCGGGAACTTCACCACGGTGGGCGACGTGTCCACGGGCACGCTGACGGCCTCGGGCGCAGCAACCGCGGCGAGCTTCGCAGCCACCGGGGCGCTCACGGGCGCCACGCTGACCATCACCGGGGCGGCCTCCGCGGGCCCGCTGGACTGCGAGAGCCTGGACTGCACCTTCACGGCCACGAGCGGCGGAGTGTCGACGGGCAGCGTGGTCTGCGGCGACGTGACGAGCTCGGGCACGGTCTCCGCGCCGCAGCTCTTCGCGTCCAACACGCTCACCGTGACCAACACCTCCGACTTCTCGGACGATCTCTTCCTGACGAAGAACTGGGCGGGCTGGAGCAAGCTGCAAGTGTCCAACAACAGCGCGGCCCCCCGACAGCGGCCCGGAGCTGCGGCTGCTGGGCAACCAGAGCGCGCGGGTCTTCCTGGAGCGGGACGGCGGGGCGCACCAGTGCGAGCTCATCATGATCAACGACGAGGCGCTGGTGCAGACGAAGAGCCTCTCCACGCAGCTGTCCCTGACCACGAACCAGAGGAACCCCGGCTGCCTCGTGATCGCGGGCAACACGGGCAACGTGGTCTGCAACACGAGCTTCACGGACTTGTCGGACAGCCGGGTGAAGACGGAGATTGCCGAGGCCGACGTGGCAGAGCTCAAGCAGCTCTTCGACTCCGTGGAGGCCAAGCAGTACAAACGCCCGGACATGAACGGCGACCTGAGGCTGGGCTTCGCCTCGGACGACTTCGCAGGAACAAAGTGGAAGAATTTGACGGGGACCACGCGGTGGAGCGACGGCACGGAGATGGTCACGCTTGACTACTCGCACCTGACCAGCGTGCTCTGGGGGGTGTGCAAGGGCTTCCAGGCCCGGCTGGACGCACTTGAAGCCTGGCAGGCCCAGCGGGGGCCGAAGAACAAGTAAAAAATGGAGGCGCTGACAGACCTGGCCGACGACTTCAACGTGCGGGACCCGCGGAAGCTGTACCGACTCGCGAGGCAGCGCGACCTCGACGTGACGCAGGCCATGGCCTTCGAGGCGCTGAAGGCCGACGTGGGCCGGCAGGTGCAGGCGCCCCGGCCGCGCGCGCTGGGCAAGTCGGCCGCCGAGGGGCCGAACGACCGGCTGCAGGCCGACCTCATCGACTTCAGCCAGAACACGCGGGGGAAGACGAAGTACGGCCTGGTGGTGATGGACGTCTTCACCCGGGAGGCCGCCGTGGAACCTCTGCAGAACAAGAACGCCGAGACGGTGGGCCGGGCCACCAAGCGCGCCGCGAAGGAGCTGACGGGGGACGACAAGAACTTTGTGGTCACGACAGACCTGGGCAACGAGTTTGCCACGCTGGACCGGGAGCTGCCCGAAGCCGTGCACCGGACGAAGCGGCCCGAGGACCGCAACGCCATTGCCGTGGTGGACCGGGGCATCCAGACCCTGAAGAAGGACCTGGCCACTCGAGTCGCCAGGAAGGGCGGTGGGTGGAGCCAGCACCTCGAGCAGGTGGCGGACGCGTACAACGCTCGGCCCCACGAGACGGTGCACGCTGCGCCGGAGGACGTCGAGAAGCAGCCGGCCACGGAGTTCCGTGTGCTCCAAGACAACGCCGACCGGTTCCAGCACAACAAGGACCTCACGGAACGCCGCATCAAGGCCATAGAGGACGCGGGCGCCTTCCGAGCGCCGACGAACGCGGCGAGGAGCTTCAACCCTCAGTACGGCGACGTGCAGCAGCTCGCGGTCGTGGACTCCATGACCGTCAGGGGCACCGAGGGCCGTGAGACTCTCCTGAAGCTGGCCCTGCCGGCTCCCCAGGGCAGCGGCAACGCTGCGGGGCGGCTGACGAGGCGCGGCAGGCCCGCTGCGGCGAGGCAGCTGGACGACTTCTTGGGGCAGCCCCGCCGGCCCAGAACCATCGACTAGCTTTGGTACGGTTGATATTCTGTACGGCTGATAGTACCTTTGAGCCAAAAGCACAACCGCTTCTCCAGCTGGCGACTTTGTAGCACTGCGAGCCAAAAGCACAACCGCTTCTCCACCTGGCGACTTTCTACCACTGCAAGCCAAAAGCACAAACGCTCTCCAGCTGGCGACTTTGTAGCACTTCGAGCCACAAGCACAAACGCTCTCCAGCTGGCAACTTTGTAGCACTTCGAGCCAGAACGCGCATTTAGGGGGCACCCCCAAAGAACAGCCGCAATGCGGTTGGGGAGAAACCATCGCGTCTTAGTGGCTTATTAGGGGGGTGGAGGACTAGGCGTTTTGCAGGCATCTCTCTCTCTCTCTCTCTCTCTCTCTCTCTCTTTGTGTCTTCTTCTGATACATGCTGCAATGATCACTGTGGCAAGTCTGGCATGTGACAATGTGAATTCCAACTCTTGGCTTCTGTGACTCTACACTCCATCCTTGCAACAAGGCGGTCTCGGCAATAGGCAAGCTCAATTGTTTTTCCAACCACGATTGGTTTCATCCACGCGTCACACGCGACACAATCACCGTGTCAAGCATGATCCGCTCTGTATTCTACATCATGTAGAGATGTAGAGATGTCGCACGGACACATTGAATTAATTCACTGCGACCAAGAGCCGCAGACGGATGTCTGTCAAGCGCTGCAGCCCACTTGCGCAATACATTTGAAATGGCGCTGTAAGCTGTATTTTATACTAGACAGCCATCCGGATTTGGAAAATCAAAACTCTACGCAGACCCTTTGGGCTGATTGAAGCACTGGTTTTCGTTCAGGAACTTGGCCACGTAGCGGCCATTGTGCTTGTGGCGTAGCATTGCCTGCTTGAAGTGACTGCCGGCGGCCGAAACGCCGACGTTCTTTGTCCTGGCGAAGGCAACCCAGGCATCCGACACCACTCCGTAGCCCGCACACTCCATGGACGGCCTCGAGGCCATCTCCCAGGTCTCAACGAAAGACTCCCACACAAACTCCACTGAGTCGCCTTGCAGGTAGCTGCGCGTGGCCTGCTCCACCCACAGCGGCCACGGTCGAACCAGAGTGTCCTGCACAGCGCCGAAGACCTTGAACACCTTGAGCAGCACGTAGAGAAGGTCTGGGCTGTTGTCAGCGAGCCTCTGCTCGTCCTTGAGCCCGACCTGCACCAACCGCTCGTGGCTGGCACGCGGCACCTGGCAGAACTGCATCGGCCATTCTGCCACCGACAGTCGTCTGTCGGTTCCCCCGTCAAGAGACATGTGCAGCCGCTCGTTGGAGCACATCACCAAGCCGAACTGAA
Source organism: Effrenium voratum (assembly GCA_963377175.1). NCBI lineage: Eukaryota > Dinophyceae > Suessiales > Symbiodiniaceae > Effrenium > Effrenium voratum. The sequence continues at coordinate 9,282 of CAUJNA010000238.1, read as the reverse complement.
CTCGGAAGCTGACATAGTCGGCAAAGAGGTTTCGGGCGTGGATCACAGTCTTGTGCTCGCTGTACAACTTCAGTGTGTCGGCCTGGAGCCGATGCGAGGCATTCATCTCTGGAAACGGCAGGAGGCGAGCTCCCCGGAGCTCCATATGCTGCGGAGTGGCCTGCTGGCTGTTGAAGCGGCGGGTCAGGAGATCGGAGTCGGGCATCGCACAGTACGTGCCGAACAAAGCCTGGCAGGGGTGGGAAATGAAAAACAAAGATAAATTTTTGGGGGCCCGTCCCTGGCCTGCAGCTGCGCGATCCACCAACTCTTTCCGTTCTTGCCCCCTCCCAGATAGATGTGAAATTCCTCCAGCTGGGACGTGCCGCAGAGCCTATGCGCTGCCCACTTCATCAACCACAGTGTGACCGCCATGTTTTCCCAGCAACTGTAGAGAACCTTGCACGCCTCGAGGGCGGGATGCTCGAACAACTTCAGCAACTTGTCGCCGAGCTCAGGCGGCATGTCCACAGCGCCGTACTCCTGCCCGACCCCGCTCTCGAAGTCCTTCACCTGTTGCAAGCATTCCTCCAAGTCCAGGTCCCGGTCCAACATCGCAAAGAGCTCTCGTGGGTAAGTCACCCCCAAGCATTTTGTGATGACGTGCTCCTGCTTGGCCAGCTGCGCGTCCATGGTCCGCACGTCGATCAAGCACCCGTCCTGTGTCATGAGCAGGCCCCTGTACTCGTCTCCGTCCACTTGCAGCTGGAAACTTTTGTCGTACAGGGCACGGTTTGCCGCCGTTTTGACAACGGAGCGCATTGATTCCCTGCGGTACACCGAGGCCGGCGGTAGCCCGCGCCAGGTGGGCGGCAAGCAGTTCTTGACCTCTTGGCTGGCATATTCGCACAGGAGCTCCTCCACATGCGCCGGGCTCTCCAGCTGCCAACGTCGCTTGACGGTGCAGAAGAAGGCGGTCTCCATGTGCTGCTTGGAGCAGCTGAAGTTTTTGAAGCACTCGCGAACCAGCCTGCCGTCTGGAGCGACATGGTGTGGGAGGATCGCAGCAACAACCTTCGGTCCCCTTCACCAAGTAGGCGCGGAGAAGCCGTCTGTCCTTGCGGCGGAGGGACTGAGATAGAAAGCAAGAGACCCGAAATTGAGACGCCAAAATGCTTTCAAAAGAACAACCGCCCCAACCAAGCGCCTGCTCCACCTGGAACCAATCATCATCTCTGCTCTGCCAGTCCAGGGTCGGGTGAAGCCGCTGGTACTCGGCCAGGATCTCCTCAAGAGACCGGTAGGCCTTGTGTTTCAGGGGCAAGCCAATCTTGTGCTGCAGGGACTCCGTAAGCTTGGCATGCTCTTCCGGGGGGCAAGCAAAGAGGACCCCATCATACTCCCAGCCGCAGACCTTGGCACCAGCGTGCTCCGCCATCATGTCCGTCACCTCCCGCTCCCGCAGCTCATGCAGCAGCTCCAGCAGCCGGCTCCTCCAATTTCCACTGTCCTTGCTCAGCTCCTGCGCAAGCTCCGGGTAGGCCTGTGCGTCACGGGCCGCCAACTTGCACATCTCCTGTCTCAGGATGAACACAAAGGGGGGGAGATGTTCGAGCTTGTAGCGCAGCATGAAGCGCTCGCAGTGCTCACTGCCACCGCCCATGAGGATGCCGTTGAAAAATTTCTTCACCTCATCCCGGTCCGGGACCCCGACTTCCGCGTAGCAGGCCTGCACCGTGGATGGGAAGGGAAGGGAAGTAAAAAACCTTTACAAAAAAGAAAGAAAAGAGAATCCCACACGGCCTCTCGGTTCTGCAACAAATACCGCACTTGCTGCGCGTCAGCGTGCCGGTGCAGCAAGGAGTATCCAACCGAGAAGGTCTGGTCGATGTCGCAGACCGGCAGGCCTGTCCGGCAGAGCTCCTTGAACAGCCTGCCAAAGCTGAAGGCCGACCGGGTGGCATCATAGGAGTCGACGCGCATCTCCGTCAAGGTGCTGACCACCTGCGGCAGCTCCCTGAACCTGCCGCACAGCTCCTCCTCATTGGTCTCGGTCTCGGGGTCGACCTTCTGCCTCTTGTTCTTGCTCTTGTTCTTCCCCAGCTCCTCGTAATCCTCAAGGTGCACGCCAGACACAAGCCGAGCCTTGCATCCGTGGCAAGCGCCACTGTCCCGGTAGACCGTGAGGATCATGCCACTGTTCTCGGTGTCCCGCGAGAGCAGGTCTGCTATGCGACCCCGCAGACCCAGCTGGCCGAAAGCGCGGAGGCTTCCCGCTCCTTCAAGGGCATGCACATTGATCGGCTCGAAAAGCCATTGGTCCACGTACAAGGACTTGTTCTTCTTTCTTGCTGGCGGGCAGTGCGCGGCCAACTGTTGGAACCGCGCGGAGCCTGGCAAGGTGGGCAAGGACCACACAACACCGCGGCTCTCCTCGGGCTTCTGGGCGGCATGCGCGGTCTCCACCATGTCATGCGGGGGCTCCTGGTCACCCGCCGCGTCCACGGGCGTCTTCACCTTGTCTGGCAAGACCTCCTGGCCCTCAGTCTCCACCTTGTCCTGCTTCTGCGCCGCGTCCACGGGCGTCTCCACCTTGTCCGGCAGGGGCTCCTGGACCTCAGCCGCGCCCATGGGCGTCTCCACAGACTTGCGAGCCGTCACCAGCTGAGATCTCAGCTGATTCACGGTGGCGCCAGGTTCGACGGGCTCGCCTTGGGCTTTCAGCTCCTCCTGCATCTCCACCCTGTTCATCCTCCTCACTTCGATCTTTGGCTTCTTGGCCAAGGGCTCGCTTTCCACTGGCTCCTCAGAAGACGAGCTGCTGGTCTCCAGCCTCAAGAACCTCCAATCTCCCACGGACTGCTGCTCCATGAGTTGCTTCAGCACCTCCATCCTCCCGGCATCCGTGTTGCTCTGGCCCATCACTGCATCGGCCACGCCCTGGGCTTTAGCATCGCCTGCAATGACAGCGCCCTGCAGGTCATCCCAAGGGCTCATGGGAGCGACTTCGCCCGTTGTCACCCGCCCGCGCCCAAGAGAGCCTGCAACCAAGTCGAAAACCATGGGTGGCGCTCTAGACGCCAGTGCTTCTATGTCAAGCAAAATCAGCTGCATGGGTCATGCATCAAGAAGGAAGAGGCAAAAATGTTGAGCAACATCTGCAAGGACAAGCACGTTTTCAAACTGCAAAGGCACTGACTTTTTCGGCTCTGGCTGTGGTCGTCATGGCCTCGGCAGCAAACCCACTGCTATCCCTGGAGTCCCTGGGGTCCCTGGGGTCCCTGGGGTCCCTGGGATCCGTGGGGTCCCTGGGGTCCCTGAAAAACTGTGGTGTCATCGGCAGCAATCAATCAACCCACTCGTGTCCCTACGTCCCCAGGGTCCCTGCGGTCCCTGAAGGTCCCTGGGGTCCCTGGGGTCCCTGGGGTCCCTGGGGTCCCTGAAAAAGGATTCTCTAGACTCGGGGTCCATCTCAATCTGCGATGCGAGGGCCTTCCCCTTCATTGGGTTGAAAGCGGATGCCAGAAGCAGTTATTTCGAAAAAAGGCTTCCAGAGGACCGCTTTTGGTAGGAAAGCCGGATAGGGCTAGACTGTTGTTTACCGCCAAAACGGACAAAAACAAAAAGGGACCCCAGGGACCCCAGGGATTCCAGGGACCCCAGGGACCCCAGGGACCCCAGGGACCTTGGGGACCCTGCAGACCTTAGGGACCTTAGAGATCTTAGGGACCCAGGGTCTTCAGAGTTCCTGATATGTCCAAATGATATTGGCCTGGACCGTCTCCAGCATCATAAAGTAGTTCAAAAAAGAAAATGTCGAACTCAAAGCCACATCATTTCCCAATTACAAACACGGATGTAAAAAACAAAACATCATGTAGAAACATATAAATATAAAGATACATATATATATATATATATATATAAATATCTAAATATATAAAATTTGTAGAAACACAATAATATAAATACATGGAAAGATGAAAAAATGACCAAATACAATAATATAAATACATAGAAATATATAAAAATGAGTACATGAAAATAAGCAATATGTATATATATGTAGTGGCTCCGATGGAAAACGACAGATGGCTCATTGCTCCAATGGAAATCCAACAGATGGATCGTTGCTCCGATGAAACAGCAGGGATTCTTGATCCAATGGAACAAGCAACAGATGGATGCCAAAACAACAGAAGCTCCAGCGTCCGCGATGTCCCTGGGGTCCCTGAGGTCCCTGGCGTCCCTGGGGTCCCTGGGGTCCCTAGGGTCCCTGGGGTCCCTGGAAACCGCAGTGTGTAGACAAGGATAGATGCACTTTGGGGCCCTGGCGAGACATCTCGATGGAAAAGATGTTGTTTCACGGCGCCTGCAGCAGACGGTTCAACACAACGACGCACAAGTGACCAGGGGACCCCAGGGACCCCAGGGACCCCAGGGACCCTAGGGACCTCAGGGACCCCAGGGACCCCAACGACCCCAGGGATTCCAGGGACCTCAGGGACTGCAGGGAGCCCACGCGACCCACAAACCCCTCTGCTGCCTTGATGATGTCGGTTTCGATGCCAAGAGTGTCCCACCAGTTCCTCACGACAGCATCTCAGAACCATCCAATGCGGCGAAACCGACACAAAAAAACCGAGCTCCGAAAATGGCCAGCGGCATCACCGGCATCAGACTCGTAGGATCATCACGGCATCCCCGCATCATCCAAACCTGGCGAACCGGAAAACAATGAAAACGTAGGGGGAGTAGTGTCCGGGAGCGCCAACAAGGATCACCCAAAACCCCGAAGATCGCCTCAGAACGCCCTCAAAACCAAGATACTCAGAAAATTGGGATGACGCAATTCACTTTACGGGGGGTTTCCCCGGCAGGAGGGTGTCCAACAAGAGAGCGACCCCAGGGACCCCAGGGACCCCAGGGACCCCAAAGACCCCAATAACCCCAGAAACCCCAAAAACCCCGGGGACCCAGCCAGGGACCCCAAAAACCCCAGGGACCCCAGGGACCCTAGGGACCTCAGGGACCCCAGGGACCCCAGGGACCCCAGGGACCCTAGGGACCTCAGGGACCCCAGGGACGTCAGGGACCAGGGATTCCAGGGACCTCAGAGACTGCAGGCCCACACGACCCACAAACCCCTCTGCTTGCCTTGATGATGTCGGCTTCGATGCCAAGAGTGTCCCACCAGTTCCTCACGACAGCATCTCAAAAAGCCGAGCTCCGAAAATGGCCAGCGGCATCACCGGCATCAGACTCGTAGGATCATCGCAGCATCCCCGCATCATCCAAACCTGGCGAACCGGAAAACAAGGAAAACGTAGGGGGGGTAGTGTCCGGGAGCGCCAACAAGGATCACCCAAAACCCCGAAGATCGCCTCAGGGCGCCCTCAAAACCAAGATACTCAGAAAATTGGGGTGACGCAATTCACTTTACGGGGGGAGCTACAGTTCCGGTGAAAACGCAGTGGGGGCCCCGGCCGGCCAGGTCTGCAGGATGCGGTCCAGCACACCTCGGACCCAAGCACGAGCACATGCGCAGTGGCACCAATCAAGTCGAAACAAAGCAAGTGCACCATCGACATCCAACGCACCGCACAGGCCCAGGCAGCATGTAGGTCAAACGAATCCTGGCACGGGCGGGGGTGTCATGGAACACTCCACACGGGCCTCGCCGGGCCAAAGGGATCAAGGTTGGTCCTAGGCCTGAAAGATCTGCTGACAACAATGACCATGACAACGGAAACAGTGAAAAGGCCCGGGCAGTACACCTCGATGTCAAACAAAGCCCTGGCACGCAGTTAAAAAGGTGACAAAAGGCAACTCCAAGGGCCGAGCAAATTCCAGAGTCTTGGCCACCCTGAATGCGGGCAAAGGGCAAGGACACGTGGGCACTTGGGCCGAAAAACCGCGCCTTACACCCCCGCGAGCGGCTCGCTCCCATCTCCCGGACCCCGAGTAAGGCCCTCAAAAGGCGGCAGCAAGCCAGGTCTCACCACAGAGCCCTCAAGTGCTCACAAGTCGACTGACAACATGAAAATCATGCAAAAACACCACGCCGTGCCATGCCAAACGAACTTCCGGAAAAACAAACATAAACAGGTTTTTTCCGGAAATGGCGGCCCTCGAGCCGCTTGAAGCGAGGGCCGACCAAACGCTTTTGGTCGGACCACTATTTTTCTCGCCCTATAAGAAAAGGACCGGCAAGCAAAGTCAAGATGACTACCATCGCCACTAGCGTCGCCCTGGGCGAGGTCCAGACCAGCCCCAAGGGAGCCAAGTCGGCGCCCTTGAGGTGCGAGGAGGGGAAGCCCATCGTCTGGCAGTCCGCGTGGACGCGCGTCCTCTGGGAGCCCAGCAGCTTCGGCGAGGACCAAGGAACCAGGCAGAACGCTTGCCTTGCGATGGAAAGGGATTCCGAGGCCTGGGCGGCCTGGGAGAAATTCGAGAAGAGGTGCGTTAACGAGCTGTCTTCACAGTCGAGCCGCATTTGGGGGGAAGGACAGGTGGCAGAGCTGCCTCAAGGAGTCCCGACGGGGAGCGACAAACTGGACGCGCGGAACGTCCGCTTCTGGGACACCGACGGCAGCAAGATCCAGAGGCCCGAGACTCTTGCCGGCTGCGAGTGTCAGGCCAACATCGAGGCCCGGCAGGTCTGGATCATGGGGAAGCAGTGCGGGTTGGTGCTGGAGGTGAGAGACCTGCTGGTGAAGCCGGGCACAGGCGGGGACTCCTGTCCCTTCTAAACCGGCGTTCTTTTAATCGCGGATTACAAACGTAAAAGAACAGGTTCGCGAAGACTCGTTTGGGGCCGCTCCATCTGGTCGTGATTTTTGCTCTGACACCGGGTGACAGCAAGGCCCCGGGGCACCCAGGGCACCCAGGGCACTCGGGGCACAGGGGAGGAGACAGGGGGCACGCAGGGTCCATCACGCCAGACGGGGGACGGTTGCCAAGTTGCCGCTCAAACCACTGTCCTCCAGGCATCAAATCCTCATGCAGTGTCCCTCCCATCCAAACAACCACATGCCACAAAATCGTGAAAAATAAAAATGTCAAGGTCAAGTCACGCAACTCCGCCACTTGCTCAAATAGCAAAGCACCACGCAAACCCCGTCACAACCTTCGATCCACGACACTGTGCCTGCCACTTGAACAGTGGTCGCACCACCCGCCACTTGTACAGCGGCCGCCACTTTCGCAGTGGCCCCCCCCCCCAGCACACGACACGACAGCGTCAGCTCCGTGCAATTAGGGTGCAATTAGGGTGCAATCAGGGTGCAAAAGGGTGCAATCCCAAAAGCGTGCAAAAACACACAAACACAGGCCCAGTTGGGCGAGCCAGTATCGAAATGGAGTTGGGCGAACCAGTATCAAGCCCCACCACCTCCTACCGGTGCCTGCTCGGCACTCCTAAGTGCCTGCTCGGCACATCTACCTACCAGTGCCTGCTCGGCACTCCTAAGTGCCTGCTCGGCACATCTACCTACCAGTGCCTGCTCGGCACTCCTAAGTGCCCGCTCGGCACTGCCCACCCGCCCCCCAGCGCCAGACCCTCGTAGTGCTTCGCCAGGATGTTCCACCTCACATCAGCTCGGCGAGGGCGTCACCTTCCTCAAGACAGGGGGTCAGGGTGCAATCAAAAGCAAATTCCATGCCAAAAACATGCAAAACCATGCACACCAAGCAAATGTCATGCAAAAATCCACACATCAAGATCCATTTGATGCCGCGCGCTTTGAGGCATCCGGGGGCGGAGCGGCCACCTTGATCGGACGACTTTTTTTTAACCAGCCTAAGAAAAGCAATCAAACCCAACAATGGCATCCTGGGCGAGGCAGCGGGAGCACATCAGGGAGGCGGTCGAGGCCGGATCGAGGGCCCGGGACACGGATGACGGAAGCCGTGTCTTGGGCTTGAGGCGGGGCCGAGGCGCCTACGCGTTGCTCCAGCGCGCGGACGGGAGCGTTACTAGGGCCGGGGAGGCCTACTTCGGCATGCTCGGGCAGCAGCCAGAGTCGAGGACCTTCGACCCAAGGCAGCCGCTGGTCAGGGAGGGCGCGGCCGACTACGTGCTACTGCAGAACGGGCAGCGGGGCCTAGTGCGGCGGCTGCGGGAGGACGGCACCTACCAGCTGACGAACCTAGGGAGGCGGTTCTTCAAGAACAAGTACTCGCAGCACGTAGCACACATCCCAGTGCTCATCAGGGGATGCGGCGGGCCGGCAAAAACGCGGGCCGGGCTTACGAGCGCAGGGACTGGCTCCCCGCAAATGTCCTGGGTGGGGAGGCCAGCCGGCAGCCCGACAGGCTGTCGGAGCAGCAAATACTGCAAAACGTCAAGCAGGAGACGCTGCGGCTGATAACCGCAGGGGACGAGGACCGCGCCGCCGGCAGGGCGCCCATCATGGAACTCAGCGACGAGACGTACTTCTACGACCCGGAGGGGGGGTGGGTGGTGTCCTCGGAGACGACGCAATACCGGAACAGCCGCGTACACGTAGAAACCATCCTGCGGCAGAGGCTGCGAGGCCTGCGCCGCGTGTCGTACCAACTGCCGTGCTTCAACAGTATCCTGGACTGCGCATTCGAGGATTCCGGGGACAACGCCTGCGTGCCGCGGCAGCTGGCTCAACTCTTGGGCGTGCCCTTCGAGGAGGTCTGCGGAGACTTCGACGCCCTTGCAGAGCACGACTGGCGCGCGCACGGCATCTCGCCGGTGGAGATACGAGCCTTCTGCGCGTGGGGCAGTGGGAACGGCGCGTTGGCCAGCCCGTTCCTGCGGCAGCGCACCACGTCCACGCCTTCGAGCGGTCCGCTGCCCGGGGCCCGGAAGCGCTGCTGCTGCCCGGCGAAGGCCTGCCGCACCGGCACGATGTGGTCGTGCTCGGCCAGCAGCAGCTTCTTCTGCCGCTGGCTCGGGGTGATCCTCGGCGCCTTGACCAGCGTGGAGAAAGCCTCGAAGCTCAGCGAGGCCAGCCTCTGCCCGCGGTAGTGCAGCCCCAGCCCCTTGGCCCATGCTTGCAGCAGCTCCCAGTCCTCGGGCAGCTCACGGATCACGCACTGCCCGCCCTTGGCGCGCAGCTTCCAAGCCAGACGCGCCTTGCCCACGCGCTCACCTACGCGTCAAGCCAGGGCCTGACGCTCCAAGGCAGGGTACACCTGGACACGCGCTCTGAGCACTTCACGCTGCGCCACCTCTACATCGGCTGCAGCCGAGCCACCTCCAGCAACCTTCTAGAGGTCGTCTAAAACTGAAAAGGGGTCGCAGCAGAACAGTAGCGTGGCGGGTCCAGT
>CAUJNA010000237.1:202640-286675 GCA_963377175.1 Effrenium voratum | reverse complement strand
TTGCACCCAAAAAGCGAGCTGTGACGAAGCGGTGACAAGCGGTGACGAGTTCAGCGGGCTGGAATTCGCAGGCTTTTCGGGGCAGAAAACGGAATTCGGAGCACGGCGAACATCTGGAGCCGGTTTTCGAAGGAAAACGAGCGAACTTGGAGGCTCGGGCGCCACTTTTGACGTCTGACACGAAAAAACACGCTTTGCGGAGTTCGCCGTTTTCAGCGCTTTTTGCACCAAAAACGGAGTGGTGACAAAGACCGGTGACATCGGAAAAACGTTCAGCTGGTTGAAGAATTTGGCTGTTTTGCAGGGTTTGGGGACCAAAAAACCAAATGAATTAGGGTAGTATAAGCAGCCTTTCCTTACTACTGAGATCAATCGGCCGTCGACTGGAAGAAACAGCATAGTTTGCCGAAGAATGTGTTCGCAATGTCAACGTGCATCAGCAAACGGTTGAAATGGTTGATGGACACCGGATGTGGTCATGATCTCATTGGACGAGCCAAGGCAAAGAGCCTGGGTGTCGATATTGTGAAAGATGATGATGAGATTGTGTTCCAGACCGCAAATGGTTCCACTTCCACATCCGACGTGGCCAAGATAGTCGTGGACGAGTTGGAACGAGACTGTCGAGCCGCACGTGTTGGACGAGACGCCCACGGTGTTGTCAATAGGGAGGAGATGCATGAAGATGGGTTATGCATTTCACTGGAGTAGTAAGGAAAGGCTGCTTATACTACCCTAATTCATTTGGTTTTTTTGGCCCCCAAACCCTGCAAAACAGCCAAATTCTTCAACCAGCTGAACGTTTTTCCGATGTCACCGGTCTTTGTCACCACTCCGTTTTTGGTGCAAAAAAGGACGACCGAGTCACCGCCGAGCTGGCCTCAAAGCTGGACAGCAGCGCGCTGGCGCCGGCAATTGCGCCCCTAGCAACGGCGGCGGCCCTGGCCACCACGGACGGTCAGGTGGCCGCGCACGGAAGCAGCATCGCCGCGCTGCAGAGCTCGCTGACCACGGGTCTCTCCAACAAGGCAGACCAGTCGGCCTTCGACGTGCTGGAGGGCGTGGTGGCTACGAAGAGCACCCCGGACGGCGTGGACCTGAAGCTGTCCAACTACAGCACCACGGCGGCCATGAACGGCTCTATCGCCTCGGCCAACAAACCAGCACTCCCTGGACATAGCGGCGAGGATCACGCCGCTGGAGGTGCGCACCAAGGTGGCCAACGCTCTCCTGGGGGCCGTCACCGCCGCGGCGGCCGAGGTCACGGAGCTCTGGCTGTTGGAGTGCACCAGAAAATTGCCTAGCGTGGTGAGCGTGGGCTCCAGCAGCACCTCGCCCAGGGTGGCCAGCGTGACGTCGTCGCTCCACCTCCACCGTGTTGCCGGTTTGCAGGGTTGCGTCCAGGATCTGGAGACCGTAGACGTCCACCGTTCCTGCCGTCTGGGGTAGGCCCGCTGGAAGTGCGCCGAAGTGCAGCTTCGCAACTCCGTTCGGAGGCACTGTGAAGTACATCTTGGCCGTGCTCCAGGCAGCCTGGTCGCCCACGAAGCTGCCGTACAGGGGGTCGTAGACGTTGTCTGCCTCGGACATGTACACCACGAAGTTGGAGGCCGTGCCGAGCCGGTACCGGCAGGCGAAGAGGAGCTCTCGGCCCGGGGTCAAGTTGTAGGTGCGCACGATGTTCCACGGGTTCACCGCCAGGGTCAGGGTGTAGCCGTCCACGCTCACTCCCGCGGTGTGCGTGGCCAGGACCACGCTGCAACCGCTGCTGGGGCGAACCGTCCAGTTTGACAGCGAGACGTCCGTGGGGCCCAGGATCTGCTCTCCTATGGCGGCCACCACCTCGTCGGCCCCTCCGTCGTCCGGAAAGCGCACTGCTATTTGCAGGGCCGAGGCTGCCTCCGTGACTCCGAGCTTGCCGGCAAGGAGGCCGTCCACCTGCGCGATGGTGTAGTAGCTGAGCAGCGCGGCTGCGATGCTCGAGGCCGTTGCCGTGTCCTGGTCGGCGGCTGAACGGTACGCCACCAGCGCCGAGGTGATTTGGTTGGTTGTGAACACGTCCTGGTCCGGGCCCGTCCGGTAGGCCAGTAGCGCGCCCGCGATGGCGGCCTGCGTCTGCGTGTCCTGCGCGCTTGCCGTCCGGTAGTCTCCCAACAGCGCGTCTACCTGCGCCGAGGTGGTAGGCAAGCAGTGCGCCTGTGATGGCACTGGTCGTCTCCGCGTCCTGCGCTGCCCCCTGTGCGGTAGTCTCCCAACAGCGCGTCTACCTGCGCCGAGGTGTAGTAGGCCAGCAGGGCTGCTGTTATAGCGGCGTCAGTGTCCGCCGTGGAGTAGCAGTCTGCCGTGATGCTCAGCGTGTCGTCGCCGTTGGCCAGCGCAGCAGAGAGAGGAGCCCCCAGATGCAGGTTGCGAACGACGTTGCTTCCGCGAACGAGCTCCCAAGTCGTGAAGCCCGCCCAGGCCGGCGCGTTAACAACTCCGCCGCTGCCGGAAAGCTGCAGGGCGGCGACCTCCGCGAGGATTGCGTCGAGGGCGCTCTGGAGCGTGGTCTCGCTGGCCGAGAGCGCGGCGTTCGTGGCGTATGAGGCCAGCAGCGTCGCGTCGGCCTTGGCCCCCTGGAGCGCCGTGATGCTGGCGTCCCGGCTAGCAAGCTGCGCTGCGACGAAAGCCTCGGTGGCGAGACCCAGCAGGGCATTTGCTATCTTGGTGTCTACCTCCAGCGGCGTGTCCAACCCGTCCACCGTGGAGAGCAGGGAGGCCAGCGCGCTTGCGTCCGCCTTGCCGAGGAGGGCGGCGTCCAGGGCTGCCGTGGTGACAGCGTCCAAGAGGGCTGTCGCTATCTTAGAGCCGAGGAAGTGTCCACGGCCGACTGCAGGGCGTAAGCAGTCAGGGCGCTGGCGTCTGCCTTGGAGGCCCCGAGACGGAGGCGTCTTGGCTCGCGAGCTCGGAGGCCAGCGCCGCGGCCAGGAGAGCGTTGTCCACCTCCAGCGGCGTGATCCTCGCCGCTATGTCTAGGGAGTGCTGGTCCACCACCGTCTTGAGGCCGTAGTTGGCGGCCACCGTGGCCAGCGTGGCGTTGTTGGCCGAGGCGATGGAGCCGTTCATGGCCGCCGTGGTGCTGTAGTTGGACAGCTTCAGGTCCACTGAGTCGGGGGTGCTCTTAGTGGCCACCACGCCCTCCCGCACGTCGAAGGCCGACTGGTCTGCCTTGTTGGAGAGACCCGTGGTCAGCGAGCTCTGCAGCGCTGCGATGCTGCTTCCGTGCGCGGCCACCTGCCCGTCCGTGGTGGCCAGGGCCGCCGCCGTTGCTAGGGGCGCAATCGCCGGCGCCAGCGCGCTGCTGTCCAGCTTTGAGTCCAGCTCTGCGGTGACTCTGTCGTCCAGGGACTGGATGGCAGCGGCGTTGTTGCCGGAGGCTGCCGTGTTCACCGCCAGGTCAGTTACTTGAGCATAGGGCGGGAGAGCGAGGGCCAGCTGTCCTGCTGTGACGTGCGTGCCGTCAGTCACCTCTCCGTTGTCCAGGACCTCCGGGATGTTGCCCGTGACAGGTCCTTCAAACATGTTTTCTTAGGAGTAGGTGTTACACGAATTCGTAACGCTGGGGTGTTGTACTTTCGCAACGCGCCCTCACTTGAGTCGCTATGGGTCATTCGGGGCCTTCGTAGCGCAGGGTGGTATAATTATATATCACTCGCAACAGCCCCTACCTGTACGCGAAGTGTGGAATGACGCAGTGTCCGATGGCGTCGGACACTGGGCATGAAGCGAGGTCCGACAGGACGAGACCGGCGAAGGACACTTGTCTCAGCGGCTATGACCTGCGGGGCATTCATGAGCCAACCTTGCCCATTCATGAACCAACCTTGCCCATTCATGAACCAACCTTGCCCATTCATGAGCCATTGATGAATCACCCGGTTCCATTATTGACTCAAACTTGCCAAGAACCGTGTCCTCTTGGGAACTGGGGCGCTTTTGCGCACTTTTCGGCCCCAAAGAGAGCGGTGACAAAGCGGTGACATTGTGGTGAGAGCGTTTTTGGGCCAAAAAGCGCCGTTTTGGGATGGGACGGTAACAAAAGCCGATGGTGAGATGGCTTAGGCGTTGGTCTCCGGAGCGACGTTTGGGAGGTTCGAGTCCACCCCGGTACCTCGGCAGGCTGAAGTGTTAGACACCGGTGACATCGGCGGTGACTAATTCAGCAGGCTGACGTGTTACATGGAGAACCCGGCTGGCTGTCGGGAAAGCGGTGACAAGCGGTGACGAGCTCAGCGGGCTGGAGTTCGCAGGCTTTTCGGGCCAGAAAACGGATTTCAGAGCACGGCGAACGCCTGGAGCCGGTTTTCGGAGGAAAACGAGCGAATTTGGAGGCCCAGGCACCACTTTCGACGCCGGACACGAAAAAACGCACTTTTCGGAGTTGGCCGTTTTCAGCGCTTTTTGCATCAAAAACGGAGTGGTGACAAAGACCGGTGACATCGGAAAAACGTTCAGCTGGTTGAAGAATTTGGCTGTTTTGCAGGGTTTGGGGACCAAAAATCCAAATGAATTAGGGTGGTATAAGCAGCCTTTCCTTACTACTACAGCCGCAGTTCTGGGTAGCGGCACAGTGGTACTTTGCATCGCCTCGGTTCACATTTGTGTGGATGGCCTATCTTTGTGCCATGACGGCCAGCCCCTCACCAGAAGCGGGAACAGAGATGGGCTAGACACCTCCCTCTTGGCGGGAAGACACCATCTTGTTAGCCCCGGGGATCCAAGATGAGAGATGCGTGGTTTATTCGGTGGCGGCAAGCAGCTGCGCCTGTTGTAGCGCAGTAACCAAGACCAGAGTCGCACTCTGGCGGTGCGGCGCCAGTAGTTTGGAATGGCCCACACTCCTGCCATCAGCATGCAAGAAATGACGAGCAACAGCTTGAACAGCATAAGAACTGGCAAAGTCTTCAGCGACACAAGTTGGGAATTAAGAAGCGGGGCAGTTTGCTTGTTGAAGTTGTTTCCACAAAACTTACGGATAATGACAGGCCTGTGCAATTCGCACGGTGACAACCGTGAAGTAAGCTGCAAGGGCGGTCCATTGCAGGGGGGCATTGCGTGCAGACGAGGGGATTGTTAGGGCGAATGACTTCAGTGGCCCGAAGCAAAAGCCTGCAAGCAGCTTCAACGGCCCAGCGCCGGGGATCACCTTGTCAATATTGTGCGCAAGCTGGCAACGCATCGTGACGTGGGGACCCGTCTACAGTCACATCCCGCTTTGACGACCCCCAAGGAGCTTTGTAAGCTGCACTACTTGCTGAGGACATGCAGCAAGCGGCTGAAGGTTTTTGTGACGTTGAAACCGTTCATGCTGCGCTTGATGGGGCAAGCTCGCAGTCCGCGTCTGGTGCTGGTGTAGAGGAAGCCTCCAGTGATCATTCTGAGCAAAGTTGTTCATCCTCGGGCAGTGTCATGAGCAAGAGGAAGAAAGCCGCGGCTCTGACTAAGGCCAGCCAGCGATCGAGGGAGCAAGCGCACAGTTTCGTCCTTCCCAGGAACAAGACCTCGCCGATCTCAGCGAAGCAATTCGCCTGGCCCGGCCGTTTGAAATATGGAACAACCCTAAGTTCAAGGGGCATGCTGCCAGCCGCGATGGCAGCGGGCGCAGCCGCAAACGCCGTAGGGAACCCGTTGCGCCAGGTTGCGTCCGACCGTGTGGTCAGCCGGGGCGTTGTGCCCATTCCCAGTGCCACACACACATGCAAAGCGGCTGGAGCACCGCGCAATCCCGAGCCTACTCAAGACACCGACGACTCCGATGCAGCCCATGGTGCATGACCCGATGCGTGGACACTTGGCAAGCAGCGGCGTGCCGGCTCAGTGCTGCCATCTTGCTTTGCCATACTTTCAAGCCCAGGTCAGCCGCTTGGGCCTCATGCTATGGGATGCACTTTGCCAGTGGATGTGACCCCCAGCACCTGTCTTTTTTGAGCCAAGCCACTGTCATTGCTTGGTTCCGTGCGTGAAAGTTTTGGCATGGTTTGTGTCCAAGTTGATTGCCGCCTGCTATACCACCATATACCATTGAGAACTTGTGTTTTACTGGCCGTCACCTTGATCCCCAAGAGGTGGCGTGCTTTTGCCTCCCCTCAGCAAGGCAGGTGCCGTGGGACTTGGCACGAAGGGCAGTTCCCACCCTTCTGATTGGTTCCGCAGTCATTGGCTCAATCCTGCCTTCTCGGCGAAACTCTTTGCCTTCTGCACGCAGCCTGGCCGATTGATATTTTGTGCCTTGACACATTACCCAGAAATGAGCGTTTCGGTGCAAGTTGGCGCGGACCCTTCGGCCTCGCGAATTCGGTGCATGGGAGGCGAGAATCCGGAGATACAGCTTGACCTGCAGCTCCAGTTGCGCATCGACGTTGGTCAGCTACTTGCCTTCTTGCTTCAGCAGACCGTCCACGTTGAGGAACCGCGTTTACAGCATGCGCCACAGGAGTGGGAGGTGTTGCCCCCGGCTAGAGCTACCTGGGAGTCCCCATTCGCACGTTGGCCAGGCATCTGTCCAACGGTATCAAGCTAAGCATGGATGGATGAGGGAAGTGCCACGCCACCTTGATGCGGATGGGTTCTCTAGCTGGCCTGTGCTGGACGATCGCAATTTTGCATTCCAAGCGACGCCGGCCCCCCGTCGGGGTGTTTTAGTTAGACCAGACCTTGCCCATCTTTTTTCTATAAAAAAACCTAGGGTCCTCCCTACACTTTTAGCAACATTTTAAAACAGCACCTCAAAAAGCACATTTTCAAAAATCAACATTTTAAAGCAGGTAATTTCCTAGTAAGTTCATCCATATTTTAAAATATATATTTTTTTTTAAAAAAAAAAAAAAAAAAAAAAAAAATAAAAAAAAAATAAAAAAAAAAATTAAAAAATAAATTTTAAAAAAATAATTTTTACCAAAAAAAACAAATAAATTTTAAAAAATAAATTTTACAAAATTTTACAAAATAAATTTTCAATAAATATAAATTTTAAAATAATAATAATATAATTTTACAAAATATAATTTTACAAAATTTTCAAAAAATATTATTCCAAAAATTATGATAAATTATTTTACAATAAATGTTATCACAATTTTTGTAGACATAGTATGGGCAAGGTTATGTTCATTCGTTTTTTATAATTATTCAAATCTTCTTTCAAACATTTTATATTTATACAATATGTTAAAATCAACTGCATCTAATTTTTCTTTGCTACAAATCCATTTGTTGCCATTCTTTTTTATTTCGATTAACCATTCAAATTCTCTAAAGCTTAAATACCACCAATTGGATGTCTTTTGACTGTATGAATAGTTTCCAGCATTTCTAATTATTCGTTGGTTGTTGGTTTGTTCCATATATTTTATCATTGCATGTTTTAATGGGATGTAATTTTTCGTTTCAATATTGTTTATCATTTTATGATGTTCTGTAACTTCCTTTTCTAACCGTTTTTCAGTTACAAATCCGTAACTGTCATCTTCTTCTTCTGTTTTATTATCATTATCACTCAAAAAATCATCAATTATTTTAGTTTCCTGTTGTTCAATATAAGTTAAGAATTCATTGATAATTTCTTCCTGTTCAACCTCTGTAAATACAACCATTTGTATGATAATAAATATAATTAATATTTCTTTAAGCACTTTTTACAAGAAATTAAATTAATAAATTAAAATTAAATTAATAAATTAAAATTAAATTAATAAATTAAAATTAAATTAATAAATTAAAACTAAATTAATAAATTAAAATTAAATTAATAAATTAAAATTAAATTAATAAAATAAAATTTTAATTAAAATAGCATAATTAAATTATAATTGCTAAAATTGGATTATCATCATTAAAACTTAAATCCCGTGCAATTTTACAAACAGAACCACTGCCTGAAAATAATTCTAATAAACTCATATTATTAGAACTATTTGTATTTTAATTTTCAACAATTACATATTTACCATCATCGCCCTTAATTAGTTTATAATATTCTAATGTTTGTTCTTTTGGACTTTTGATTTGTCCCTTATTTACCATATCGCAATATTTTTTACGCTTCGTGTCATAATCACCGCTGGGTCTGCCTATCCCTTTCTTTTCAAAGATTTTGTCAGTCTTTTCCTTCTCTTCATTGTTATTTTTTGGTTCGTTTGCCTTTGCATCAAGTTTCTGGTCAATAGTTTTTATCATCTCGTACAACAGTTTAACATTTTTACTAACTGTCATTATCTTCTTTGATAGTTCAACAATAACATCATTTTCAACTTCAGACATTTCTATATATATTTATTTATATAAAAATTTATTTAAATATTTATTTATTTATAAAATTGATTTAATGTAAAATCTACTCTTTAAATACTAAATTTTCATTATTTGTTTAATAGTTTCCGGAGTTTCTTTATCACCATTTTCCGAGTGTGTAGCCTCATTTCCAAATTTGATAGAAATATTATGCACATCTGTTTCTAGATTGATAGCGTCCTTTGTTTTATCAATATTCATTTTTTTATCTGTTTTACTTATTTTAAAACCAACTGGTATACAACTGCATTTACAGTTACCCTTATTTTTTATTTCTAATTCATTCTTCGTTTGTAATATCTTTTTACACATAGGACACTCAAACTCAATAACTGATGTTTCTTTAACAATTTCTTCTTCTTTTTCTTCATCTGTTGAAGAAACTGTAGTATCTATTTTATTCTTTTTGTTTTTCTTTTTTCCCATTTATATTAATATTTACATTTTTATTTTTGATATATTGTATTCCTAATTTTATTAATTCTAATGTATAATAACAGCATTTCTTAATTTTATTGTCAGTTATTATTACTTGTTCTATATTCTCTACTTCATCTATTATATCAATATAATCTGAATAACTTCTATCCATATTAAATAATAAGATAAATTATTCTAATTAATCTTATTATTTTCATGCATAATAGAATATTGGTGGGGCACAGCACTTGGGTTTTCATTGCACACGCGAGCAAGACACAAAACTAATTATCTTCAATGCTTACTGATTGAAGCAATGGAAAACCTGTTCCATTATGTTATTCACCGCCACTCATAACATAATGATGTTCCATGTAATATTAATTACAAGTTAATTTTTAAATATAATTTTCTATATTTCTTTAATATCAACTATGACAGATGTCCCAATAATAAAACCAATAAACATAACTGAATATGAAATCAAACAATCCAAATATGAGCACGTGCCAAAATTACCATTTAGAAGTATTATAGTTGCGAGTTCGACGGGAGGCAAAACAGTTTTAGTTCAGAATCTTATTTTAAATGTTTATAGAAATTCATTTGCAAGAATATTTATATTTTCACCCAGCGTTCATAATGACCCAACCTTTACAGAAGTTAAAAAATACATCAGGGATGAATTGCACGTAGATGATGAAAAAGAACAAATATATTTTGATAATTATAATCCAAGTGATTTAGAAAATGTAATTGAAAGACAGAAGAAAATAATTAATTATATGAAATCTAAAAAGATAAAGAAACTGCATTCAATATTAATCGTTATAGATGACCACGCAGACGATCCTAAATTTGTTAGATATAGTAAATTATTACACGGGCTTTTTACAAGAGGCAGGCACGATGCAGTAAGCGTAATTTGTTCAACACAGAAATATAATGTGTTGGCGCCTATCATTCGTTTAAATGCCAGTTCATTATATATTTTTAGTTTGAAAAATGCCAGTGAATTAATGAGTTTTATTGAAGAAAATAGCGCCATTGTTGACAAACAGCAATTATTAGATATGTATCATCAAGCAGTGAATGACGCACCTTATAGTTTCTTCTACGTGAATATGAATGCTAAGGACATTAACAAAATGTTTCATATCAGATTTGAACAGGCGTTTCAAATTACGAATGATGAATAAAGATATTCTAATTTAATATAATATAATAATATGTCAATGAAACTATGTAGATGTGGTGGATTTTATCGTAGAGGTAATTATAATTTTCATACTAATTCTTGGATACATAAACTTTATAAAGTCTTGAAAAGAAGGGCAACAGACGAGGAATTATTAAGATTTCAAAATAATTTTGTTGACGAAGAAGATTTAATAGATGATATAAGTAGTACTACTTCAACAACAATACCAGAGGATAAAATGACAGATTATGATAGCAATTAATAATATTATTATATGTTAATATTATTAATTTAAATTAACGAAGCATTGCAAAATTGTAAAGCAGGAAGTTTATATATTAATTTGTCAGATTTTTCTTTCTCTAGTTGTTCAATTCGTGTCACACATTCTTGAAGAGATTTAATAATTAAAGTGTCTGCTCGTGTTTTTTCATCTATACTTAAATTCTTAATGTCTTCCAAACTATTATTTTCATTATTTTTACTTTGACCAATACCCATTATATATAATATTATTTAGATTTTAATTTTTGCAAAATAATCTGTTTGTTTTTCTTCTCCGTCTTCTTCTTCGTCTTCAGTTGGTGCTGGTATTTCTGTTGGACTTTCAGATGAAGAACTATGAACAGTAATAGGTGGAGAACTATGAACACTAATAGCTTCATTTGATGAATTGCTACTGCTACCTTGTGCATTTCCTGCTGTTATTTGATTGACTAAATCTGCGATATTTATAGTTGTTGCAATTGCGCTGTGCGATAAGTTTAATATGATATCTGCTACTGTAGCGCCGTTGTGTAGCATTATTTCTATCATTTTTGTCAGTTTGAACTTCTTTTCTTCTTCATCGCTGTCCTCCTCGTCTGGTGGTTTCTTTGGCGGTGGTTCTGGTGGGTTGTTGTTGTCGAGCATTTTAGTAAAGGCTGACACCATTGCGTCGCGTTGGTTTTTCAGTGTTTGTGTTGCTTGTGTTCTTGTTGGTTCATTTCTCTTGTGTGTGTTGTGCCAAAAGTTTTTAAGCATTATTTTAAACATATTGTCCTGGTTTTCCTTTACCTTAAACGCTTCAAATGTCATATTTAATGGTTGATTTGCATCATTGTATAACTTTTCTTGAGTCTCTCTGGTTTCTGTGTCGATTGTATCTGTATTGGTTGCAATGTCAATAAATTCTCTCGGTATGCCCTTTTTCATCATTTTCGGTGGTTGTATTGTTGTTGGTGTGTTTGGTTTTGTTAGGTTATGTATTGTAAAACTGTCGTGATCATATTTATCATTGAACTTCTGCTTCTTTCTTTTCAGTATGTTTTTAGTTAATATTATCATTATAATTATTTATATATTATTTCTTTCCTTTACCCTTAAAACTTGCGTTGAGTTCTTCTATTCTACTTCTCCTTAAATTTGCTATCCATCCGCCATTATCAATAGTATCTAAAATCATATCTACTAAATATTCTTTGTATGTTCTCGCCTTGCCTCTGCCTTTGTGTTTCAATTCTTCTTGTATTTCGCTTTCTTCTGGCACTTGAATTCCTCTTAAATAAAATTGAAATTTAATATCATTTACTGTTAAATTAGGGTTGTCTTTCCAGTAAGCGGGACTAATAGTATTATCTATTGTTGTTTTAAATAATGGCGTCATTGGCAATGGTGGTGGTTGGGCTGTTGGACTTGATGCTCCTGTTGCTTGATATTCTACTTGGGCATCATCTCCGCCTGAAATTTGCGAACCTTCGTATTCTAATACTTGGAGATTATCTGGTACTGTTCTTGTTGTTGCTGATGGTGCTGATTGTCTATTGCCTAGCATTCTTTGAAAAATTGTTCCGCCCATATCTCTTAAATTTGATGCCATTGCTTGACTCACTTCATTTACTCTTTCTTTTGTTGCTGTTGCTAGTTCTTGCAGTCTTGTGTCTACCATCCCTTCGTGTTGCCTTGCCGTTTGTTGTGGTGTTGAAAAATCATATTCATCTTCTATTGCTTCTGCATTTCTGGTTAACGGTGTGTCAGCATTCATCCTATGTACTGCATAAGTGTGCCTGTTTCTATGTGCTTCCTGCTTCATCATTAGTTCTCTCATTTGTCTGTCTAATATTCTCATTTGTTGGTCTTTCAATAATTCTAAATGGTCGCTCCCATCAAAAAAACTGCCTTGAGGACTTGCTTTAAAAAATGTAGCATCTCTGTTAGGCAGTTTTCCTGTTAATTGTTCGTTCTCGCCTATTAGGTTAGCGATTTCTTCATAAGTAGGTCGTCGTTTCAATCCAAATTTTGCATATGGATTTATTAATTCTAGACTTTGGGTTGTTGTCATATCAATATAATATTAATTAGAAAATATTATATCAATATATTTTAAGTAAATGTTAATTCTTTCAACTCTTCAATTCTTTTTTGTAGGTGCTCTAATGTGCTATGTGGTAGATTTGGGCGGTGTAGTTCCATTGTTAATCTGTCTAATTCATTTTGATAATTTGCTCTGGCGTGTCCTTCTTGAATGTGTTTTGTAAATGCTACCGATGCTTCCTGTGAGTTTCTTAACTTCACTTGTTCGTGTAGATGTTTTAGATATTCATTGTCTTTTAAATCAAATGGACTATATTTAATTTGTGAGGATTGTAAAAATATCTTACCTTTATTTTTCTTCGCATTCTTCTTGTGATGACGATACATTTATATATTTATCATAGATTTTAATTCTAATCGTAAAGCACGCTCCCACTTTCGCGTAATTCCAGAACAGACTCCGAAATCATATGCACAAATAATTCTCGCACATCTTCATCAGTTGTCAGTGCTCTATTAGTCCCTTTCAATTTAAAAACGAGTAAACCTCCCATTTTAGTATTCTGTCCAGTAAAATTAGTGTCTGCCATTTTCTCAAATGAAATCCCAATAACGAACTTGTCTTCTCTGTAGCGTTTATATGAAATGCTAAAGGCGTCTTGGTCAGGGTTCAAATAGTGTAATGTTCTTCGGAGGTAGTAGGCACTCTCGGCGAGGCTCTGGCATTCAAACTCTGGATATTTCTTATTATTTTGTAATTGCCAAGATAAATTTAAATCTGAATTTTGAAAGCCTTTGCCGCGGAATTGCGCACGGGTAAGATTACCATCGCCATCAACAGCATCTGGGTTAAAACCGTCAAAGATTCTTGAATTGATCATAGGATTGTAAAAATAGTTCCATCTCTTATAAATATAATTATCGTGTCTGTAGTAATTATTATTATCAGCATCTGCACCTGCTCTTGGTGGGCGATACAATGTAATGAAACAACCATTTAATTTAGAAGCAGATTTAACAATATTCATATTAATTTCAGTTCCTGCCGCGTTGAATGATTGCGTCATAGTGTGATACATTGGAAATACTAATTTCAATCTTTGACCTTCTAACAAATGTTTCACTATATTATTGTTGACCGTGTTGTCCAATTGTATTACCTCAGCTCGTAGAATTACATTATTTAATTCCCACTGCGTTGAGGTGTCTCCAGTTGTGAAATAATAACCATTTGCATCAATATGAACATTGTCATCGGTTTTAGCAAATGGTGTAATGACTGGTATATGTTCATCTGATACAATTGTAAATTCCAGTTCAAGCGGAGCATATCGTAAAGGTAAATAATAATTGCTTTCTAACAGTCCGCATACTGGTTTATGTCCTAATCTCATATAACCATTAGCGCCGGGAATTCCTGCTACTGAATGGCGAGTATATCGTGCTGTTAAATCTCCCCAGTTGTTGTGGTCTTTTGTAGTTGGAAATGTAACTGCCTCGGGGTCGGCAGTACCGGGATTTTTTCGTTTATTATTATCTAACATTTCTGCCAATCCAGTAGCATAAGTATGTCGCCAGTCATCATCCCAACGAGGATTAGCGCTACCTTCTAAATCGTCCATATCTCTAGCATCTTGACTTTTAAAGGAATTATACAATTCACAGTGCCTATTGTATTCAATAATATCCTGAACCTGTTGTCCGCCTACTGTGCATCTATAACGACTGAAGAAGGATGATAAATTACCTAACGGTCGTAAAAAATGACTTCGTGTTCCGTCGGTGTTTTGAAGATTTGCAAATAAACGAATACTTGATAAATCAATATATGTGTTGTCTTCACCTGATATATGAAATCTAATATTTTTGTTTCCTGCATTTGGATTATAAACATTACTACCCGATGGAAAATAATTAACGTGTCGTCGGTCTGTGATGTATTGTGCTGTTTCTGGAAGTCCAAAATTTAACGAGTTAATCATTGTAGTTTCACTTTCTGCAATTATATTATCCATTACTTATATATGATGATATACTATATCAAAATTAGAACATGATAAACTTAGATTTTTTTATTTTTATTATTTATATTTTTCTTATGTGGAAGCATTGTAGTAGAATTATTTGAAGTTGTATTTTTTATAGTATTTATTAGATAATTATTTTTTGTATCAACTATATCTTTTAAAGTATCATAATCTAAATTTTTATATTGTTTATCGTATTTTGTAGGTTCTTTTGTCAGTTTCTTCTCTAATGGAATTTTGTTTTGCTTGTCTTTATTTCTAAACATTATTATTAATATCATTGAGATAATGTTAGTTCAGTTATACGCTTTATACAATCTTCTAATTCGTCTCTATACTTATACAAATAACTTAAATCATCTTCATCTAATGGAATTTTCTTTTCTTCTTGTTCTTTTAAAAAGTCGGTATAATCAATTCTACTATAATCTGTATAATGTATCTTGTTATTTTCTGGATGTAATTTTAAATAATCATTTTCATAATTAATAATTTCACTATACGTGCCTATTATAAGTCCTTCAATATTACCTTTTCTGTAGTATAAATGATTTAAATCATTGCTTTCGTGCTCTTCTTTATCCTTATTCAATACTTCTTTGCCACAATTACATTCATATTTACTATTTGATATGTTGTATTCTTTCTTTTTCTCTCGCTCTATCATTTTCTTATAAGCATATTCAATATCGTTGTCCCATTTCTCAGCATCAATACTCATATATAACTTATATATATATATATTTATTTATTTATTTATTGTTCTGGTGTTGAATTAGGATTAAACCCGTTTGAAACTGCCGTAGTAGGATTAATTTCAGTCATACCTTGTCCTGTCCAATTATTGAAACTGTGTTTGTCTAATAAATTATTGCTTTCTATTTCTCCAGTTATTGCCGCGTCATCGAACATTGCTATAGGGTCTCCACGATTTCTAAATCGTAAGTGTCGCGGGTTTTTCTGTTGATTAATCCCTGATACAAAAGGTGATGAATAAACAGTACTAGCATATTTGTTGCCGTGTCTGTTGTTGATTTCTTGAACAACGGATGAACCGAGGCTATGTCCAACAATTCTATTCACATCTGGATTTTTCCTTAATTCTTCCATTGCGTCTTTATACCTTTCGCTTAATTGAACATTATGAGTAGGAATAAAAAACAAATCTGCAATTACATCATTGACTTTGTGATTTAGTCCCGTTTTAGCACCAGTACCACCAATATATAAAGTGTTGCCTATTCTTGTTATTCCATTTACATTTGAATACGCGGCGTCTAAACCCTTAACATCATCAATCTTATTTTTATTTTGAACATTGATTTCTTCGGCATAACGTGTTTTATGTTTCATTATTTGCTTATCAAAATGTTTATTGAAACCTCCTACTTTGTCTTCCAATTTCTTTTTATGGTTAAAAAATACATCTTCTATTAAATCCTTACCTGCCGTATATGCCTTATCACTTGCTACACCTGCCATCATTTGTGTAGGCGTCCTGCCTTCAATAGCACCTAATAATAATTGTCGTCCAATCATATAATAATAATTATATTGTAATTTCTATTGTATATTATATTTATGAGTGATAGATTAACATATAAAAAAATCTATGTTGATAGTGCTTACAGATTATCAGAAAGCAATTCTACCAGCGACTTTATTATAGAACTTGACCAAAACTTTGAAATTCCGCCAAGAACAAAAATGTTCGTGACAGAGTGTTCATTCAGCACTCCGTGTTATACGACAGAGAAAGGTTTTTATGAAAGATTCTATATTATGTTGTATAATAGTTCCAATGTATTATTGAGAAGCACTGCCGTTGATGTATCCGGTGAAATTTATTATGCTAATCAATTATCATACAAAATACAAACGGAATTAAACACGGCATTTAATGATATTGTACCTGACTTATTCTTAACAGTATATGGACAAAGCGAACGCAAAATGGAGCTTAAATTAAATGACCCTCTAACTTACAAAATCAAAATACCTACAGATGAAGAATTAGAAACTTATGTAAATGGCGAATGGAACAGAGGACAGTTTGAATATGACAACCTGAGACCAAAATCTATTAACTATTTATTAAGTAATTATATTGTCTATGATCCTGCGTCATCTTGGTTAAGTGGATACTTTAATTTAGTTCCTTTTCAGAATATATACATAAATTGTCCTCAATTAAGCGATTATAAATATTCAGCGCCTAATAATTTCAGCAGTTCAGTAATTAAAAAAGTTCAAATTAATCAACAACTTGGCGGAGTTATAACAGATTTTACAGCGCCCATATATGCAGATTTTATTGATGTAGGCGGTAAAAATATTAAGAGACTACACTTTAGAATAACAACTTCAAGAAACGAATTAATTGATTTTCACGGCGTACCCATTTCTTGTAGCATTCTCTTTCAATTAGATAATTGAATAAACAACCTAATTATTAATATTTATATCAAATTATTAATATTAATATTTCTCAATTTGTCCATATAGACAAAATACATAAATAATATAGACAAAATATATAATATATTATATATGTCAGAAGTCGAACCTGGAATTACTAATACAATTGAAGCAGACGTGCCAGTAAGTGAATTACCACCAATTGAAGAAGAAGAAGCGCCACAGGCAGAACCAACAATAGAACCAACACAAGAAATAAAACATGTAGAACCTCTTACAAACAACTCAAAAACTCAAGCGCGTAATGAAAAGAAAATAACCTGCCCAAAATGTGCCAAAACTTTAACATTAAAATCATACAGATACAGCCACGAACGCAATTGCCAAGGACCATTAGAATCTAAACCCATAAAGCCTAAACCCAAAGCAGTTCCAATAGCAAAACCTCAAAGGATAGATCATGAAGTAGCGTACAACGAAGAAAATCAACAACCGCAACCGCAACAAAATAATATAATAGCGAACACACCGCCCCCAAGAAGATCGCAACAACAACCGCCTCCAAACCCGCTACACAATATAGCACAGCATTACCAATTATTGCAAAATGAATATTTGAGACAGAAGCAAGAAAAATATAATGCATTAAATAAAGGTATATTTGGTTCAAGAGGAAAGAAAAGATAAAATATAATTATTATATAACCTACTATATAATAATTATGTTTTCAACATTATCACTGGACGGCTCAAACAGGATTGTAGCAAGTGAATTAGTATTAATAAATTCAACAGAACCATCAACATTAAGCAGTGTTTATGCTACAAAACAAGAATTAGCAGACACAGCAGGATCATTAGGTGGAGGTTATACAATTGAAGAAGTTGATGTTCTTATTTTAGCACAGAAAAATAAGATAGATGCCAATATTTTAGATATTACTGAATTAAACGCAACATCAACAACTATGTTTAATGAACAAGTAAATCAAAACGCAACAATTACAAGCAACATTAATAATATAACAGCACACGGATTAACCATAACTTCAATACTACCGACTATATCAGCAAATACAATTAAACTTGAAATACATTAGTTCATTTAATCAGTAATTTAAATGCTACAATAACATCGCATATATCATTAATTGACACAAACATTAATAACATAACAGGACACGGAAACACAATAACAACCATTCTTACAGATATAGCAGATTTACAAGCAGGAGCGGGTGCTTCTTGGACTACAACTGAAAAAACAACTATTCAAGCAGATGTATTAACATTATATACAAATGATACTAATTTATTCAATACCAACACAGCCTACAGTAATACATTTGCTTCAATTATATCGGATAATAATATACAAGATTTATTAATAACGCAAAATTCAAACACAATAAATAGTTTAATATCAGCAGATTTACAAAAGCTAGATAAAATAGATACTAACGCTCAATCAGTAGCAGGTGCTATTAATTTTAGCGATAATGCAACTTTACACAGTGATTTAACTATAATATGTAATAAGTTTAGCTGTACCCCTTCACCAAATTTAGGACTACAAATGACTTTTCAAATGTTTAATCGTGAATTTAATATTAATAGAGATGGTAGAATGTGGATGTCAAGCTCAGGAGGCGTTGGGAAACGCAAATCGGAGATGCTAATGTTGGTCGTGTATGGATAAAAGATCGATTCGGTTTAGGGGCAGTTGGCGTTGTTAATTATGTTTTAAATTGTGCTGGGCAAGCTCGATTTACAAGCGCTGTCCAGTTTATAGGAACAGACAGTGCAATAAGTCTTAACAATGGTTCATATTTAAATTTTAATAATAATGGTTCAATACGAAGATATACACCAGATGCTACAGAAGGTTTATATATGGCGCATAATAATTTTGTTGCTGTTAGCGTTGGCGATATTACTAATTCTTCTAATCAATATTTTATGTGCGACGGTGCTGTATCAAAAACCATATTCAATAAACCAGTTGATGTATTAGGTGATGTATATACAAATGGCGATTTAACAATGGTTTCTGGTAAAAAGATTGAAGTCAATCAAGTTCAGTCAGTATCAGGAAATACTTTATTATTACAAAATTCACCGAGTGGCAATGTTCAATTTGGCAACACATCAAAACTAATAATTGATAATGCTGAAATGTATGTCGATACAAATGATTTAATAATTAGGAATAGCAACACTTCAAACTCTATTAATTTGGTTGTTGGATTATCTTCAACATATGCTGATAATAAAATTATTTTGAATAGTGGAAGTAATAGCGAATTACGAGGCGACTGGACTATTGACGGTGACATGACTTTTGGAATTGCTCATAAAATCAATTTGAGACATTTGAATAGTGATGCCGTATTAAGACTGGAAGCATCAACAACTATTGATAGTTATATCGATGGCACTAAATATTTACAATTGGATGATACTCAATTTTCATCATATAACGGATTTAATTTAAGTAGTGATAAGAGACTGAAAGATAATATAGAAGATGTAGACGATGATACTATAAATATGGTAAAAAAACATTAAGATTAAAACATTTGTTAAAAATCAAAAAACTAAAAAAACTGAATTAGGATGGATTGCTCAAGATGTTCAACAATACACAAATCCTAAATATAATATTGTAAATGACACAGGAGAATACTTAACAATGTGTTATGACAGAATGGCCTGTATTAGTTGGGATGCTTTAACAAAACTTATTGCTCGTGTAGAATATTTGGAAAACGAAGTCTTTAAAAAGAAAAATAAAAATAAAAATATTTAGTTTAAAAATCTTGTAAAATGTATTTAAAGAAATATATAATATAATATAATATATAATATAATGAGTATTAAACCTGAAGATATGACACTGGAACAAATAAAGGAACAACTGGCACTATATAACAGATTATATTATCAAAGAAGGAGACACGAAAAGGACTTTATGGACACCAAAAGGGCAAGTGCTATAAGATTTCACAGAAGAAAGAAATTAGACAAGATGGCAGAAAATGGAGAAATTAATTTAAAAGATATTGATTATGAAAATAAACCAGAAGATTTACAGAATACAAAACCCAGAAAATATAAGGCGCACACATATAAAATTATAACAGTTGAATAAATAATATTATTAAAATTTCAATATTTTAAATAATATTTATTAAAATTTATATATTTTAATAAATATTTGGTGCATTTTTTGGGTTTTAGGTTTTGAAACCCGCAGAGCGGGGGATTTGAAACCCACAGAGCGGGGGATTTGAAACCCACAGAGCGGGGGATTTGTCCAAAAATCCTTAAATTAGGTGGTGTTTAGCGGAATCCCCCAGAGCGGGGGATTTGAACCCCACAGAGCGGGGGATTTGAAACCCACAGAGCGGGGGATTTGAAACCATAAATTTAGGAAAAATATAAAAATATATAGAAATTTTACTATAAAAATATTTCTTGTAAAAATGTATTTAAAGAAATATTTTATAATACTATTATATGGTGAGTATGTGTGAGGACTGTAGAACTGAAAAGAACAAAGTTAAAACATTCAATAAAAAAATATTAAGCGAACATTGTATCAATATAAGTAAGTTTTTACAATGTAAAAACTGTTGTAAATTTCATAGTATATTAGATGACAATGAATTTAAAACACTACACCCTGAACAACAACAATTATATATTTTGGTTAAATTATTTCCATTTCCTACCGCCATCAAAGAATTTAAAAGAATGGTTAGTAAATCTTTATTACCTGAATATTTTGTTAAGGATGATTTAAAAACATTGAAGCAATTAGTAAATAGAAGAACTTTTCATTTTATTAAAAAACATTATAATGTAATGTATATTGAGAATGCTTACAAAGAATATTTTGTATGGAATGGGTTTAGTAGAACAATTCAAGAAGAAATAAACAAAAACAAACTTCAATGGCGCTCGTGGTATTTAGTTAAAACAAGTATTAAATTAATATTAAGATATTATTTAGGTGTAAATATCATACCTTTTAGACATTGTAATATACATAGCATTGATGATTTCAAGGAATTTTATTTCTGGAAGATTGACCAACAAGCAATATTTTAAAATAATATCACCTTTATTAATATGGCAAATATTAATAAAAATGATATAATTAGTAAAATATACTATGATAAATCAGGATACGGAAGTATCGCAACAACCTATAAGGATGCTAAACAAAAGGAACAAAGCATAACCTTAAATGATGTTAAAGAATGGTTTCAAAAGAACATAGAACAGAAGAAGCAATTAAGAGGCAACAATTCATTTATTTCTCCACATCCATACTTTGAATTTCAATTAGACTTATTTTTTATTAATGACATACCCAATCAAAAATTTAAAGTAGGGATGGTTTTAATTGATATATTTACCAGATATTCTACGGTAATACCTATTAAATCAAAACAACCGCCCGACATTTTAGCGGGAGTAATGGAAGGAATGCAGAAAATGAAAGGCAAACCAGAAATTATTTATAGCGACGAGGAAGGCAGTTTATATAATAAAACAGTTGAAGATTATTTCAAAGAAGGAATAGAATTATACCGCACAAGAGGACATCCTAATTTTGCAGAACGTTTTATACGCACCTACAAAGATATGTTATATAAAAGGGTTGAAAAAGATGAAAAAGAAGGAAAGGAAAATATACAATGGATAGATTATAATTTTGAAATATTAATAACATATAATAATAAAATGGAACATTCAAGCATAGGAATGACACCAGCGGAAGCATTGAAGGAGAAAAACAATTATAAAGTAAAAATGAGAATGGCAACCGAAGCAACTAGAACCCGTAAATATCCTGAAATTAACATAGGTGACGAAGTGAAGATTTACAGAAAGAAAGCAATAACTGAAAAGGAAAGGAGTAGCAACTGGTTACCTACAAAATATAAGGTTGAAAGGATTGAAAAAAAATTAGGACAATCTTATTTTTATTTGGAACATAACACACGACCATTCTTAAGATTTGAAATTTTGAAAGTTTAAAAAATATATAGAATTTTTATTATAAAAAATTTTCTTGTAAAAAAGTTATTTAAAGAAATATTTTATAATATAAATATATAGATTATATTATGAGTAAGTTTTTACAGCGTAATATAAACGAGTTAAACAAACTCAAAAGAAATTCAACACAGAGCGCAAATAATGCAACTAAAAAAAGGGTTGATGAGGTTATTAAACTTTACACTGAAAGAAAGTTATCAAATGTAGCAACGGCAGAAAATTATATCAAGGGTTTAACATCTACAGACAAAAAGGTTTATGACAAAGCATTTCAAAAATACAAAGATAATATCAAAAAGATCAAGGATACAAAACCATTAAATGAAAGAATGGCAGAAGCAAGAGCAAAAAACGAAGAAGAAGATGAAGCAGGGATTAAACAATATAGGAAAACAAAAGGTATAGAGTATAGGAAAACAAAAGGTAATGAGTTGAGCGCGAGATATAAAACAAAAACTTATTTTATTCAATTTATGTTGTATACAGCAAGAGAGGAAAACAAAGATACAAAGATAAAATCTAAACCTGCTTTTAAACACAGACTAATGAATTTTTACACAAAAACTTTTGATAATCTTAATGTTACAATTCAAGCACGAACAATTTCAACAGATATTATAAAAAAAAGGATATTTAAATACTTAGGCAACTCGGATATACGATATGGAAGCAATAATGATACACCAAATGACGAATTTACTGACACAATAAATCTATTAACAACAGATGAAGATTTTAATGAAATATATAGAGAAATGACAGAATTTTATAATGATATTGAATGTGTCAAAATATTATCAGTGGAAGTGATGAATAAAAACGGCGAAAAGTTTAATATATTAACCGAAAACTTAAGGGATGCTACAAACGTATCAATTTATCATAAATATATACACACACCTATTAAAATGAGTGAGGGCACTATACAAAAGGCCATCAAGAAAGGTAATTATATAGAGAATGAATGTTGGATAAATTCATTAACTGATTTTTACAGTGATACAATCATGAATGAAAGAACCCGCAACAGACTAACCAGAGACAAAATTATTGAAATCATAGGTAGGGATGATTTTAAGGAGGTAGGAGCAACCATTCAAGAAATGGAAGCAGTATTCAAAAAGTTTAATATTCAAGTTAGAATTTTCAATTTTGTAAATGAAGTTATTTATAAATATGAACCAGAAAAAAGAAACCACCATATAAAAACCTTTTACGCAATGGTGAAGAATAACCATATTTACACATTAAACCATGATTTAAGTAAGATACAACAGAAGCAATTAATAACAAAACTACCCACTATAAAGGCACACACTGATTATTATATAAATGAAAGAGAAGAACCGCCGCAATACAAAATGATTAAATGTGTAGATGATATACTTAAAATTAAAACTGATGATAAAACAAAGGAAATATATTTAGTGCCTGAAAATAATAATTTGGCAGAATTATTATTCCAGTTGTTGAATATTGGATATGAACCCAGAATTAAATACACAGGTATTATTGATGAAATAAGATTAAGATTGAACAAGATAACATATATCATAAAAACTCAAAATTTAATTAAATCTTCCGGCGATGGATGGATTGCAGTGAGCAATGAAACTACATACAACAATATGAACAAAGCAATGTTTAATTTCAATAAATCCTTATTCATATCATCACATAAATCCTTTTATAACGACATTGATATTAAAATATTAAATGAAACAAGAAGTATAGCACCTTCGGGTTTATTATCGAGTAATATTAATTTAGTTTATAAAACAGAAATAGATGTAAATAAAGCATTTACTAAAGGTTTAAATATTAGGGAAATACCAGTATTTAACCAGTTTGACCATTGGAAAAAATACAACGATGAAATTAAAATAGATGAACTCCATGAATTAACTTTATATTATGTTGAAACTATAGATACAAATGTAAGACCATTAAAAACAACAATGGACAGCATTAAGGAACTAATAGAGAAAAATCAACACACCAAGCAGATGATATATTCTATTGCATATAGTAAAGGTATTGACGTTGCTACTTATATAGAATTTCGTAAAACACATGATTTAAGTTTGTTTTTAAATCCTGATGAATTAAAACAAGCAATTAGAAACATTGTAATAAGTGGTAATCACAACTTATTTTTCAACAAAAAATATAATCTAGTATATGGCAAGTTTTTAAAGGAATTCATCAATGAGAATAAGACACACAAAATCAATATTTTATATTATAAACAACCTTCATTTATTCATAAGGTTGAATATACAAATATTATTAATGAACTTTTACAAACAAATATAGATGAACATGACGAAGCATTAGATAAACTAATTAAAAAGTTAATAGCAAATGTAAATTTTGGATTATTAGAAAAAGGAGGTGCTACAGCACATCAAAGTATTTTATTTAAAAGTATTGATGAAGCAGTCCATTATCAAACAGAATACGGAGGTAAAATTAATAAGTTATCGCATATTATAAGCGAATATCCCGAAATGATAACCGAATATGACGACGAAGGAGGCGCAACTACAACATATTATGGATTTGATGAGGATGAATGGGATGTAAAGGCATCATATTATATATTGAATTTGAAGGATAAGGCAGTATTAAGAAACGGATATCGATATATTAAAGAATTACTTTTACAACATCACAATTTTAAAATGAACCAAGACTTTAAGACATTAATAACTAATAATATTAATGTATATAGTGTAAAAACAGATGCTTTTGTAATTGATACATGCAATGAAGAAAAAACAAAGCAATTATTAGAATTTCATGATGATATAGGAGGTTGGAAAGTTTCAAAGCAGAGAGACGAAATTAATTTACCTACAGTAAAATTTAACGTTGTAAATAATGAATTAATAAAAATACCAGTTTATGAAAGTAAAACTATTGATATTAAAGATGAATACGACACTGATAACATTATAGAGATTGTTAAACAGAATAATCCTATTATGATCAGAGGTGAACTACCGGGCACAGGAAAATCATATATATGTCAAAAAATGGTTGATAAAAATTATAAGGTAATTTTTATTTGTCCTACTAATAAACTATTACAGGCATTTGAAGGAGAAGCAATGACGATAAATAAATTCTTTGGTATTAATTATGGAGATGCTAAATTAGAACCATTTGATTTTACAGAATTTGATGTAATAGTATTTGATGAAATCTATTTTAGTAATTTAAATATATACTGGAGAATAAAACAATTTGTAGAGCAAAATAAGCACAACAAAATTATAATAGCAACAGGAGACACCAAGCAATTAAAACCAGTGCAAGAAATAACAAATACTCAAGACTATGAATTATACACTGACAATATTATAGATAATATTTTTACACATAATATAATATTGAAAGAATGTAAGAGACTTAACACACAGGAAGATAAGGATAAACTCAAGAATATAAAATATGATATTTTTATTAATAAATTACCAATTAAAACTATTATTGAAAAATATTTTGAATACACCACAGACATAAGTAGTTCCAAAAACAACATAGCATTTTTGAATACAACCTGTAAAAATGTATCAAATGAAATTAGAAAATTAGAAAATAGAAAAGATGAATATGAAGTAGGAGAATTTTTAATTTGTAGAGAATATACTAAAACTAAAACATCAGTTTTTAATGTAAATTTCAAATATAAAATAGTTCATATTGGAAGTGATGGAATATTTACATTAAAAAATGTAAAAACCGAAATTTTACAATCCGTAGAAGTTGCTAAAATAAGAAGCAATTTTATATTTTCTTCTTGCTCTACATGTCATTCTACTCAAGGTAGTAGCATTGATGACACCATAACAATTTTTGATTATAATCATTTTTTGGTAAAGAATTATCCAGAATGGATTTTTACAGCGGTAACACGTGCTCGTGATTTAAACAAAGTCAAATTTTATAAATATACAAAGGATGTTGATGATGTATTTAATCAAAAATGTATTATGAGTTATTTTGAAAGGAAAATTTTGAATTATAAGGAACAAGACAGGAAAGCAAAAAGAAGCATACCTAGAGAAGGTTATGTAAATACTCAATGGTTTCTAGATAATATAAATAATCAATGTAATTACTGCGGATGTGGTTTTACTATTGATATGAAAAATGGTAATATCATTACAAATCTAACAGCACAACGAAAAGATAATGAATTAACTCATACAATAGAAAATATCATCCCATTTTGTAAATTATGTAATTGTAGTTGTAAATGATTATAATTTTTAATTTAATTATGATAATATAATTTTAATTTTAATTTATTAATTTAATTTTAATTTAAAATTAAATTTCTTGTAAAAAGTATTTAAAGAAATATTACCTATATATATTATATAGCGAGATGATGAAAACCAAAATCAATAGTTATATCAATAAAAAATGCTATGATTGTTGCCACTTCAAAAAGGAAAATATAGAATTGTATAAACTGAATTTACATAACGGAATAGTAAATAATATTATTGATTATGCATTGGGCGAAGAAGATGTATGTAGAACTTGTAGAAGATGGCGACGATATCAAAATATAATAGAAAATATTTTGGAGATTAAAAAAATAGATAAAAGAAATGTTGAAGATGACATTTTAATATTTTTAACTGTGTACGGAAGACCACCTTATAGTTATGTTAGAATATTTCTAAAAATCAGTAAGAAAAATATAAAATGATTGAAGGTATATTATGGATGTTGACCTATAATAGTAGGGAAGGTTTTGATGTAAAAGAAGACATTAAAACATATATTGAAAGTAAAAAGTTTAATGTTAAAAATACAGTGAGAGATATTAATATTATTTTAAAAATAATGCATGAAAGACATAAGTTATATATACAACTTAGTAGTCATCAATTAAATTATTATCCTGAACTTAAATTATGAAATTTTATCTACATAACCTAATTTAATTTTAATTTATTAATTTAATTTTAATTTAAAATTTGAAATTCTTGTAAAATTATTTAAAGAAATATTTTATAATACTATTATATAGTGTGATGAGTGATACAGTCCATGGTGCTAAAAATATATTGAAAAAAAGTTTATGAGTTATAAATGTGAAGACTGCGAAATGCTAAAATTACCAATTGAACAGGGTTTTACAAATGGCGTTTGTAATTATATTTGTCAAAATATGATATGCAATAATTGTAATAGAATTATAAACAAAATTGATGATATGAATAACAAAGATATTGATATTAGAAATAATGAAACTATTGATGATGAATTAGAAATATTTGTGTTTATTGAAATGAATAATTTCTTAACTATAGAAGGGTTTGATAATTTATTATATGAGGGCGATGATGAAGGAAACGCTAATGACTTTATTTTTAAGTATTATAGCATGGTAAAAAGATTATACAATATGTCTTCTAGCATTAAACGTTTAAAATATGAAACATTGAATGATAATGACCTTGATTTTTTACATGAGGTTTTAAATGATCGGTATAAAACTCACGAACTTAGATATACAATAACACGTGCAATTGGAATAATGGGAATGTTTAGAAAACAAATAAGAAGTAATATTTATAATGAAACAACGTGTGATAAAATAATAGAAAGAATTAAGAAAGAATGGTGCCCGTAAAAAACGAATGAACCAGACCTTGCCCATAATATGTCTACAAAATTTGTGATAAAATTTATTGTGTAATAATTTATCATAATTTTTGGAATAATATTTTTTTATTTTTTTATTTTTTTGTAAAATTTATTTTATTTTTTGTAAAATTTATTTTATTTTTTGTAAAATTATTTTTTAAAATTTATTTTTTAAAATTTATTTTTTAAAATTTACATTTTTTTGAAAATTTATTTTTTAAAATTTATATTTTAAAATATGGATGAACTTACTAGGAAATTACCTGCTTTAAAATGTTGATTTTTGAAAATGTGCTTTTTGAGGTGCTGTTTTAAAATGTTGCTAAAAGTGTAGGGAGGACCCTAGGTTTTTTTATAGAAAAAAGATGGGCAAGGTCTGGTCTAACTGTTTTGCCACGCGCCTTCAGCTGACGGAGGCCATTGATGCAGCTTTTGAGGCCCGGCGCTACAACTATGCCGCTGCTCAGTCATACCGGTGGACGCGTGCTTCTGCCATGAGCCCCGACTCTGTGGTCCTTCGCCTCCTTGTATAGGGGGAGCTTCGGGTGAGGTCTGTCAGCAGTAGATGCAGAAGTTCAGTTCCCGCTATATTATTTTGAATGCGCTGAACTTGCACGCTCTCACAGTTTGGGCGATGATGGGCCGCATCTTATTGTTTCCTGAGTGCTGTCGCCCATTTGGTTATGTTGGAGAGTTTTCAGTAGCACCCCTGCACAGTTGTTTGTGCTCGTGTGTGCCTCTTGGAGGCTAGTGCCTTGTCCAATTGAAAATTGGTGGGGGGTATATTTACTACCAGTTGGTCGGTCGCTTAAGTTGCACGGGTGGCCGCGGCACTTTGTGCCCCGATTCTAGTTGCCCACGAATCGGTCGTGCAACGCGAACCTCGTTACCTGCTCCTGGTTGGTGTTGGCCGCAGGGCCCGTTATCTACTCCTTCTTTCGGGCTTTCACTCGGAATTCGATGCGGCGGATATGCTCGGCCTGGTGGAGCTGTCGGCTCTGTCGGTTTTATGCGATGTGGGCCGCTGCAGGTCCACGTGGTCACGTGCCCCCCAAGGCAACATTCGGGCGCCTCCTTGTCCACTTCATGGCGGCCCCCTTTATATCTTTTCTGGTCCTATATTCAGGGACGCCATGTTCGTCTATGTTGTTTCGTGTTGGGTGTTCAATTGCTGCATGCTGCCTTGCTTGCTTGTGTTGGAGTACAGTCTTTGTTCTAGCTTCAGTCATGGCACTGTTGGGGTCCTTGACATTGATGCAATTACATTTTTTGATGGCTTGGTGGTGGCCGCTCTCTTGATTCTGAGCTGGCTGCGCAGAGGACTTGGACTTTTATTGACATATAGCTTGGCTGGCGTGTCGTATCATTGACACCTCTCTTCCAGGGTCCCCATCTTTTTGGCGGGGCATTGGCCCGATACTCTAAGCGGTGTATAGACAATGTCCTGGCGGGTCCCCTCTTTTTGGTCAGGCCTCTCGGATTAATCGGATGATTTGCAACTTATCCGTGTATGAGGGTGGAATCGAACCCGGGGGTTGTCCACCACTGGCCCGAAGACCAATGGCCATATCACCTCACCACAGCGTCGTCTTTTGTATTTCCATGTCTTAGTACACTGCGGGGTTGCTTGGACTTGCGACGGAGCGGCTGCAGGTTGTAGCGAGGTGGATCTGTTATTCCTGTTTGTGGACGACCTTTTTGCGCGCCCTGTTTTAAGACAGGTTGCCTTGGTGGTTCTTTTCTTTTGTGCACTTGCTGCCCCATTTCTTTAAAAAAGGTGCAACTCCACTGGAAAATCAATTTTGCCCACAACACCATTCAGCTTCAGCTAATCTCAAGCAAGTTTGCTAAATATGCTCTTTGAACAAGAAGCTAAGAATGTGCCAGTCTTTCCACCTGTAAGACTTGAGGGCTCCAAGTCAGAAATTTTAGAACAAACCATTTGTTGCAAGGACGTGCGACGCGTTCCGAGTCTACACGGTCCGCGTTGCAGACCCCAATGCTTCCTACACCAGCCAGCAATGAATGGTTGTTTTCTGTTCTCAAGTGTTTTATGACTTATTGTAAACCTCATGCGCTGTCGGTTTGTTGGGTTCTGGTTTGTTTGGGTTCGTGGGGTGGTTTTGCGTGGTGCCCGTGTCGTTGCGCCCAAACCATTGCAGAAGCATTAAAAAGACTTGTGAAGCATCAGATTGGCTTGCGAGGGGGGTCAGATTAACTTGTGGGGGATCAGATTGACTTGTGGCTGTATCAGGTTAACTGCGGAAGAACAAAGTTGGAACATGAGTTTCAAGCCTCCGGTCCTTTGCAGCAGCAGCTGCGCAATGATCGTCATCAATCATCATCAATCATCATCATCGTCATCATCACCTGTCACTCATCAACATCATCGACAATGATTCTCATCGTTGCACAGATGAACATTATCATCATCACCATCATCATCCATCCATTACGCGCAAGCATCATCATCATTCTCATCGCCAGTCGTCATCGCGATCACCCATCATAGTCACATCGTCCTACCACCTTCATGGGTGGAGATGATGACGATCCTGTGACGGACGATAATGATGATGATGAGGGATGATGTCCGTGCCATCATGACCATCATCAGTTGAGGCGCGATCATCAGTTGAGGCGCGAGAGATAAGCGAAGAACAAATGATGATGATTCTCACTATGAAGATTGATGGGTTGATGATGATGGGTAATGATGGTGCGTTACGATCGATGATGATGAGGAGGGTGATGGATGGTGATGAGGATGATGGAGGATCGTGAAGAATGCTGATGATGGATGATGATGGCAGGTGATGATGATGATGGTGATGATGAGGGTGGTGATGATGATGCATGGGTTTGATGGTGATCATGATGACGGACGATGACAATGATGGATGACGAAGGTGATGATGATGATGATGATGATCCTCCGTGCCACGACTCCTTGCTGACACACGCACAATTGAAACGGACGGAAGATGGAGGATTGTCTGCAATGTCAATGATGATGATGATGATGATGGTTCGTGGCTATAGGAGGAT
Organism: Effrenium voratum; assembly: GCA_963377175.1. NCBI lineage: Eukaryota > Dinophyceae > Suessiales > Symbiodiniaceae > Effrenium > Effrenium voratum. The sequence goes on along the minus strand of CAUJNA010000237.1, from coordinate 256,201 downwards.
GATGCTGGTCATGATGACGCCGATGCATGATGACAGTGATGATGATGATGATCATCCATGCCACGACGACTGTCATCGTAGCATGCTCTGCGCGCCGTTGAAGTGGGTCATGACTCCGATGATGCGACGACCACGACGATGATGACGATGACGGAAGATCACGACGATGGTGATGATGATGATGGTGATCGCCATGGTGGTGATGATTGATGATAAGGAACGTTGGCGATGAGATGATGAGGATGGTGGTGGATAATGATGAATATGACGATGATGATCACCATGATGATATTGATGATGAACCGGATAAGGATGATCTTGATGACGGATGATGGATGATAATGATGATGGGTGACGATGATGATGACGATCGTCCGTCTTAACAAAATCACGCCGAGCGCGCTAACTAAGACGGCTACGGCGATGATGAAGATGCGACTTGACGATGATGGATGACGGTGAGGATGGATGCAGATGATGGATGATGACGACGACGATGATGAGGGTGATCACAGTTGCATACAACGACGACGAAGAGGATTGTTGATGGATGATGGCGACGATGGTTTTAGATGATCGAGGATCTATGATTGATCATGAACGTGATGATGATGATGATGATGATGATGATGATGATGATGTTGCTGATGCTGGATGATGAATGGTCGATGGATGATGATGATGAGGAGGAGGAGGATGGTGATTGACGAATGATGGCTTTCGGTGTACAACTACTGTAACAAGCCAATCTGATGCTCGAAGCTGTCAAAGCCATAACAAGTCAATCTGACCCCTCTTACAAGCCAATCTGATGCTCACAAGTCAATCTCATGCTCCTCACAAGCCAATCTGATCCCTCTCACAAGCCAATCTGAAAACGAACAAGCGAATCCAATCCTTCACAAGCTATTTTGAAAGTTACAAGCCAATCTGATGCACTCCACAACCCAAATTGATGAGCAGACCATGGTTTGGTTTTGTGGGTCGCGGGATGTGGTCCTAAACCGACCCTAAGCCAACCCTACACCAATTCTACACTAACCGTGAACCGCCCGAAGCCAATTCTAAGCCAGGCCTTAACCAGCCCTAAACCAGCCCTAAACCAGCCCTAAACCAACCCTTGTGCCAACCATAAACCATACCAACCGTAGTGTGTTTTCTGTGTCCCCCGTGGTGCCTGTTGTGTTCGTGGTGCCCGTGGTGTGTTTTCCGTGGTGGTAGTGGCCCGTGGCGCGGTGCCTGTGGTTTGACCGTGGTGCTTGTGCTGCCCATCATCCCGCGGTGGCTCCGTGGTGCGGAGGTGTGTGGCGTGTGTGCCGTGGTCTTGTGGTGCCCACCCGCAGTGCCCGTGGTGAGTATGGTGTTCTCCGTGTGGGTTCGGTGGAGTAGCCCGTGGCTCGCCCGTGGTGCTTGTGGTGCCCGTGGTCCCGTGGTGGCTGTGGCGGTTGCAGTGCTCGTGGCCGGTGCGGAGGTGTGTGGCGCCTGTCGTGGTTCTCGTGGTGTGGTGGGTGTGGTCCCGTCCTGGTGTGCTTGGTGCGCGTTCCCGTGGTCCCGTGATCCGCGTGGTGCCTGTGTTGTCCCGTGGTGGCCGTGGTCCCGTGGCCGCGGTGCCCGTGGGTCCGTGGGGCCGGTAGTGTTCTTCATAGTGCTCTCCATAGGACTCGTGCTGCTTCCGTACCCCCGCGTGGCTAGCGCTCTCCGGAGTGATAGTTTACAACTCGCGTGTGATCGGGTTCCAACTCTCGTCAAAGCGGCGTCCAACTCTTGTCAGGGCAGTTTCCAACTCTCGCTCCTGGTTTTCAACTCCCAGTTTCCAACTCCATTTCTATTTAATCTTTGTTGTTCAAGAAGGACACATGTTCAACAATGACACCAACAGTTTTAACAGTTGCCCCCACGTGCCCGGTTTGGAGTTAGCCAGGGTGCAACGTGCTTGTTTTGACACACTCAGACTTGGTTGTCTATGGAACGATGAGGGCGCGCCTGGCCACACAAGTGTTGCCTTCAAGTGGTGCATCCCTCGGACAAAGTCCACGTGTTGAGAGCCTATTTTGTGCACTGGCGGACAATTGGGCGCTGATGTGGGCAGAATGAAGGAGCTTCTTGTTTGGGTGTTTTCTTTTGGAGCGAGTGTTATGTTGGGCACACGTGCAATTTATGTCGCCTGGAGGTTCGGGTGGTTGAGAGCCGCAGTACGGATCACGTGGTGTGAAAATGGCTATGGGGACGGCAGCCGAGCTATCGCATGCTACCTTGCCGGACATTGGTCTAAATGATGCTGGTAATGCTGGGGATGTTTCCTCCTCTCTGGCCCTTTTGCTGTGCAAGTAGCCAATCTTGCAGGCTGCAGGCGCAGATGAGATTGGAGTCTGTGCGCAGACAAATCTGCGTGCGCAGACGCCTGTCAGTTTGCGCCCTGATGGTGGCCAATACTCCCCATTCAAAGAAACTTGGAATCGCAGATCCAACTCAAGCCGCTCGGAGCACACCCAGGTAGCTAATGTTGCGGCAAACAATTTTGACTGCAACTTCGGCCTGCGGATGCCGCGGTCGTGGCAGACGTGGCAGTCGTGGCAGTCGTGGCAGTCGTGGCAGTTGTGGCAGTTGTGGCAGTTGTGGCAGTTGTGGCCATTTGCACTTCGGTCGTTTTTGCTTTGTGTCCACGAAACCTAGTTTCGGTTGGCGAACACCATGCTTGGGGCCTTTGTCGTTTTCCAGCTGCTTAGGCGATTGGGTTGCATCTTGGACTGTGAATGCGCCCTCTGTGATGCCACCTGTGGCTCCACTTCCGCACAATTGTAAAACAATCAGCTGTGAGAGTTCTTTGTGCCAAGCTGGATGCAATAGAATATTGGATGATTGCGGTTTGATGGTGCGGATTAAAATATTTTTCCCCAAACGCAGCTTTAGTACTTGCCTAGTGACTTTGTTGTAGTCAGTGCTCATGCAGCAAAAACAAACAAGGAGCTCTGCTCATGTGACATGGGAAAATGAACATAGAATCGTATCAGAAACAACACATTTCTATTCTCAGCATTGTCCATTCAACGTGCATGCAATGTCTGCAGTTTTCGAGCTCCCATTCCCTCAGGTGTGTTGGGGTTTAAACGCTTTACGCAGTGTGGTTTTAGAGACGGTGAAGCCTCATGCTTCGTAGTTCGGGCAGATATTGCCCGCCCAGTCAAGAAAATGCAAATAGTCAAGTTCTCGGCTTGGCATCCACAGTGGTCACATTTCAGACATTGTGCGGGCAGTTGGAAACATGTTTTGTTGCGGCATTAACGCTCGGCTAAATTCAAACATTATTGGGCATGTTTCTAAGCTGACATGTAGGAATAGTGTTTGAATTGGGTGCTATTGTGCTGCTTGCACATCGTTTTTTTTGGCCACTTTGTCAGATTGTGCTGATCGGGCCAGGCAAGACGCTGAAAGTTCTTGCCACCCTAACCGACAAAGTAATTTGCACAACAAGGCAACACGACACTAGGAGTCTTATCGGGTTCTGCTTGCACATCCAAAGAGTCAGCAATTTTCTTTGCAATTGCTACAGTACTCACAATTTTGGCGAATTTGTCATATTGCGCTTGCTAGAAACTGCCCCAGCACCCCTAACACGTGCAAATATCGGTGTTTGAATTGCGGGTGTGCCCGAACATGTTTGTAATGATGCCTTTGTGCAATATATTTTTTAGAATATAAGCTGGCCGTGGTGCCTTTGACAAAATGCTGAGAGAAAGGTTGCACGTCCTTTACTCGGTCCTATGCGTGTAATGTTGCTCAGAAGAAGGGGGTCAACAGGTTGCCCACTCATTTTTCTGTCCAAGCAGTTGCAATGTGCGAATCTAGGGCTTTTTTGGATTGACAGCAAAGGAAGACACACACCGCAACATCGCTTTGCCTTCGGTGAACAAAGGACCAAATGGTAGAATCTAATTGCCCGTTGAACAGGCTCAAGCTTTTGCCTGCTGTTTGGGCTGAGGGTGCAGCTGCAGGTGGGGTCGTTTTTGTTTGTTTTGCTTTTGCGTGCAAAGATGACGCACGCAAGCTTTGTAGCAAACAAGTGCGGCTGAGTGTTGCGCTGCACGGACTTTCAGGTTGAACGTTTTTTACGCAGTGTTTCAGCCAACACTCCCAAGCGAACACATTTTGGAAGCAGATCATTTGAAGGCTGCTGAGATGCCAGCACATCTGAGAGCTAGCCAGGCCGTTCATCACCTCCGCAGTGCTGCGGAGGTTTTGCACAGATTGCGCCTCGACACGCGAGGGTAAGAGGCAAGGGGATGTTAATGGAGGCAGTGTTGATGGCATTCTTATCACGGAAGCTTCGATTTTCTTCAGACAGATTGTCAACTGTCATGGCAGTTCACAATACCTGATAGCTTTGCCGAAGGCCATGGCGGCCCAGCTGAAGGAAATTGTGGATCGTCTCAATGCCGAACCATTCAATTGCGACTTGTCATTGGTGGGCTTCGATGAGAAGGACTTCATAGCTTCATTGGATGTACATGCATTAACTTCATTGACCTTCGTATGGCGCGTGCCATTCTCATTGCGAGGACCCGTTCGAGTTGATGGAAATCCTCAAGAAGGTCTTGACATTCCTGGACCCAAAGCACGATGTTGATTTGCGAGAGGCCAGCCCCCGTTGCTCGCGAGTGGCGTTCTTTGACGTTGACACGAGGAGAAGCCTGATGCAATGTACCAAAGAATCGCAGAGTTTTTGCAAATTCTGGGGTATCAGCCGCGCACTCAATAGGTGTTGGCACGAAACAGAAAACTCTTATGGATGGTCGAGTTGCTTCCTGCAATCAACATCAAGGTGCTCGTTTGACCGTGAGTTCCAAGAGGGCCTCATGGCAGGCTGGGTGGTGGCACGACGATTGTGATTCATTTTTGCAGCACCTCACTGCGATGGTGTGGATGTTGGGAATGATGATTAGTGGGTAGTCGGTGCCTGATACATGCTGACCTTGTTTTCCGAAGTGAGTCTTTAGGATTGAGTCAGTTGCTATGTTGCTGTGAGGTGATAAAAACACAATTCATCCAATCCTCTACTGGCTCCTGAACCACTTGGAGCTGCTGCGCTGCTTTGTTTGCAATTCTCACTGAATCATCTGTGTTCAGCTGTTTCGACTCTTCAGCGATAGAACCAAGGAAAGCGTGCATACCTGGCCAAGTTCTGCATGAATTTGGAGGCCGCTTGGCCAGCTGAAATCCTCGTCCTGTGACAAGATGGTCTGGAGGTTCCCGAGGAGTTCCTGCGGGAGGAGCAGGTGTTTTCTACGCACCAGCACTACAAGGCCTGATGAGTGTGGCATTTGTGCCGTAGGGATATTGTCTCGGTACATTGATTACCAGCTCCACATTTCCCCACAGCTTCTGGCAGATTGATGCAAAGTCAATCACTCTGGCTTTTTGTGAATTCGGAGTAGTCTATGCATGCCAGGAATTGCAGTCTCAGTTCAAAGCGACGCATTCCCACGTGGAGCAGGAATGGTGATAGTTGCGGTTCAACTTCCGCTGCTCTTCCATGCAGGAGCGGCAAGGACGGATGAATCCAGCAGATCTGCAACGAGAGGCGTTGGAGCATCTGGCTTTCATGCCTGGGTTTCTCGAATAGGTGCGTTCCCTTAGTTTGCTTTTCTTCTGTTGCAAGGTGCAGCAGCTGGATGCTGAGCGAGAGCAACTGGCACAGAAGATCCAGCTTCTTAAGGCCCAATCGGCCTATCGGCCATTCGCCATGCCGCAAGAAGAAGCACTTAGGTTTTTTTGTTGCATATTGGTGGCTTCGATCTCTCAGCTTGCAGGCAAAGACCGAGAGGGACGAGGGCTTCGCCCAGCTGCTCCAGGCAGGGTTCGAGGCATGCGCATCAACTCAAGTCAGATGGGCGTCAGCTCGCGCTCGGAATCGGCGGGATCGGACAGGTCACATCCATGCTGAGGAAGGAGCAGGAGGAGGAGGCACGCCTGGCTGAGAAGCTGGCGGAGCAGAAGTATCAGCTGGCTTCCCAGTTGAGAGAGCGGAAGCCATGCCTGTTGCTGAGCTATTCATGGCGAGAAGTCGAGGGCGCGTTGCGTAAAATCGTGCGGCGACAAGTATTCGAGCCCAAGCTTGCAGCTGGGACATTTGTAAGCGGAAAACATGTGCAGCAAATACAGATGACATAGATGTGCCTTGGTGCGTGAAGTAGCTGTTGAACTGAAAGCGCTTCGATGCTATTCAGAAACTACTTATTTTGAGCCTTCTCTTGCTAATGAACGTTGGAACAACCTGCCTTTCGTACGGGATCTTGTTTTGTCCTGTGCTGTGGAACCAAGTGTGCGCACAATCTGTAAGAAGGCGCAGGAAGGTCCGTCCACTTTCAGGCTTGAATGACATGGCAAAATTCGGCAGTGTGCGACTGGAGTTGACATGTGACTGGATTGTTGGAGCAGCAGCAACAACATTGATAAGCCCCCGACCCCACCCCCGACCCCACCCCCGACCCAGCCCCACCCCCACCCCCGCCCCCCCCCGCCGACCATACTGTCAGCCTCCCGGCGGCAGAACTGCAGCCAAACGCCAAACAAGTGCCCACTGCAAATGCCGCTTTGCAACTAGCTGGCTAATTGGGCGAGCGCAATCCAGCTTCATGGCAGGTAATCGCCATGGTTCAAAGTAAATTTATTTTGGCTTATCTTGACCCGGATTTACTGACACAGTTGGCGCGCCAAGTGCTTGAATTCGCACTGAGGCTTGAGCAGACGGAGCCGAGGGTTTTTTCTTGCAATCCCCCATTGACATCAGTGTTGCCTTGAATGTTGCGAGCACGCAGGTTGCATGCGACTGCAGGAGCAACTGTACATAGAAAGATCTGCAAGGCTTCGAGAGATGCGCGAGGCCGGATGCTGCCTGCCTGCCAGTCTCACATCTTTGAGAAAGAACATATCTGAATCCTCATGGGCGAAGCAGGCGCAGATGAATGAAGGCGAAGGCAGCGCGGAAGCCATGCTGAAGATGCTGAGCACAGAGGCGCGCCCTGCGTGAAGATGCAGGACATGTGGTGTTCGGGCCCCAACTTGAGAGTTTCTAGACGGGCCCCAACTTAGTACTGTTCTCGTTATCCAACTCAAGAACCGACAATGTGGTGATTTCGATATCCCAATGCACGGCAGGTCATCAAAGGTCGGGAAGCTCTGCAACGCGTCCGTCCCGAGGCTTAGATAGGCGGCCTGTGCAAAGCATTTCCTTTTCAACACTGTTCCGGAAACAGTTTTGGTATCTGACCTCTGGCTGGAAATCATTGGCAGCCCAAGCCACCAAGGTAGGGAGGCAGAGGACAAGATGGACCGCCTGAGAGAGATGGACAGCGCGCTCAGCGAGCCGCCGGTGCGGTTTCTGAGAGCTTGCTTGATTCCAATGAATTCATGTCTTCATGAAAAAGTAACTCGTTCATCCCAAGAATCGATCACATTTGTCTTTGCCACGGCCGAATGCGCTGCGGCAGGTGACCAAGATGGACATCGACAGCCTTGAGGCGCACCCAGTTGTGTGCCAACGACGTCTCGGACATGTCCAAGTTCATTGAGCATATAACACGCCTTCATTTTGACTTGTCGGAACCTGGCCTTTGCTCCCGAAATCCAGCACAGCTTCTACCCGCTTGCCAGAACGAGATCCAAGCGATGCAGAACGAAATGCAATCCTTGGACGAGAAGCTGAACGAGCAGAATCAGGAGACTATGTTGCGGGCGTATTTTGCATGGCACGTCGTGTCTGAGCGAATTTCGTGTCGCATGTTGCAGGATTCGCGACTAGCAGTGTACAAGCAGCAGGCTTGGACGCTGTTGGGATTGAACTTTGGTGCTCTTGCACCATTTGTCAGGCCAACCTGGTTGCCAAAAAGAAGGAAGCCGTTCTGAAGGCCTGTCTGGGTCCGTGGTGGACACGCAAGCTGCGGGCTGCAAGGAAAGTCATGGCACTGATGTTGACACATTTGCCAGGACAAGAAGACAATTGAAGACGAGCGTGACATCCTGAGCAAAGAGCTTTCTATTAAGGCAGGTCTGTCTCTCTAGCTGTCCCTGAGAGTGCGCTTCACGGCCAGGAGCGTGAATACGAGGAGATGAAAGGCCCACTGCTACTGGACAGCATAAATGCTTCTGATTTCCTGCACAGCCAGGTCACAAGTACATGAAGCGCGACGACTTCAAAAACTATGCAGCAGCGCTGCGTGACAAGTCTGCAAAGTTTAAGCGCCTGAAGGCGAGCTTTTGCCACTGGACATGCGGAAAAAAAAAACAACGCGAACCATGATAAGTTTGCGGCAGGCGGAGCTGGCGGAGCTGAGACAAGAGTTAGCGGTGCGATGGCCCTGGTTTGCCATGCTTCGTGCGTGTTTCGTGCTGGCAATCTTGGTGCACGAATCTGCAATTCCTGCCGTTAAACGAGCTGTTACCCGTGTGTCACCCATATTGTTTGCGCTGACAGTAGCAGCATGTGCGGCGTGCCGTTGCTCATCGACCCGCACTTTTGCCAGGAGCTTGAGAAAACGGAGCAGAGTCTGAAGGAGAAAGATCCCACACCACTCGGGTCAGCTTGCAGCTTTCGATTATGACTTCAGGGTCAGCACTTGCATGAGCGGATTCCTGGCCAGGCTTGTAGAGACAGAGCAGATGCTTGAAAAGGCATCTGTGGAGAAGTCCCAGGCGTTCCGATTTGTCATTCGCGTTTCCACGCACGCATGATATGAACCAGGTCAAATGGCTGTGGGTCAAAACCAATGGTACCATTTTGTAGGTGCACCTCCCATTTTAGTCTATTTTAGTGGGGATTAGGATGTTCACTGGGGGTACGGGATTTTGACCCATGGCAAACTGTGAACAGCAAATGGCTCAATCTCCTCCTTTGCAGCCTGTTCGAAGGTGGATAGAGCAAAGGGCAAGACCCTAGACGAGATCTCGGCAATTGCCGCCGCCTGAGCCTTTCGGCTTTTGACCTGGGCCAACAGCGTTGCAAGGTCCAGAAGATCAACACACAGCTTAAGGAGAAGAAAAATAAGCTGGCGCCACAAATCAAGGACTGGCATTTCGAGTTCAGGTTTCAACAAGTTTCTTGTTGCAGAAGCAACATTGACACAATCAGAATGCAACAGCTGGCAGTCGTTCATTAAAGGCATTTCCGTCACAGGCATCATGCTTGGGCTGGCAGGCGCTGCGATCCATTCGTCAGAATTTTCAGCAAGTGGAGGCGGTTTGGGCGGAGGTTGTGAGTCCTGTTGGGGCCATTGCGAAGGGAATTTACGCCTTGCAGCATGGTTCCAGGCAAAACATGCAGATGGTGTGAGGATTTTTGGGTTTGGACTCTATGCTTTTGGGAGCAAGCGACAGATGCACTCCAGGTGAAGTACCTTGAGAAGAAGGGCCAATATGACCAGGCCTGGTCAGAGCCCGGCCGAAAACCCCAGCAACCGTAAGCGGAAGGCGAAAACATTTGTGGATGCAGAGCTATCAAAAGTCTCTACGGATGTGGGGCACTCAGACACAGTTGCAGCTGCAGCACGTTTGCAGGCCGCGTTAAAAGCACGAAGTCCGCTTATTTGAAGCAACCACCGGTCCAAGCACCAGTTATGAAGAATCAACAGACGAGAGATGGATTGATTTCCTATCAAGCTCGATTTCACATGCAGATGTTTTGATTGACCTGGAGACAGCTACGTCACATCGGTAAGTCATCGCATTATTGCATTGCAGCATCAGACACAGCCCTCCTTACTGCACAATCACAGCTTTCCGAGTCTCAACTGTGCTGCGACTTAGCCGGAAGTGAAGCGGAACGGTAGATGCGCGTTGCTCGCACAATGATGGGCTACACTTCTCCAGAGTGAAGAAGCCTTTGCGAGAATGCAGCATCCAATGAGATTTCAGTTCAGGTGCCGTTTTTGCACTGCTTTGTACGTGCGTCAGCAGTGTGGCTGTGGGACTTATACTGGGCCATGCCTGTATGGGCCAGGCGAGCGGCATCTGATCAATATGCAGTCGGGGAATCGAGTAGTGAGTGGAAGGGGAAGCCTCGAGCGTCCACCGTTCCTGCCAGCGCCCAAGTGATGCGGTTGGTTGGATTCTATGCGCTTGAGAGCCAAGGACTTCGGAACAAATTGCGAATCGGAGCGTGGCGAGTCTTCTGAGGAAGAGCACTTTTTTGGTATGTGCGTCTTGTCAAAAGAATTGGTTGATTTGATGTCATTGCAAAGAAGCATTTAGACTCGCAAGGCTTGTGAGCCAAACCCAACAATTCAGTTTGAGCAGGTTGTGGTGCGGCTGAGGTGAAAGACATCGCGCCGTTACGTTGCCCAGCGAGTCTGCCAATGACGCCAATCTTAGAAGGTGTTGGTTGTTCCCAGCTGTGGAAGCAAGGCTGGGTGTTTGGTATGGTTTCAGCTAAGGAGTTGATGCAGCTTTTTCCACAGGATGAGCAGGGCTTTGAGCCAAGTATCTAGCTCAGAAAGTCAGTGAGGGCAAAGTGAGGCAGCCACCGCTGCAATGCATATTCTTTGCTCAGGCTTTGGAAACCCATTTCGACACTCAAGAAGGCCAAGCAAAACCAAGCGGCAACGTGATCGAGTTTTCCTAGATTTAGCTGAGCGATTGCGAAGCAATGACTTTGCACATTGTCTGCAGTCGAGTCGCTGCTCCTTTTACTTGAAGTTTGCGATGATGCTCGCTGTGGACACCCATGTTGGGCTGAATCATGCGCCTCTCAGGAATTTGTGGCGCAGCGCAACGTGGCTGGAGCAAACCATTCCTAGCGAGTCAAACCTCGTACGGGTACAATTCAGGAAGCAGCCCGGTGGGGAGGGTGGGGAAGCAATATTTACTATTTGTGAAGGGGCGGTAATACACTGCAAGAAAGTGAGTTTGTGAAAAATGCCGTGAGGGACATTTTGCGTGGTATTTAGACAGCCAACAACTTCATCCCAGACTGGCTTCCCGGCAAAGGTTGCGCGTCAGGACTTTGTTGCGATTAACACCATTAGCGCTAGGTGCCCGGTTTTGCTTGCACGTAGGTTAAAAAGAGCCGCTTGAAGGATTGGCGCTACTCTGGCTTCTCTAAGGCTTGCGCTGCGGAATGCTGAAGCCGTAAAGCAGATTGTGGCTTAGAGGTTGGCGATGGGCATTCATATTTTGGCCCTCCGTTTTAGGAGCTCTCGAGCCAGTTGGTTGTCACGTAGGCAGGTGGCAGGTTGGACATGCCCAAAATTTGTTCGAGTCCCATTCTTTTTCTGTGGATCTGAGGCGAAGCAGCAGCAGCGGCAGCTGCTGCCGCAGAGGCTGCTGCCTCCAAGCCAGAGCTGGGCCCTGTCTTTGCACTGGAGGAAACTTGCAGTTGAGGCATTGCCGACATTTTTTGGCATTGGCCCAGTTGTTTGGCTTGACTCAGGAGGTTTCAATTGCGCCCGTGGCTGTCCGGTAATGAGAAACTCAGGAGACGGCTATCATATTTGACTGGGATGATACGCTGTTTCCAACATGGCTGCTTGGCAATGCAACCAGATGCACTTGCTCACACATCCTCACACATCCTCACACTTACTCACACTTACTGACACTTATTCGCACTTACTCACACCTACTCACTTCCTCAGACACACTCTGATGAATGAAAGCTTCCAAAGAGACCAGCTGCAGGACATTCTGCAGGAAATTCCTGTGGACATTCCTGCAGCTGGTTCTATGAAATTGTTTGCCAGGCCCAGGACGGTCCCAAGGCGTTCTACAGTGGAAGCCCTAAATATTGCAAGCGCCACCGATGCACATGTTGACACCATTTCTGTGGCATCGCCCGCTGCGTGCGGACCTCTCTCCCCCACTTACAATGTTGAAGCCAAGCCCGTATCCCGTCTTCCGAGGCCCAATATATTGCAAGTTCAACATTGTGTCAGGGGAAGGGGGGCCACAGATATCATGTCACAGTGCTTCCCTTAGTGGACCGTGCCCTTTGTTTTTCTGCTCCGCACTTGCAATATTTAGGGCTTCAACCGTCTCGCGTAGACTGTCCATCGTTTTTGCGTCCGCGCCCGTCGCTCCGCACCGTCTCTTTGTCTGCGTGCGAAGACTTTGGAGAGACTTGCCTTGCTCAGCCCACACACGTGCACAACCTGCAAGGGTTTGGAGACGCCTGCCTTCACACAGACATGCGAAACTTGTGAAACTTGGCCAGAACTCGTCCTGAAACTCGTTGGTATTTGCGTGAAACTCGTGAAACTCGTGAAACTTTGAAGAAAAATAACCCTTACTTATTTTTCTTCAAAGTTTCACGAGTTTCACGAGTTTCACGCAAATACCAACAAGTTTCAGGACGAGCTCTGGCCAAGTTTCACAAGCTTCACGTGTCTAGGCTGCTTTGGAAGGCAAACATAGCCTTGCTGTAACTGCTCACCCCAGACAGTGGAAGCCCTAAATATTGCAAGCGCCACCGATGCACATGTTGACACCATTTCTGTGGCATCGCCCGCTGCGTGCGGACCTCTCTCCCCCACTTACAATGTTGAAGCCAAGCCCGTATCCCGTCTTCCGAGGCCCAATATATTGCAAGTTCAACATTGTGTCAGGGGAAGGGGGGCCACAGATATCATGTCACAGTGCTTCCCTTAGTGGACCGTGCCCTTTGTTTTTCTGCTCCGCACTTGCAATATTTAGGGCTTCAACCGTAGCTTTTGTCCAGTATGCAGAAACCGATGAATCGAAGGGCTCATCACATCACAACCTAGATCAGCGAGGAAGCTGCAACGAAAACGTCACAACCATTTTTGAAGCCTAAGCCATGGTGGTCCACGGCCTTCGTGGTAGTGTCAGACGTGGAAGCCAGACACGTTGCCCATGACATACACACACACACCCACACACACACACAGCCACCCTGAAGGGCATGAATCGCACGGTTTCTTGGATCCCTGCCTATGTGCAGATCGTTTGACGCCAGTCCTGGCAGGATTCGACTGTGTGGCCCATTTTCTGACCATTACCTTCCCATAGCCTGATTTGCCATGGGAATTGTCATAAGTCAAGTTTTCCACCAGACAGCCTTGCCAGCCAGCCAGCCAGCCAGCCAGCCAGCCAGCCAGCCAGCCAGCCAGCCAGCCAGCCAGCCAGCCAGCCAGCCAGCCAGCCAGCCCGCCCGCCCGCCCGCCCGCCCGCCCGCCCGCCCGCCCGCCCGCCCGCCCGCCCGCCGCCCGCCGCCCGCCAGCCAGCCCAGCCAGCCAGCCAGCCAGCCAGCCAGCCAGCCAGCCAGCCAGCCAGCCAGCCAGCCAGCCAGCCAGCCAGCCAGCCAGCCAGCCAGCCAGCCAGCCAGCCAGCCAGCCAGCCAGCCGCCAGCCGCTCGCTCGCTCACTCACTCACTCGCTCGCTCGCTCGCTCGCTCCCTCACTCGCTCGCTCGCTCACTCGCCTCGCTCACCTCGCTCACCTCGCTCACCTCGCTCACCTCGCTCACCTCGCTCACCTCGCTCAACTCGCTCAACTCGCTCCCCCCTCGCTCCCCCCCTCGCTCCCCCCTCTCCCCCCCTCGCTCCCCCCTCGCTCCCCCCGCTCCCCCCCGCCTCCCCCCCACCTCCCCCCCGCCGCCCGCCGCCCGCCCGCCCGCCCGCCCGCCCGCCCGCCCGCCCGCACGCGCGCAAGCACGCACGCACGCGCAGGCGCATGCACGCACACACACACACGAATACGCAAATACATGCATACACACATTGACGCATACACACAGACACTGCATACACCCAAGTAAACGCGTGTTATTCCATAGCAGCAGTCTTTCGCCGCTGTTTCTGAAATCTTCTCAAAGCTGAGGTTTGTCACTGAAGTGGTCAATCCGTGCCTCGAGGATGTGCACTGTGAGCGCTTGCCGACGGACAGCCCGTTTGTGGAGTGCCTCACGAGCCAGGGACAAGCAGCAACCTGTCATTGAAGATGCGTGCCACAAAGCCTTTGAGCTGACAATTCCGCAGACGGGTGTGTGCAGCTGTGTGTCTAGACTAGGGACTGCTGGTGGGATAGTTTGAAGACAACAGTTGCCGTTTGGTAGGTTCTGTGCTTCTGACAAATGGAGCAGGTCAATCAGCCCAGTATGGTTCAGACAAAGAAAAGAAAAGAAGGCAGAGATAGGACACGACAGTAGGGGATATCTGAATGTCCAAAACGTTCCCACGACACTTGCTTGGATCAGCTTAAACCTGGAGGCCAATATGATGTATCAGATGCAAGCAACTAGCAGCTGTTTTTCAGGCTTTTGGCCCTTCTTTTTTTTCTTTTCTCAGACATGTCATCATGCAGTGGCTCAAAACGATGGGCACAATAACAAAGTAGCCTTGCTGATTAGCTAGTCAAGTTTACGAGTTAGCTAGTCAGCTTATTTAGCTTAGCTAGCCAGCTGCTCAATCGCCTTGGCTAGCTGCTTGATCAGTCAGCTAGCTAGTTAGTTCGATATTTAGCTCGTGAGCCAATTTGATAGTCAGATACAGTGCTACCTGGCTCCTTTTCCATTCGTGGCTTGTTGCTTAGTTGGCAAATGAACAGCGCAAATTCGCGATCGAAGTGAAAACGCAAGGAAACAAAAGCAATATCACGTGTGAACCCACGAACATTTGCAGAGGGTTCACCATTTCATGGTTGTGTCGAAGCAATGCGAGCGGCTGTGCCCGCAGCCGAACCAGCTCCGAACCGTTCCGAACGCGCTCCGCACCCGCCTCCGCGGGTGAGGCATCGTGCGGAAGAGCCGAATTCATGCCTCCGCACTTTTATTTCCCAGTTCTCGCGTGTTCTAGCTTTTCCTTCCTTATCTTTCTGACGCGCCGTGCAAGGGGCACATGTCGTGCCAACTAGACGTGCAAACCACCTTTTCCGAATATTATGCTACTTCAGCCCTGAACTCATCAGAAAGAGGACGCATTTGCATGCCAACTTGCAGTCCATACAGAAATACGTTCAGCCAAAGAAAGCGATACACTTTGCTTTTCGGCATTGGGGTGGGTCACGCCAAGAAGGTTGGAAAAGGGGTGGTGTCTCCGACCTCCGAGTCTGCATGTTCTCACCTGCCGAGGGGCTTCCGATTTGTTTTACCCGGCCACTGGATTGCATGCTATTGTATCTCTATGGACACATGCTGGTGTTTTCCATGCTTTCCATGCTACATGTCAAGCTCCGAAATGGAGCCAAGATACTTTCCGCGGCATCCTGGCATATGCCACATTCGCAGCAAAGGTTGAAGATCTCCTTCGATGCGCGCGTTCCTGCGGTCACGTTGGAATAGTAACTCTGGCGCAGAAACCTTGGGTTCTGAATTCAGCAGCAAAGTACTTGCCTGGATTGGATGCTAGGATCAATTCAGTGTGCGCAACAATCCAGGGCGATGTATTTGTTTTCCCTTGTCATGCGAGCCCTGATAAGAAATCTACCATTGTTCTGAGGATCTTCCAGGCTTGCTGGAAGAATTACACATCCCGGTCATCTATGCTCGGGAATGCCTGAAAAGATATGTGATACAGGAAGGCATGCAAGACGGAGCTTGTCTTTGGACTCTGGCGAAGCAAGCTGGTATGCGGAAGGCTCGGTCTTGAAGCTCAGCCAACATACGGTTGGCGCCCTGAAATTGCAAGTGGGCTATTGTCTGGTAGATTTGGATGCAGTCTTGAGAAAATGTGCAGATGTTGGGACAGAAGCAGGCAACAAGCACTGCGGCGATCTGGCGTAGGTGCTCCGGTTTCTATATGGCAGGGATAGGCCGTGGATGAATGTTCTGTCCATCGGAGACTCCACTGTGGAGCGGACCGCCATCATGGAACTAATGTGGAGTTCTCAACATGAGGCCAGAACTCGGGGTTTGCCCACACAATTGCATTGTTGACAAATGGATTGTCGCTGGAAGAATGCCAGCTTGGCAACTTGCCTGCGAGGAGGATGCATCGGGACGACTGCCCTGCTGCAAAACGATCAAGCTGATGGATGCAACTTGCCTTGTGATGTGTTTGTGATTGTGGGAGGAGGGAGAGTGCGGGTGCAAACAGACTGGCTCGTGTTCCATTCGAGTTTGTGACACATTAGTGTCACATTAGTCATTCAAGTGGTTCGAGGGGTAACGCAGACAGACAGACAGAGACACACAGACAGACAGACAGACAGACAGACAGAGAGACAGACAGACGGACATACAGCCAGACACACAGAAACAGAGACAGACAAACAGACAGACATGCATACAGACATGCGTACGAACACACGCGCACAGACACAGACATACACACAGACAGACACACAGACCAACGTACAGCTAAATTTGAGTGATGCTTAAAACCTTACAACCCCGCACGGGCTCCCGTTAGCAACGCCTCCTTTTTCATCAAAATCTACTCCATGTTCTTCTTTTCACATCTTTTTAGCGAAATTTGAGTGATGCTTAGAACCTTACAACCCCGCACGGGCTCCCGTTAGCAACGCCTCCTTTTTCATCAACATCTACTCCATGTTCTTCTTGTCCTGGTGTTCTCGATTCGAGTTGGAGTCACAGTCGCAGGTGAAAGAAAAGTCATTGCCACGTTGCGCCCAGGACCCGAGCGTGGAGCAACTCCACACGCAGCTCATCATGCTAAGCATGTGGATGGTGCAGTTGTCGCAGCATGGCCAAGACTTCGATTTCTCCTTGGATGACTCTGACGCCAGCATCCACAAGCAGCTTCCTGGCCAGATGTTTGCTTTGCGCCCAACAGCCACGAAGTTTGGCCGATTTCAGTTCCTACACCGGATTTACCAATTCTTGCACGTAGCCAAGCCAAATACTTGACACCTGAGGTTTGCTGTGAGCCCATCGACACAGAGCAAATGCGTTGAAGACGTGTATTCTCTTTCATCTGATTCCGCTCCCCCTATTGGGGATGACAGATTTCGTTAGACCTTGGCAGATGGCAGTGCAAGATGCTTGCCTCGCCAGGCAGTTTGTGAGGTGTCGTTGAAAGACCAGCCTTGCCGCATGCTTAACTAGGCTTGTCTAGGTCTCCAGTTGCTTGAGATTTCTAGAATGCCAGAAATTGTACGGTGTGACAAGGTAAAAGTCCCTCTCAGAGTTTAGTCCAAAGGGCTCCCGCTTTGAAGACTGGATACTCAGCGATGCTTCACAATACATTTGGATTTCAGACATCCATGTCAGGTCCAAAGTGCAATAAAGTGATTTGTCTCTTTATTATTGGCTCATTGAGGAATTGTTTCCGAGCTCGCCTTCTCCTTGACGGGATGGCCTTTAGCCGCTAGGTGCTCTGTCCCAGGTGCCAATGCACCTCAAGACTGCAGTTGCCGTGTAGCCGCAAGTTGAAAACGGGTGCAATTCCTTGGATGACGTCCCACGCCATGTCAACATTTCAGGATGGATCTTTGGGCGCGTCTTTAGCAAGACGGGCATAGGAGGGCACATATTTTAAAACGCAAGTTCAGTGGATTCAAAGGGCCGTGCAAGGTCAAGCAGCTGGAGCAAGATGTGCAGGATTCGGAACAGGCATTGGGATCTCGCATCTCGCCCTTTGCCGCATCCGTTGAATATCCATTGGTGTAACGTTTCTCATTCAAGTGTAGAAGAGACTCGAACCGTCGCGGAAAGAATGCACCCAGAGTCCCGCCACTGTCAGAACTACTTTGAGCTCAACATGCAGCTCATCACTGCTGAAAGACGCTTGCTTGCACTGTCAATTCAGGTCAATTTGTCACGGGTACCAGGGCGGCATCTCATTATCATTCCACTACTTGATAGCCATCAAGCAACCATAGATTGAAGGGCAACATGTATCAAACGCCGATGCTGTTTGACTGCATCCTTTGCATGCTTCACATTCAATCAGAGATACCCTGATGCCTCTTAGGGATGAACTCTCATGAATTGGTGCCTGTGCCTTGAGAGTCAAGCAGGCAAGCTTCAGCGAGCAAACTTCGAGACTCGTTGCCTCCGAAAAGAAGAAGGCGCACGCCACTCAGAGGAGCTACGCGGGATTTCATGCCACGAATGCAAGAGGACGAGTGGCAGAACAACATGTGCAATGACATCTTCTTTTGACGGCAGACAGTATTCTCACAGCACATTGATTTTTGATTCACAGGTTTCACTCGTGGACAATCATTGCATCACTTTTTGCACTGCTTGGCAGGAGTTTGCGACCTTATCTGATCAGTATGCTGCCGAGATCAGCAAGCTCGATGAGCAGTGCCGGGAGCGCGTCACTGTTCTAGGGAAGGGTCAAGTTTGCGGATATGAAAGAAAGCAGGAGGTACAAATGAAGGCAACCAGCGGCTTGAGCAGTACAGTTGCAAGTTGCAACAGGCAAGCTTTCCAGGGTTGCTTGTTCCCTTCCTTTGGAGCCTTGCGACTTTGGTCGGGATCAAGCTGAAGCTTCAACACTTGCGCATCGCCAACTTGACCGGCAGTTTGTGAGGAGCTGCGAAAAGATCAGAAAGTGGTGAAGGAGTCGCACGAGGCGCGTTGATCCGGCGAACAGCTACCGCCAGGTTTGCCATCGTGAGGTTTTCTTTGATGGGCATGCAAGCACGCCTCAGAAGGGAGAAAAGAGCCAACAGCTATCAGGACAACCTGAAGCAGAAGCGGGCCTTTGTCCAGCTTGAGCAGCTGATGCAGATCAAGTTCAAGGTCATGGAGTTGCAGTGATGCAAATGCAGCATGCAATGCCAAGTGCGATGCACGGTTGGTTTCACGTGCGGTTTCTGGGCATCGCGAGAGGTGGCGAAGCAGGAGCTGCAGAACTTGGCGGAGGGGAGGCGCATGGCTTGCGGAATTGCGGTGCATGGCACCTCGACAGCTCCGGCCTTTGCGAGGTATGGAGGCATCGGAGCCTCCAGAACGGTCCAATCCCTGGCGTACTCGGAGACGTTTTGAAAAAAAACACATGAGTCTTCTGCAGATGTTAGCGGGCTTGATGAAAACAGGTGTGTCTTGTGAAGGCGTGCGCTCTTTGATTAGGTCATGGATGCCTCAACTGCTGGAGTGGAGCGGTTGGTCATCGAGTGAGCTTCAGGTTGCTTTGTCTCACCCTTGTAGACAGGCATGCCAGAGGCGACTTGAGAATCAGATACCACCTCCAGTTCCTCCGGCTGGAATTCAGGATGCATGGTTTCACCAACTTATTGCATGCTTCACAAAGAACACAGCACAAAGCAAGCGCGCTCCACGCATTTGCAGCACTTGCCGAGGCATATCCTGCACCGGTGCAAAGAATCATGGCAGTCTTGTGGCCATGTTCTTGGCATGGTACCAATGGACTTCTGTGTTACAGCTTTACAAGATCATGGAAGACATCAATATGTGCTAACACTGTCCTGCACTGCTCAGGCACCACGACATGCACAACTTGCAAACATGACTCACAGACATGCCAACATCTTATTCCAATACCAGCCCTGCTTGTCAAGATGATCCCTTTTACAGCGGTCTGGCCCCAAGCATCATGCGGAGCTTCGCCAGTGTATCACCAAAATGAAGCACACCTGGGTTCAAGCCATACCTGAACATCGCATATGGTTTGTATTTTATCAAGAAGGGGCAGGGAGTTTCCGCAAATGGAAGTGAAATCACCGCAATCCGGGGTGCGCTCTGATGTGCACACGGCAGTCCCTGCAACTTGAGCCGAGGATTGATGTGGCAAGCACCAGGTCTGCCTTGAGAGAGACCTTCCGTGGGGAATGTGCCCGAGACACCCTTACTGCATGCGTGCCTTGGGCCATTCGCGTCGGATGTAGGCAGGCATGGCCTGTGACATCAGCCAAATCCTCATGGGATGCAAGGAGTTTGGCTTGCTCGCCTTGTTTGGTTTTGAAGCGGACTGTTTGTTTTGTGCACGTGCATGATGTTTGTCCATTGACCGCTGAGCATTGCAGCAAGGGCACTCTGCCGCGTGTCAGGATTTGTCAACAACAGTTGAATCGTGATGGCCAGGAAAGGTTCTGGACAACTTGCTGCAAGAACCGGCAGCCAGTGCAGGCAAGCGCTGGTGGCATCCGATGGTTTGTCCCAGCCAGTATGGGCAATGCGTGCCCTTGCCATCAACTTGCGGCTACGGCTACGCACAAGTCAAGCTGCTCATTTTGTGAAGGCCCGGATGTGGTTCAGCAGGCTACGAAGCTCCATGAAGGTGCGGAGACTTGACAATATGAAAGAACAAACTAAGATTCACGTTGGTGTTTGTTCCATGTCAAGCCTGGCAAAGGCAACCAACACACATTGGCAGATGGCTTGACAGATGTGTAGACTTCAGGTATCCGGTATCCTCATTCAGGGTTCGCAGTAGATTGGAACCATGAATGCGCCGGTCTCGCAGGCATTCAGCGCCTACAATTTCTTCTAGAGGCCAGGACCAATCAGTGACAGTGCAGCCGAAACATGACTGTGCAGGAGGAGAGGAGGAAGGTGGACACTGTGCCACCATCTAAGGCATGAAACTCATGGAACGCGGAGAGATTTCCTGGGCCAAGGCCAAAGCCTTTCGCCGGGATTTTTCCCAACACGCTGGAGGCCACTGGCCTAGCAGCCGACCCTCAAGTCAAACTATCAAATGAACAAGTTTCTTATTTCTCATTACTCGAGATGCGATTCAAGCAAGCATTGGCAACCTCCATGCCTGTTATTGTATCACACTGCTTTTGGACACATTTCTTCTAAGACAGTTCTTCTGTATCTCCTGGATGTTGGCAAGGTTCAGCATTTGCTTCAAGAGCTGGAGACGGTGAATGGGACCATCCGAGCCCTGGACGAGGCAAGGATCGCCCTGAAAGCACACAGGGGGATCTTTTTGCCACCTTTTGTGAGAAAATGGGCGACCCCCTTAAAAGGGAATCCTTCACTACGAGGGGGTCGATCAATTTTGCACAAAAGGTGGCAAAAAGACCCCCTGGATGCAATGGCTTGTCCCATGGAGTTCCTGTCAGATGATGGCCGCCGAGAGCATGCCGTTGGTGGAATGTCTCGGTGCCGATCCCATCGCCCCCCACGTCTCGGGTCTTGAATCGCGGCCAAGGCCTGGGAGCGGCGGGAGCACCGGGAGCGCCGGCATCGCGGACAGAGGCACCGAGTCACCGAGTCCGCGGCGCAAACGTCGAACTTTGGAAATCCGCAGCCTGAAGGGCTACCAGACTTGGAGCCGGGCGCGCCAGGAGTGGAAAGTTCAAGACGCCCACCAGGCCCAGGCTCCGGCTTTGAACACGCTGCCCCGGGCCCAAACTGCACGTAGTTCGTTCGGGCGAAGCGGGATGTGTTGAGGCCACCGGTGCCGAGTTCCGCCACTTTGCCTGGGGAGCCAGCCATTGGCGGAGGCTTGGGTGCACTGTTGCGACACGCACCGGGCTCATGATCACACAATCGAAAAGGGGCCGATATATGGTCATGCTTTGATTTGCAATATGTATTGCGCTTTCTCGACTGCACCAGGTATGGACGCGGAGGCAGAGCTTGATCAGGCCAGAGTTTCGCTGAAGAAGCAGCAGAGGTCTGAGTTGCCCCAGGTGCTGCTGGATGCACCTCAGCCTTCACGCCTGGGGGCTCAGACTACATTCAACCTGACAGTTGGGAACATCAGATATCGGCTGAGGCTCCAGTGCTTCAGTGATACGCGACGCTTTGGTGCCCAGCCGCCGTTTGGCAGATGCTGAAGACACAGCGGCATGCTCAGCGCTGGCTGTCAGCCTATTTCAGTTGAACAGTTGCAAAGCTGTTCTGCACAGGGAGCTGCAGTCAAGCGTGGATCATGTTATTTGAGGCCCATGTTGCTTCCTTGCTTTGCTCGCCGGAGACTCTGGCGCTTCAAGATATTCCGCCGCCCAAACCCGACTCGCAGCAGCTTTTTCAAGTGGTGCCGGTCGAGGCGGAGGTGGATGTCGGGAGAGCTCCGACTCCAGCCAAGTCTCGGCTTGGCATGACCAGGAAACGGCGAAGAAGAGCTTGGCCGACACAGCAAATCGATGATGTGATCGAAAGCTTTTCTGAGTATGCGAGGTCCCAGGAGGTGCAGTCAACTCTGGAGCGAGAGCAAGAGATGCAGAGAGAGGCCGGCCGCGAGCTCCAACCGTTGCAGAACCTGCCAGCTATTGTGCCTTACGAGCCTTATGATGGTTGCGGGCCTGCAGGCCAAGGCAAACGCGAGCTTCCCAGCTTGTACAAGCATGTCATTGATGTGACCGACGATGCTGACCACTTGCCCAAGCCGCTGATGCAGGAGGAACATGCAGCAGCACACAATGCAGTTGTGCCGTATGTGCCTCCAGCCAAGCCAGCTGAAGAGCAGAAGCCTGCAAAGCAAGCAAAGCGCCGTCGAACTCTGCTTTCACAGCGAGTGCGGTTGTCACAGATGCATCTTGCATCCCAAAGTCAGAAAGGTGTGACTGCATCGCAGCGTCTTTGTGCTAGCCTTACACGCCGTGCGGGTCAGAAGAGCCGCCGCAGAAAGGGCTGGGTCTTGGACCCAGAAGATGCGCAAGACGCCCAGGATGTGCTGAATGCACAAGATGTGCAGGAAGCGCAGGGGAATGTGCGAGCGGATGTGCAAGTAGCCGGCGCTCAAGTTGTGCATCCTGTGGAAGACCCGTTGGACCTGCCAAAAGCTTCAACGCCAGAGCGTCCCAACGTCCTTTTTTCCGGGTTTTCCCGCAGTGATCTCCATCAACTGAAAGCATCTGTAAACTGCCTGGGTGGTTCTGCAGTGAGGGACTTGCCCTCAGGATCTTCAGCATCCGAGACACGAGTAGTGGTAAGATGCACATCGGAGTCAGGCAAGCTGATCGCTGGAGCGAGAACCATCAAGTACTTGGACGCGGTCCTTGCGGGTGCTTGGGTGCTGTCCCCTGAATGGGTGCATGCCTCCATGCGAGCAGGCCATTGGCTCGCCGAAGCAAAGTTTCAGCTGCAGGGCGATCCAGCGGCCTTCGGTGGCCCAGTGAAAGGCCGCCAGCACGGCCCAGAACTCTTTGCCGGCTTTCGCTTCCACTTCGCCCAGGCGCCACGCTGAGTTGATACTGCGGGTTAGACAAGTGGAGCGCTTCTTTCAAATCTGTTCCCCGCTCGCTCTCTCTCTCTCTCTCTCTGTTTTCTTTCTCTCTGTCTCTCTCTCTCTCTCTCTTTCTTTATCGCCGTCTCTCCATCTCTCCATCCTTTTTTCTCGCTATCTCTCTATCTCGCTCTCTCTATCTCTCCATCTCTCGATCTCTCCTCTCTATATCTGTCTCTCTCTCTCTACATCTCTCTATCTCTCTATGTCTCTGTCTCTGTTTCTCGCTCTCTCTCTCTCTCATTTTCTCTTTTTTTCTTTTTCTTTCTCTCTCTCTCTCTCTTTCTTTCTCGCCGTCTCTCTATCTCTCCATCCTTCTTTCTCGCTATCTCTCTATCTCGCTCTCTCTATCTCTCCATCTCTCCATCTCTCCATCTCTCCATCTCTCCATCTCTCCATCTCTCCATCTCTCTCTATCTCTCTGTCTCTCTCTACATCTCTCCATCTCTCCATCTCTCTGTCTCTCTATGTCTCTGTCTCTGTTTCTCGCTCTCTCTCTCTCTCTCTCTTTCTCCATTTTTTCGTTCTCTCTCTCTCTCTTTCTTTCTCGCCGTCTCTCTATCTCTCCATCCTTCTTTCTCGCTATCTCTCTATGTCGGTCTCTCCACCTCTCCATCTCTCCACCTCTCCTCTCTATCTCTCTGTCTCTCTCTACATCTCTCTATCTCTTCATCTCTCTGTCTCTCTATGTCTCTGTCTCTCTTTCTCGCTCTCTCTCTCTCTCTTTTCTTTCTCTTTCTCTCTCTCTCTCTTTCTTTCTTTCTCGCCGTCTCTCTATCTCTCCATCCTTCTTTTTGTATCTCTCTGTCTCTCCATCTCTCCATCTCTCCATCTCTCCATCTCTCCATCTCTCCATCTCTCCATCTCTCCATCTCTCCATCTCTCCATCTCTCCATCTCTCCATCTCTCCATCTCTCCATCTCTCCATCTCTCCATCTTTCCTCTCTATCTTTCTGTCTCTCTCTACATCTCTCTATTTCTATCTCTCCATCTCTCTGTCTCTCTATGTCTCTATGTCTCTGTCTCTCTATCTTTCTATCTCTTTGTCTCTCTCTCTATCTCTGTTTCTCTCTTTTTTTCTCGCCGTTTCTCTATCTCTCCATCTTTCTTTCTCTATCTCTCTGTCTCTCTATCTCTCCATCTCTTCATCTCTCCATCTCTCCTCTCTATCTGTCTGTCTCTCTTTACATCTCTCTATCTCTCCGCCCCTCTGTCTCTCTATGTCTCTGTATCTCTTTCTCGCTATCTCTCTGTGTTTTTTTCTCTCTATCTCTCTGTCTCTCTCTCTCTCTCTCTCCTCTCTCTCTCTCTCTGTCACTTTCTCTCTCTCTCTCTCTCTTTGTCTCTCTCCCTCTCTCTCTTTTTCTTGCCGTCTCTCAATCTTTCCATTTTTCCATCGCTCCTCTCTATCTCTTTGTCTTTCTCTACATCTCTGTCTCTCTTTCTCGCTATCTGTCTCTCTATCTGTACTTTTCTATCTCTCTGTCTCTCTCTCTCTCTCTATCTCTCTCTCTCTCTTTCTTTCTCGCCGTCTTTCTATCTCTCCATCCTTCTTTCTCTATCTCTCCATCTCTCCATCTCCGGATCTCTCCTCTCTATCTCTCTGTCTCTCTCTACATCTCTCTATCTCTGCATCTTTCTGTCACTCTATGTCGCCTCTCTTTCTCGCTCTCTCTCTCTCTCTCTGTCTCTCTGTCTCTCTTTCTCTCTATCTCTCTCTCTCTCTCCCCCTCTGCCTCTCCGTCAATCTCCATCTCTCTCTCTTTTTCTGCTTCTCTACCTCTCTCTCTCTCTCTGTCTCTCTCTTTCGCACTCTTTCTCTATCTCTCTGTCTCTCTATCTCTCCATTTTTCGGTCTTTTTATCTCTGTCTCTCTGTGCCTCTCTATCACTCCATCTCTTTGTGTTTGTATCTTGCTGTCTCTCTGTTTGTATATCTCTCCATCTTTTTTGTTTTTGTTTTTTCTTTCTTTTTCTCTCTTGTTCTTCTCTATCTCTCTCTCTCTCTCTCTTTCTTCCTATCTCTTTATCTCTCTTTTTGTCTAGCTCTCTGCCTCTCTCTATCTCTCTGTCGGTATCTTTCTCTCAATCTCTGTTTTTTCATTCTTTGTCCCTCTTTCTCTCTATCTCTCTATCTCTCTGTCTCTGTCTTTCTCTCTCTCTCTCTCTTTCTCAACCTCTCTTTCTCGGTTTTCTTTATCTCGTTCTGTCTCTGTTTCTTGTCACGAAAGCTAGCTTTAGCTAGCTGAAGTTTCTCCTTGCGTAAGCAAGGTAAGGGGCTCAAATGCCGAAAGATTGATTTTTTCAATTATTCAAGCCGAAAAGATTGAAACACATCAATTATTTAGACCCCCCCCCCTCCCCCCAAAAATGGAAGAAAGGGTGATTCTGAGGGGTGGCCTGTTGATGGTTGCCTGTTCTGGTTTTTATGTTAATCTCAAATCTGTGTTCCCCCTTCTTCGTTATTAAAAGGGTGTTTTTGAGGAGCTTATATATCGTTTTCGTTAAGGTAATCACTTGGGTAAATTCTCGCCTTGTTCATTGTTGGGCTGGGGGCCGACATTTTTTTCATTTGAAAGAGTTAACCCTTTTAGTAGTTTCAATGTTCTGGGGTGTTGGTGGTGTATTTGTTTTATGACGCTCTTCATATTCTTTTTTCAGTTTGAGGTTATGTTGATGAAAGCTGGTTTCTTCGTGTTGCTTTCGCTTGCCTTGATGATAATGACGATTACATACATCACATTCAATCAAGGTCTGAGTATATTGTTGTTGGTATGTTTTGTAGTATTCCTTGTTTTGTTCATAATAAACCTTTGCCTTCTCTTGTATTTGTTCTTTGTGTGCTTCTCTATACCGTCGTTTGCTCTCCAAGCATACATTACATTGTTTTCTTCCTTCTTTGAACTTTTCTAACAATTGAAAGACTTTACATTTGGAACATTGCTTTTTGTCTGTCATTGGTCTCTATATGTTTAAGGGTTATTACTTTAGATAAGTTTAAGGGGTGTTATAGGTTAAAATTACAGTATAATGAAAGGTTATAAAAGTTTATACTGTTTAATCATATTATAATTAAGTAATATGAATAACGCAACAGTTAGTTTGTCCCGTATTCAATTCAATTTCACCGGCGATACAACCACTATAACAACTCATACCATACTCACAACAATAATGCTCATATCCTTTAATTAATTGGTCTGTATAAATTTCAATTTAGTCGCTTAATATGTTTCTCATATATAACATTGTTATTTCTGTATGACCACCAACTGTTTAGATTTGCAAAAGCCTAATCCATTTTGTTTCCAATGTTTTAATTCTTCAACTTTAAGACCATGTTTTAAAACGAGACAAAGTCCGACCTTTCACCACTTTTGTGAAAGCCTTTCACCTCAAGGGTGAAAGGGTGAAAGGGTTCAGGGTGAAATGGCTTCCCCCACTGGAATTTGACACAAAAAGGACTAGTTTTCACCGCACTAGTGAAAGGAAAAGGGGCTCAGCGGTGAAAGGGTGAAAGAGCAGTCGGTCAGTCCTACACTCGTTGCCACCAGACAGAATCTCACATCAAACCAAACCAACAAATATATCACTAATCAAATCAGTAGGTATCTTATATAAATCCTCCTGTTTATGCTTAACATACCCATCACACCATTCAGATTTTTTACCATACGGGAGTCTTTGGGCGGTTTCCCAATGTTTCCCATTCCTAATTTTCCCACAATCCCCTTTGCATAATAGTCTAGGTTTCCATGATGTTATGTTAGTCCAAAGCCTTGTTCGCTTCCTAATAGGATTTCAAGCCACATCATAGTATTTCAAGCCACTCATGAAGGGTTGTTCCTTTAATAATCCTGTTTGAGGATTTTCCACAACCCACCATGTAGGTTTGAAGTAGTCAATGATTTCAAGGGTTTTCAAAACAATACTATTAGCATAATCAATTTTTCGGACACCAACAGTTTTAGCCCTACTATATTCCGTGCATGGAGGGGATGCCCACACAACATCAAACTCACCCACATCAAACTCACGATAATCCCAACTCAAAATATCAGTATTGATATTTGCATTTTTCAAATCAAGGGAAATGACACTAAAACCCAAATCCCGAGCAACCCGACCAACCGAGCCTGTCCCTGAAAATAATTCTAATAATTTCATATTATTAGAACTATTTAGATAATTATTTTATGGAATAATGCCCATATGGCAATGAATTGAAAGCATCAATATAAAACCTTTTATTTTCATAATTACTGAGAGATTGCTTCACTTGAGACATTGAAAATAATTGATGGTTGCGACTACGAATAAAATTATATGTTATTTCATGCTTTTTGTTTTGAAATAATGCTTCGTGGTAGTTCTGATACGACAGTTCTTTTTTAACTTTGTGTTTCACTACACCTTTTGATTTCTTATGTTCATCATCCTCACCGTGTATTGTAAAAGCATATGACTTTGGTTTGAGAGCTATGAATTTTGTAATTATCTTTGAAGAGCATTCGTCCTTAAACATTCCTAAGACCTTCTTATTTGTTTTGTCAAAGCATGGATGTTCTACTGGATAATCGCTAAAGTCCATATATTGACTTAATTCTTTGAAGTCCTTATAAACATCATCAGTCATTGTTTGAATTACATAACTGTCAGTATCAGTGTAAACCAGTTTGATGTTTTCATTGTATTTCTTCTTAAGAACATCATAGTAGAACTGATACATATGCAATTTGCTTAAATCTAAAATGCTCATTCCTAAGAAAATCGGTTTGTCCAGTTTCAGTTTCGCTTTAGTTTTTTCAACTCCTACAAGGTTTTCATTAATAATAAATCTACTTTTGAATGTTGGATTATTAACACATTTTTCATATCTAACTTCATTATCAACTAATTCAAAATCCATATGGTTTCGCTTGTCTTCCATGGTTTTTCCGTATATGCTATTATTCATTAGTTTGAATAAATCTTTCTCAAAATCGCTTTTGGCTTCTTTCCTTTTACCAGTGTTGAAGTCAATCCACGGTTTCAACCATGCCCTCTGTTGAAATTTTATTATCCTATGGACTTTACCCATTTTCATTCCCATTTTCAAATAATACTGTAAAGTCTTGATATGAACCACATATTTTTCTTTATCCTTTAGATTTAATATTAACTTACTTGTTTTCTCGTCCTTGGGACTTTTACCGTCATAATATATTTTGAAGACTTGCTTTTGATAATCGGAAAGCATATTCACATTTACTTTCATTATTTCAGGAGCTAGTGGATAGTCGGAGTGGAAATCATGCAATGTTTCGGGATATTCCAAATCAACTTCCATAATATAACCGAACTCATCGTTTTCATTCCATTTTTCAACACTGGGCGTTTTCTTTGCCCGCTTGATATTTTTTAGCGGTAACTTCTGGGACATTGCTAAGCCATACAAGTTATTCGCATCCAAGTAACTAATATAATTTGATGGCTTGTTCTCATCATATGCTTCCCCCATGTACTTATTATTTGCCACCGCTAATTTATGACTAACCTGACACATACCACCTCTCATTCCCTTTTCAACCATCTCAAACATTTCCTGGTCATGCAATTGTTCTATTTCAACACCAGTTTTTAGAAGCATCGCGTCCCATGCGAAATTTGGCAACGTATAATAATGAGCGGGGTCTAAACCGTAGTATTCCATACACAAGTCTCTGAAGTTTTCAAATACATCGGTCAGTAGTAAAACATCAGTTCTTAAATACAAGTCGTGATACTGCCCGAGTGTTCTAATCCCGAAGTGCTTCCATACTTTTAGTGCCCTTTCATAATCTTTATCACTTACATGTTCTTCACTCAATTTACTGTAAAACGCTTCTTTTGGTGGTAAAGCCCTTTCCTTCAATCTTTCAAAATCATCAAAGTAGTCATAGGGATAAATACCCTTATCAGTCAATAAGTCCAAATCTTCATCGGTTTTAACATACGGGTTTCTAACGCTGTATCTGAAATTGTTCTTCCAATTCTCACGCTTTTTATCATCCTCATATTTACTCAACTTCACCAACTTATCCAACGAAGACGATAAGAAACTGAAACTGTCCTTGAAACAAAGATTTTTAAAACCAAAGGTTATACACTTTTCGCTGTTCTGAGCGATACATTCTATTTTAGAATTCTTGTTCAGTTCGTGAGCCTTGTTGATGATTAAGTGGGCATCGTAGTTTTTACGGTTGTGAAGAAACACTGGGATTTTATAATATCTCATACTAAAACCAAGATTACAATCATCGTGGGCGCATCCTCTGTAAGCTCCAGTAAAGTGACAATGGTCTCGAACCCTCTGGTCCTCAGGTTTAAAATCATTTCCACAGATAAAGCAAGTAGTAGCATTTTCAAAATCTTCCTTGTCCTTTTCAGTCATGATTATCTCTTTTACTTCCTTCATCCTACTAATAATATCTTCTCTGACTTCATTGATTTTTTCAACAAACTTATCCATACAATCTGCACCTCTGTATAAGTAAGGCTCACTACTTCCGGTTATAGCATTGACTACATTAATCATAAAACCACACGGACGATGATTTTGATAAGATGTAGTGTTAGCTTTTGCCGATTTGCTTTTAACATCAGTAGGCACAGTTAAACATTCGAAGTCGGCATAGATTACGAACGGAGCTTTAAGTTTCTTGAAATGGTTTTTGAATGCTATTGTTTCACCTGCTTCTGGCATTTCTATTTTTTGACCCTCAACTGCTAGACATCCCTGTTCTTCGTGTTTCTTTAAAAGTTCTTCTGATTGAAAACCATGAGAGCAGGTTCTACAATGATACTTTTTAACTTTCTTTTTGTTAGTCTGACTACTCATTAACTTATCGTAATTTTTGATATAAGCGTAATGCGATTTAACTTCATCAGTCAATTTAATTAAATCGATTTTGTGTTGTGCTTGTGGGTTGTTGCTTCTTTTGTATAATAAAATAGTTTTACTATTCGTATCGGGGTTTATGTAATAAACATTGACCGATATGTGTTTGTTCTGTTCTTCAAATAGTTCAATCTCATCATTACCTACTGGAAAGTCTATTCCGTCCCATTTGATAAATTTGTCATCTACATATTTCTTATAATGATACATGTCGCAGGGATGGTCTTTTTTGTATATCTCATAAAATCCACATTGAACGGAATATTTAAAACATAAGTCGTCCTCATTTTTAATATTAATACAAGCCTTTTTGTTTGCCACCCAGTCGGGTAATGGAATGAATGATGAACCACGGGTAGGATTGTACCTATCATAACTGATGACTAACTTTTCAACTTGACCAAGAACCAATCCCGACTGAATGTATTCGGGTATTTCAATTTGTGTCTCAATGTCATGCCCAATGTTGTTTAAGACGGTGTTCAACTCGTCGGGATTATGAATATTGTATCTTCTGCTTCTTAACCGCCTTTGAATAAGTTCGTTGTCGGGATTTTTGAATGATAAATCGGTTTCCACGATTATTTTCATGTTCGGGTTTCTGTTCAGGAATTCGGCCAGGCGTTGCTTCTGGTATTTTAAGTAGGATAAACCTTTCATCCCCTTTAATCTTATATCACTTATCGAGTAGGTGTTGGCGTATCCCTTGAACGCTTGTTGCTCGTCTGTGATTTTGGACTTGAAACGCTTGACATAATCCTGTAAGGGTCTGCCTCTCGTTAGTTTTAGATAATTAGCACCTTTCATTAAAAGGCCATGCTTTCTATATCCGTCACTCCTCGCCACTTCCTTGAGTTTCGTGTTCAATACGTTTGAAACTGGTTTGTTCTTATCATATCTGTAGGTCTTATCGCCTATTTTGAGTTTTTGTGTTTGCCTCCCTTCTTTTTGTATTAGTTCGCCTTGTTGGCTGTTTAAAATGAAACCTATGATTTTTTTCTGACATGGTAACCATATACTATACTCTATATAATATATGGTATTTTCTCTTTAAGTAGTTTTTCGGGCTGGGGTTGACTGTTGGAGAAAATGGGTTTCGGGTTGAGAATGAACGCATTAATCTCATTAAGTGTTTTTAATAAGATGAATGATTATTATTTTTTCATAATGCGCATTGTCGCGAAGCTTGCGAACAAATTTTAGATTTCTTGTGTTTAGATAAATTTGATTTGCTTGATATCGTCCTTCCGCAGTCCTCACAAGTGTAAGACTGTTTTAGGTTATTGTTGTAGTAATTCTGGTGGTAGTTCTTCTGGTCGTCCCTCCACCTCACGGGTTGCTCACTGTCATCGCTCGAAGTCTGTTTCTGTTCGCTTATCATCTGTAAGACTAAGTCGTTTTCTGCTTTCATCAGTTCAACCATCATATCAAATTCGTCATTCGTTATTCTCTGTTTACTATTACCGTTAATGAAAATTCCTGTCATTTTACTATATTAGGGCGTTTTGTCTTTAAGTAGTTTTATTTTTTCTTCTTACCTCGGCTACTTTTTGTATTTGTGCTTTCTGGGCTTCTACTCCTGCTTCTTGTTTCCATTTGTTCCCTCGTCCATTCACTACCTCTAGCTATTTCTTGGGGTGAGTTGCTCCTGCTTCTTGTTTCTAATTGTCTTCTGTTCATTTGATTACCTCTTGCTCTTTCTTCTGGTGAGTGACTTCTGCTTCTTGCTTCTACCTGACGTCTTGACCAGAATGATGCCCTCCATTGTTCTTCTTCCTGTTCCCTTGATTGTTCTGATGGTGTGGATGTCTTCTTGTCACGTTTGAATAGTTCAAATACGCTCTTGTCTTCTCCACCTAAAAATATGTTTCTTAACGATTTTATTTCTCGGCTTTCCTCTTTCTTATCTTTTTCGGTTGATGCTGATGACGATGATGATGTTAAATGAAGACTTTGTAAATCTTCCTGCTTTTCATCTTTTGGTTCATCCTTTGGTTCATCTTTTGGTCCTGAAATTGCATTACTATAAATTTCATCAGCAAAATCTTTTGCTATATATCGTGTTGTTTGTGCGTCTGCCTCGTTGTTTTCATATAACTGTGATGTTGGTGCTACTTCATCAAACATATCAGGGAACAATTCGTGTTGAAGAACTTGTTTATCAGTTTGAACCCTAGCATTCAACCGTAGTCTCCTATCGTATTTTGAAAGGTCAAAATCGTCAAAATCTATATTGTTGATTGACAAGTCAATTACCTGTCTTTCGGGGATGATTTCAATTTTTAATCTGTGCGTCATCGCTTCCTTTAGCATTTCTTCAAAAGTAGGGCGTCGGCGTAATCCATAATATTTAACAGTCATATTAAATATTATATATTTTATTAAACTTCCGCAGGTATTTCTTTAAATGAACCATCCATCACGGTTGGACTATCTTCTTTTTCCTTAGGTCGTGGGTGGAAAACTGAGTAATACACTTTATCATTGTAAAACCTTACTAATTTCAATCTGTGTTCCTTCTTGATAAAATCACCATCGCTATTAATTAAAGCATTATATAACTCAGTGAATTCTTTATAAACACTGTCTTTAATCTTTCTAAATCCTTTCAGTTTGTCCATGACTTCTTTCATCTCTTCTGGTCTGCTTGCAAGATAAGCGGGTGTTATTTCAGACGCTCTTTTCTTAAACTCGTTGTAACCATAAGCGTCTTCTGCTTTTGATTCTACTTCAACAACTGGGTCGTCTTCTCGTTCATCTTCTTCTTCGCCTTCCTCTAATGGTTCTAATTCTGGCATTTCATCAGCGGACACCATTGAATGAACTTCTACACCGGCAGGATATGAACTCTTTGATATAGCGCTTGCCATTTCTTCGTGTTGTTCTCTCCAAAGTCTCATTTTTTCAGCAAGTTCTTCTTTCTGTTTCTGTGCTTCTGTTAGTCCTTCTTGAATGAAAGACTGGTGTTGTTTCAGTGTGTCAGCAAGTTTCAATTCATCATTAAGTTTAGCTCTTACACTGTCAGCGTCCGACATTGCTCCTTTCATAACTTCTCCTCTTCGGTCTAGTTCTTGTTTCTTTTGAATGTCTAAGGCTCCATTATTATCAAACTGACTACCGTATTGGTTTAATCTGTATCTTGTCGCTTTTCTGTCTATCACATTTTCAATTGATGGACGGTTCTCATCTCCTACTAATGTTTCTTTCAATAATTCATCATAAGAAGGTCTCAAATGTAATTGTGATTTCAATGACCCTACTTTTACCGGTCCTACTGTATTCAATCTATTAATTGATTTAATCATAGTATATTAATTATTTAGAAAAAAATAATAATCAGAGATATTCTTAATCATTTCTTCTAAATGCTTCTTTCTTACAGTTAGTTGTTCCTTTGTTTGTATTCCGTCTGGTGAGCGTGTGTTGTCTAATATTTATTAATGCTCCTTGT
The DNA here is from genome assembly GCA_963377175.1 of Effrenium voratum. NCBI lineage: Eukaryota > Dinophyceae > Suessiales > Symbiodiniaceae > Effrenium > Effrenium voratum. Next base: position 222,776 of record CAUJNA010000237.1, on the reverse strand, counting down.
GATTGTCTCGCTTCCAGCGTTTCCTTCAACTGCTTAAAATAATTCATTCTTGAAGCAACTCCCCATAAATCTGAAACATTATAATGACGTTCTACTTGTGGCGCCCTGTTAAATTCTACATTTCTATGACTTATCATAAGCATGATTAATATATATTATAATTAGATTATTATTTAAAACATTGATGACGATAATTTGTTTATTTTTTCTTGTTTATCTTGTTTTTTCTTTTGTTTAAGTTCTTCATAATGTTGGCTTAATAGTTCTGTTGCCGTGGGTTTCTTAATAGTTTCTTTAATCACTTCTTGTTTAATCTCATTGTTAATTTCTTCTTTTACTTCTGGTTGTATCTTTCTAATGTTCTTTTGTGGATTGACTGGGAGCATCTTGGTTTTTGCCCCTTTACAATTTTTAGGATGTGAGTGTCTCAAACTTTTCAATGTCATCTTTTTAGAGCATTGTTCACATTCTACTAATTCAACTTCTTTTTTAGTTCTTGGTAATGCTTTTGCTTTCGCTTTTGGTTCAGGAATGACTTCTTCAGGTTTAACTTCTTCTGGCGATGGTTCTTCATTAACTGTTTCATTTTGTTCAACGACTTCATTATTAACAGGTGCTTCTTCTGTTTTAGTTTCATTATTGACATCTACTGCCTCAATACTTGACATATAATCTATTCTATATATTTTCTATATGGAAAAATTAAAGAATATATTTAAATAATATCGCTTTTCACAAACAATAATGACAGGGATACATTTACCCCATTTAAATTAATTTCATTTCCTAATGAATTACTAATCCAAAAATCTAATTGTTTAAAGCTTCTATTTGATACATCCAAGTAATCAAGAGGGTTTAATTCTGAATCAAAGACAATTCCCGCGTGTGGTGCTGTGACTGGTACTTTCTTAACAACTGTGCTATCGCCGGTTCTTAAATTTACTTGATTATAATTAGACAATTGAGAAGAATGAATATAAATATTTCTATTGGGTTGAAGATTAACGAAACCAGAAACATAAGGATTATTATATTGATAAACTGCTAATTGATAATTTCCCAAAACTTCATTAACAGATTGTAAGTTATTAGCATTAAAACTTCCATTCCATATATAATCAGCATATATTATTTTCATTTGTTCATCAGTTAATACTGCAAATTGTCTATCGGCATAGTTTGAAGAAATCGTTATTTTATTAGTTTTTACACTGTAAGAAATTTCATAAGTATTTGAGAAATTAGTATTATCTACAACACCGTTTATTTTCGCCTTTAATTCTGTCGCTAGTTCTGAGCCAGTATATACTCCTTCGTCCAATTGTAACGCTAAATAATGGACATTTGTGTTATCTTCATCTGGAACTAGTGGAGAAGAATAAAAGTATAATATATTGTTTAATCCTGACTGAATTGAATACCACGAGTTAGGTAATGTTACTTCGTGAATGTAGCAATGAACTCCGTTGTCTGTTTGTAATGTTTCCGGCAATTCAACTCTGAAATTCGATGATGAACCGCTAATTCTATGAGCACTGTCAATATAGACCTTCTTATATGTGACCATTATTAATTAATTTAGAAATTAATTTATAACTTTAATTATATGATTAATAATAAAAAGTTAATTTATGAAATGAAGCATGGGAAAATTAAACATTATCAACCTTATAAGAAAACAACTAAAATAACTAATGTTATGAAACAAACTGACAAAATATTAAATAGTTATTATCCTAATTCAAATTTAACTGATGCACAAGGGTTACGTAGAGCATATGGCAATGGTAACGGTTTTTATATTGATGGTGATAAAATGTATGTAAGCGGAACATTTGGAAAAGGAACGTTTGGAGGTGCTGTTAATGACATTCTGGCAGATGTAGGACTTCCCTTTAAAATGATTAGATATTCACAACGATATAAAGACACATCAACAGCATTGGATGAAAACAATGAAGTTAAACATCTTATAACACATAGTCTCGGTTCAAGTGTAGGGGCACAGATAACAAAAGATTACCCTGAAAGAGAATTAACTTTAACTACTTATGGAGCGCCGTTTATATCACGAAGGTCTAACATTACCGATGATTACATTAATTTTAGAAGTATCTTAGACCCTGTCAGTATTGCTGACCGTGGTGCTATAACTGTTTATACTGGTTGATTAAATCCATATACTAACCACGATTACATAACTGGATACGGAGACCAAGGCAAAGATGTTTCAAGAAGTGTTGAACCGGTAACGGAGATAATATAGTTAAATAAGTACTTAAATATATAACTATATAATATTATATATGAATAATCAGTTAAATGAAAACTTGACAGAAATTGAAACAACATATACACCATTAACAATTGAACAAAGATTAATGGATTTATATAGAGATAATAAACGAACATATGTAAAATGCCAATGTGGATGTTATATATTTAGAGGTTTTGAATATTCCAACTGTTATATTTTTTTCTTGTTTAAAGCAAGAGTCGCAAATAATAAGTTCTTGTTATTAAATGACAACAACAGATGTAATCACACTCAATCAGACATTGACAATATAGTAAAAAGACAAAACATAAATTTATTATCATAATAGTATTAATGATACAACATAAGAAATGGGACAATGAAACAACCGATGATATGATTAAGAATGAAAATAAAAAGTATAAGAAAAGTACGTATGAAGAAATTAGAGAATTAGTAATGGAGAAAGAAAAAGGGAATAATCCAGTTGAAGATAAGATTAATAAAAAGAAAATGAAAATATTTAAAAATACTAAATCTAATCAAAAGGATTATACGAAATTATTCAATTTGTAAAACATATATAAAATATGTTTTATATATGTTTTGTACATTGATAAATGTATAATTTTGTCAATTTAGTTTAAAGTATTTCTAAATTAAATTATATATAGCAATGGAAACTTTTAGTGCTGAAGATATTCTAATTGACAACCTCTCATTCAAGTTAAATAAAGGTGCAAGTTATATAAATGAGAGGCGTTCTGTCTCGTTTTTTCCTGCGGGTTCAAACGTTTATACTCCTTCGTCTGGAAATCGTGTGTTGAAAATTGCATTAAATGCTGAAGATAATAGTTGGTTCGACCCTCAATCAGTGCTGGTTTACTTCAATGTTGAGAACAAGGAAACTACAAACAACAAACGGTTACGACCTCTGTCTCCTGCTTATTCCTTCTTTAGAAGAGCACGGTTAATTGCTGGTAATCAACTTGTTGAAGACATTGATTATTATAACAGAAATCATCAAATGATGAGTTGTTTAATGTCAAAAGGAGCACGGGACAATGAAGACGCCCAGAGTTTTGGTTATAGATTTGATGATGATTTAACACAAAGAGTAGCGAGTACTTCAACAGGTGCTATTGGAACTGCTTATGACAGTGGAACCATTCCTGGGTGGCAATCAAAAATGGTTGTAGGATTTAAACCAATGCTGGGTTTATTAAATCAATTTAAGTATATTCCTTTAAAAGCTTGTCCTCTTGTTTTAGAACTTGAACTGGTTTCAAACTTCCTTGATTGTATTGTTGAACCTGGTGTTTCTTCTGGTTTCCCTAGCGATGACAGGACTGAAACTTACAAAAACACGAGCCGAAAATTCGAACTAAATAATTGCTTCCTTCAATGTGATGTAGTAAGTTTGGACAATGACCTTCACAATCGTTACGTTTCACACCTCCTCGACGGAAAAGAATTACCTATTACTTATAATACTTATATTTGTCAGTCTAATTCTATCGTCGGTCAATCAGTAATTAATACAACTGTTGTTCGTTCTGTGTCTAAACTCACTGCCACATTTATCACCTTTGGTAAAGCAGACCTTACAGGAGCAAGCGCGGAAGTTCATAAAGAATACAACAGGTTTTATCATCCTATGAGTCGTATTACTTATACTGCCACTGGAAATTATGACCATGACCTTGATTTAGAATTTCAATTACAACTCGGTTCAAAACTATTTCCGGAATATCCTTGTAAGAGCATAACACAAGCGTTCTATTATTTACGAAAGGCATTGAATTTACCTTTATTTCATCAACATCATTTATCTATTGAATTTAATCAGTATAAATCAAATAAGTTCATCTTTGCTATGAATATGGAGAAGGTTCCCGATAGTTCATATACAGGAATAAACACGAAATCTGGGCAACAGCTTCTAATTCGTTGTAAGCCTTCTGGTTCTATGATTACTGCTTTGATGCCAGATACAATATATACAACATTAGTATCAGAACAAATATTATCCATACGCGATGCGGGCGTACAGATTTTAGATTAAGAATAAGTAAAAATGATAACATTGAAATAACTAAATATTATCATTTTCTACTATTAATATATAATGCCTTCAATAAATTTAACAAACTTTGAGAATGTTGTAGCGCACACAATTAGCGAAATCAATTCTACAAGCGGGGTAACAAACATTAGAAACATATACGCTAATCAATCAGATATAATTGATTTACTCAACAACAAAGCAGACCAAGTAGATACTTACACAAAAGCACAGATTGACGCTAAGTTTTATGATATAAATCAATCATACAATAAAACGGAAGTGAATGTATTATCAAATAATATTAGTTCACTTCTAGTTCTAATTTAATTAATACAAATATTAATAATATTTCATCTAATACACATTTAATAAATAATTTGAATTCTACTATAACATCTAATTTTAATAATATTTTTTCTAATACAAATTTAATAAATAATTTGAATTCTACTATAACAAGTAATTTTAATAGCATTAGTTCTAATACTAATTTAATAACAGGATTAAATAGTACAGTAAATTCAAATATTACTGCAATTTTAGATTTACAGAATGGTGGTTCATTTAATGAAGCAGATTATTATAATAAAATAACAACTAATAATTTATTATCAAATAAGTTAAATACATCAATATTAAATAATACATTAATACATAATATAACAACTACTGCAACTTTCAAAATAGCAGAATTTGGAAATTATAATAATTTCTTTGAAATGTATAATAATTATTTTGATAGTTATGTTTATGGAAATTTAAGTGGAGCAACTATGTTTTTGAATCAAAGAGGTTTTGGAAATGTTGAAATTAATAATTCTTCAACTTTTCAAAATGATAAAATAATATTAAATCATAATACTACAATATTAAGTAATTTACAAGTATCAGGTTTATTTTCTTGTTCTTGTATTTTAAATATAGCAGGTTCTGATGCTAGATATGTTTTACAATCAGATGGATTAAGTGGATTAATAACAGGAAATACAAATACAATTAATTCAATAATTACTAGTAATAATTCACAGGATACATCATTAGGACAAAAGTTAGATAAAATAGATACTAACACTCAATCAGTAGCAGGTGCTATTAATTTTAGTGATAATACAACTTTACACAGTAATTTAAATATGTTGACTACGGGAAGTATAATATGTAATAAGTTTAGTACTACACCTTCGCCTAATTTAGGTTTGCAAATGACTTTTCAAATGTTTAATAGAGAGTTCAATATTAATAGAGATGGTAGAATGTGGATGAGTAGCGCAGGAGGTCAATGGGAAACGCAAATAGGAGATGCTAATGTTGGACGTGTGTGGGTTAAAGATAGGTTCGGTTTAGGTGCTGTTGGTGTTAATGGTTATGTTTTAAACTGTGCCGGAAAATCGAGATTTACTGATGCAGTTGATTTTATAGGAACTGACAAGGCAGTAAATCTTAACAATGGTTCATATTTGAATTTTAATAATATTGGTTCTATTAAAAGATATACACCAGATGCTATAGAAGGTTTATATATGTCTCATAATGATTTTGTTGCTCTTTCTGTTGGTGATATTACTAATGCCAGTAATCAATATATGATGTGTGATGGATTAGTGAATAAAACTATTTTTAGTAAACCTATAGATGTGTTAGGTAATATTTATACAAATGCTGATGTTAATTGTGATAATGTTAATATTGATACCGATGGTAAATTAACAATTGATACAAATTGTGAATTATATAGATATGTTAGTGCTTTTTCATCTTTTGATATGAGGAATAGTGATGCTAATTCTTCAATTAGATTTATTTGTGGAGACCCCGCTGTTCAGTCTAACATAGTCGGGGCAGTTAATATTACTAGCGGATGGACTTTTAATACTGCTACTGCTGATTTTATGGGTAATTTATTTGCTGATGATGTTTATGTTAAAACTAATGGAGCATTAAGAAGCAATCATTTAGCACCTAACGGAGGAACATTAATAACCGTTGATACTAACTTAGCAGTTCAAAATGCATATTTAGCAACTAATACCATTCAATCATTTGATTTAACAACGGTTTCATTTTTGAATAATGTTTCAATGACAACAGGAACAGATATATTAATGGGAACAAGTGAAATATCAACTTATTATGATGGAACTAATTTATCAACAATTGATGTAATATTCAGAACGTCAAATACAGCTTTTAGAGTTTCAGATAGTTCAACTACACACAGCAACGACAGTAACCATTAATGGAACGTTTGTTGATTCATCTGATTCGCGGTTGAAATATGACATAGACAATGTCAAATCTAACTGTATGAAGATAGAAATGATGGAGGTAAAACTCATATAGGATATATCGCAGATGAAGTATTAAAAGCAATTCCTAAAGAGTTTGAAAATATTGTATGTAAAGATAAAGAGTATTTAGGATTGAATTATTTAGTTTTACCCGTGTTGGTTCATAAAGCAGTAATAGAATTAAATGATAAAATAGATAAGCTTGAAAAAGAAATTAAGGAATTGAAAAAAGAAACATCTAAATAATAATATATAATGGGTATTGGTCAAAGCAAAAACGAAGAAAATAACAGTATGGAAGACATTAAGAATTTAAGAGTAGATGAAAAAACGAGAGCGGATACTTTAATAATAAAATCTATTCAAGAATGTGTAACGAGAATAGAAAAGTTAGAAAATCAAAAATCGGACAAACTATTATATAAATTACCTGCGTTGAATTTATGCAACGCTTCATTGATTTAAATTAATAATATTAATATGATTCATTAACATTATTAATTAAAAAAATGATTTAAATTAATAATATTAATATGATTCATTAACATTATTAATTTAAAAAAATATGAATAAAGTTTACTAATAAAACTTTGTCTATCATCATTGATGACTTTAATAGTTATTTTTTTCCACTTGTAATGAAATAAAATTATCCATATTACGGCTATACACTAAATTAGTTTCATAAAGGTCTTTATTAAGAAAATAATAAATATCAAATAAATTATTTGATGTTAAAGTACGATTACGAACATGATTCAAACAAGGAAATGAGGTAGATGTAACAAATATATCATATTCAATCAATAATTTTAATGGTTTATGTTTTTGATGTAATTTATCTAACTCACTTAAGTTAAAAATATATGATATGCCGTTATTGATAATATTTTTCATATTGATATTATCAATTTCAAAATATTGTGTATTCTTTAATTTGTAAGACTTATACACTGGTTTAAATTTATTAATATAATTTTTAATAATATTATTATTTTTTATTTTTAATAATCTAACATCACCTAAATTATAAGATAATACAAGGTTTTTAATGTCTAATGGTAAATCATAAAATAACATAATATATTAATATATTTATTTATTTAATTAATTATTTAATTATGTGTTTAATCAATAATTTCAGGTGTTTCTTCTGGTTGTAATGATTTTAGGTAATCTTGATGTTTTGTTGTTTTTAAATGTCTAGACAAATTCTTCTTAGTCATGACAGCGCCACATTCACAAACAATCAAGTTTAATGGTTCGGTTTGACCCATTTTGTTGCTATGTTTTTTAGTTTGTTTATGATATTTCAGTTCATAAATGCACACTATCTCACCGCATTCACATTCTACCTTCTGTCTATGCTTCTAATTAATTTCCTCCTTTTTTTCTGTTGTAATAATCTCTTTTACTTTCACTGACTTTTTCCTTGTTGTCAATGGTATATTGTTTTTGATAAGCAATTTTGCTTTCTCTGTTCTTCTGGTAATTTTCTTTCATTTGTTCTAATATTGTGTCTTTCTTATTTTCATAACGTTCTTTTCTATACACCTTAAAATACTCTTCATTTTCTTTCATATAGTTCTTGTTCTTTTGATTCAGTCTATCTCTATTATCATCTCACCATTGTTTTGCTTCTTCATCTGTAATAAATGGTTTTCTGTTATTAAGTGTTGCTTTGTATAATTCTATGTATTCCCTCTCTTTTTTCAATGCGTCTAATCTTGTTTCACAGTTTTCTGTTGAAATTTTAACCATATTCCAATTCCCCCAATTTCCATTCTCACGGATAAATTGATAAACAGGTAGATGGTGCATTTTGTTGTTCGGGTTAGTACAACTCGTTTTATGTCTGTATTTTCTTTTTGTAAAGTTTAATGTATGACCAATGTATATTTGATTGATACTTAATCATTACAAACAAGTTTATAGAATATGGTATTTGAATAGTCCATACAAACTTTAGGCATTGTATAAGATATTGTAATACTTAATCTTTAAATCTTATTCTTCAGATACTTTTAAATAATGTGAAAAGTTTGTCATAAAGATACGGTTAGGGTCTTTTTGGAGAAGGTTAATATATCAAAAGCTATGTGGTTGTTCAGTTGCTTTTTCATATATTCTATAAATTAGTTTCTTGCTTTCGTGTAAATTATCGCTTCTAACAATTGCCGATAATTCATCTTGCAATATTTCTATCTCTTTAAAATTTCTAACTTTAGAATAAAACAAATGACTTATATTTACCCTAATAATTGGTGGTACGGTTGATGATTTCTGAAGACTGACAAGCGTTGATATTCCACTATGACGCCCCCTACAGAATAAAGAATTTAACAATTTGTTATTTCTTGTTATTGCTGGGTTATCAGATACATCGTCCAATATAACTAATATATTAAATAACTTCTTCATTCCTTGTTTTTTCTGATATTCAATTATTTTATTTTGAGTTTCTATAACTCTTTCTAAATCTTCAACATTGAACTCATCCCACCAACACGGTTCTTTATCAGTATCTACTTTCAAACCTTCTTTAATGTATTTTTTAACAGGCAACCAAATACTATCCACATTTACTGATGGAGACCAGATAAAAACCCTTTCAAATGCTCCTCTATAAATATCAAGTATCATTGATACAAGTAGGGTGCTCTTTCCAGAGCCTGACGGCCCTACAATCATTGCTCTCATCGGCAATTTAGGGACGACCTCGTGCTTACTTTGTTTAAAGTCATATTTGATTTCATCAATTGGTTTTACATCAGGCATAATAAAAGTAATATTAAAGACATTTAGAAAATAATTTAATATTTATTATTTTATATGAATAGAAGTTATTCAGATTATATTGATATAATAGATGAAGTAGAGAATATGGAACAAGTTGTTATAACTAAGAATAGATTTAAAAAAGTATGCTATTTTGTTTTAGAATTAATTAAGTTTGTGATACAATATATTAAAAATATAAATATTAATATAGATGGGAAGAAAGAAAAAGAATAAGACTGAACCAGTTGTTTCTTCAACTGATGAAGAAATTGTTAAAGAAACATCAGTTATTGAGTTTGCTTGTCCAATGTGTAAAAACATCTTAGAAATGAAAAAGGAATTAGAAATACAAAAGAAAGGACACTGTAAATGTTCGTGTATTCCAGCCAGTTTCAAAATAAGTAAGAATGATAAGAAAATGAATATTGATAAAACTAAAGACAGTATCAACTTAGAAACAGATGTTCATAATATTGCTATTCGCTTTGGGAGGGGAGTTACTCCATCAGATAATGGTAATAAGGAAACTTAGGAAACTGTTAAACAAATAATGAACAATTAGTATTTAAAGAGTAGATTTAACATAATTGCAACATTTAGTTTTAAAAGTTTAGTTTTATAATTTAGTATATATGGAAGAACATTTAGCGAACATTGACAGTAGTTTAGAGTTGTTGTTTCCAAGATTAGAAAAAGTGTTGGAGCAAAATGAAAACATACTGAACATCTTAAAGAGCATGAATATTAAACCTACATATAATAACAATAACAATTGCCAAGAAAAAGAAGTAGATAGAGACAGTAGCGAATACAAAAATAAACGAAACATTTATGTTAAAACACTGAATGAAAAAAGAACCTAAACAAGCAAGTCTGGATTACTATCAAGTCAAGTATAAAGAAGATACCAAGAAATACATTTAGTCATTAACTAACAAAATTTCGTGTCTCAAAAGCGGTTTGTTTATTCCTGCTACTTTGTAAGTTTTAGTACCCATAATATCATATTCAATCTTCTCAACTTTGAATAAGTTATTACTCCAACGACTGACATACTCCTTTCTGTCGGTGTAATTACCCCTTTTCTTTTGGAACACTTTTACCTTGTCGTTCTCCTCTATTTTGGGATACTTTCTTTTGTTCTTTTCTCGTAGTTTAAGATTGACCTTTACATTTATTTCATTGTCGTCCTTGTGTGCTTCAGACGGTGCCATCCTTGTTGATGAGTGAGATGTGCTGTTATACTGTTTCAATGCTTGCGTTAGGGCACCGGTCCATATCATGTTGTTAAACCTAACTCTATCGTGAATTTTGTTTTTCATCGTTCTAATAAAACGCTCGGCCACATTTGCGTGGGTCTTCGTGACGATGTGGTTTATTCCTTCACTGTTGAAGAAATCCTGAACATGATTTTTAGTTGCAAACGCTCCGTCGTCATCAGAATACACTGACATCGGATAACCCATCTTTTTAAAGCTTGCTCTCAATGCCTTCAAAACGTGCTCTCCGTCTCTTTCCTCCATCGGTATTACATCTGCTAATTTACTGAAGATGTCAATCACGACTAAAGCATACTGTGGAACGTTCTTGTCTTTTGCTAAAGGTGACATATGCATTATGTCTATTTGATATTCATATCGTGCGAATGGAGCGGTATAGGAATTAGTACCTCTATAATTTTTGATTTGTCTATTTGGTTGTTTCTTTAAGAAAGACTTTACATCGTCTATTGTTATTGTTGGGTCTTCTTCCTTTGCCTTCTTGTGTGTCGCTTGTGTGCTTCCGAAACCCTCGTCTAAGTCGTAATAGATGTTGCTGATTATTTGGTCTTTTGTTAATCTCGCCATTATATTAAATTGTTAGAAAATATTTTTTCAATATAAACCCCCACCCCTCAACATAAAATAAAAAAACTACTTAAAGAAAAATGGATATATATAGTAAGAGAAAAACATGTCACTATTTAATTATGATAATTGTCCTTGTAAAAATAAAAAAAATGTAAGTCTGTCGTGGCACTAGCTAATATTTTACCTGTTGATGTGTGTAATCTTATAGGTGGCTATATTAGAGTAACATGTTTTGATTGCTGGTATTTGATGGATGAAGAAGAACATTTTATGAGAAATAAAGACATTCCTGAAGAAGGACTGGAAAAAGCAGAACTTCAATTACAAGTTATTAAACTAATGCAAAATAATGTTTTTACACTACTAGCAGAAAACCAATATAGTATAAAAATAAGACATTACAGAAAACACATTGACCGAGTATTTGATATACAAGAAGTTAAAGAACGGTTTAAAAATAGAAAAATGTATTATCAAGCATTAAAATCATACTGTAAGAATAATGAAAATGACATTTGTATCATTTTAAGAAAATGTCTTAACATTGAAGATTTAAAAAAAAATTAAGCGTTGTGGGTTTAGCTTTCCAAACCTAAACAGTTGGTGGTCATATAGAAACAACAATTATTGTATGAGATATATTCTTAGCGAATTAATTGAAATTTACACAGACCAATTAATAAAAGGATACGAGCGTTATTGTTGCGAGTATAGTATGAGTTGTTATAGTGGTTGTATCGCTGGTGAGATTGAATACGGGTCAAATTAACTTTTGTTTATTATTATTATTATCTTACAATATGATTAAACATTGTTTTATAATCTACCAAGAAGGTTAAGACAGTTAAATTAAACCTGAAACCCAGACTGCCAACCAGCAACCCCTAGCCAAAACTACTTAAAGAGAAAACGCCTTATATATTAAGAGAAAAATGAGTAAGGGTAAAATGTCAGAGAATAATTTTCTAGTTGAGAATTGTGCTAGCTTACCTGCTGATGTATTAAAAGGTATCATTTCATATAGATTAGGGGGACCTGAGTATTTGAAAATAAAACATAATCATATTAATACATTAAAGAGAATACAACAACGATACAAAATAAACAGAACAGAAACAAAAAGAAAGACAAAGCGCTATACTGTTGAAGATGGTGATGATATAAAGAGACACACAATTGAGTATTACATTTCAAGAAATATACCTTTAAGCATAAAAAGCATCAAAGATATAGTGTTTAATGAAAATGAAAACTTAGATTGTTTGTTAGATGGCATTGAAACCGATAACGGTTATGAAGCAGTGATAATAGTTGAGGTAAATATGTTTGTAAGGTTTCATCATTTCAATTATTATGAAGACGACCATTTTAACACTTTTAGTTTTCATTTTCGTAGTGATGATGTTGTAGATAATATAACCATAGATAATATAGCCGATGTAATGAGAGCGGCGTATCAAACAATATACAGATGTATTGATGGTGAAAGAAGTAGAATGAATTTTGAAGGAGTACAAAACATAAGGTTTAAACTAATTGTTGATGAACCTGTGTAATTCATAACTAAACCAGAACCCCCTAGCCAAAACTACTTAAATAAACATTACCTTATATATTAAGAGGAAAATGAACGGTGATGGAATCAATAATTATATCGATAAAAATGCTATGATTGCTGTCACTTCAAAAAAGAAAATATGGAATTGTATAAATTGAATTTGCCTAATGAAATAGTGAATAATATTATTAATTATTCAATGGATGAAAAAGACGAATGTGAAAATTGTCAGGAATGGAGAGATAATCAATTTTTAATCAAATGTCTGTTGAGAATAAAAGGAAGACAGAATAGAAATGTAGAAGATGATATTTTAATATTTCTAACTGTAAATAAAATACCACCTTACGATTATGTTAAACAGTTTCTTAAAATCAGTAAGAAAAATATGACATGATTTACGATATATTATGGATGTTGGGTTATAGTCAAGAGAAAGGAGAAGATGTTAAAGAAAATATCAAATATTTATTGAAAGTAAAAAGTTTAATGTTCAGAATACAGTGAGAGATGTTAATACTATTTTTAAAATGATGTATGAAAGAAGTAAGACAAACCAATTAGATTATTATCCTGAACTGAAATTATAATCATAATATAAGAATAACATGTAAAATCTTATATGTTATAATTATACTGAACTTTTAACCTATAAATGAAAATTAGTGAGAAAAACACTAACAAAACAAATGCACCGCCAACACCCCAGAACATGATAACTACTAAAAGGGCTACCTCTTTCAAATGAAAAAAATGTCGGCCCCCAGCCCAACAATGAACAAGGCGAGAATTTACCCAAGTGATTACCTTAACGAAAACGATATATAAGCTCCTCAAAAACACCCTTTTAATAACGAAGAAGGGGGAACACAGATTTGAGGTTAACATAAAAACCAGAACAGGCAACCATCAACAGGCCACCCCTCAGAATCACCCTTTCTTCCATTTTTTCCCCCCCCCCCCCCCCCGGTCTCAGGCTCGATTCCTCCCTGGTCCATCCCCCCCCCCCGGGCAGTGGCTCAGTGTTTAGCAGTCTCGGTTTGCCCGTTTTGGACTTGGTGCTACGAACTTTTACATGTTCCACCGATTTAGCTTGTTCATTTGAGACCTCAGTCTTCTCGGTAAACCACCTCGTAAGAATCTTTGCACGCAGCATGCAGAACCCAGAGGTGCTTTAAGACAGCTTCTGACGCCTTTCGTTGTTTTCATTTTTCAAGGTTTGCCACGCCACCATGTGCGTTTGCGTGTTGCATCCTGCGAATCTTGCCGGGCCTCTCGTTGTACACAAGCTACCTATGCCGACCCATCTCATGCCACAACTGCTAGCTTTCGTTCACCCGCTCCTCAAGTTATATCTTCATCTCTCTGTCTCTATCTCTGTATCTCTCTGTCTCTGTATATCTCCATCTCTCTGTCTCTCTATCTCTCTATCTCTCTATCTCTCTATCTCTCTATCTCTCTATCTCTCTATCTCTCTATCTCTCTATCTCTCTATCTCTCTATCTCTCTATCTCTCTATCTCTCTATCTCTCTGTCTGTCTTTCTCGCCATCTCTCTTTCTCTCTCTGTCTCTCTATTTCTTCATCTCTCTGTCTCTCCATCTCTGTCTCTCTCTCTCTCTCTCTCTCTCTCTCTCTCTCTCTCTTTATTTCTCGCCTTCTCTCTATCTCTCCATCCCTCTTTCTCTATCTCTTTGTCTCTCTATCTCTCCATCTCTCCTTCTCTCCATCTCTCCATCTCTCCTGTCTATCTCTTGGTCTCTGTATCTCTCTGTCTCTCTTTCTCTCCATCTCTCTGTCTCTCTATCTCTCTATCTCTCTATGTCTCTGTCTCTCTTTCTCGCTTTTTTTTCTTTCTATCTATCTATCTATCTATCTATCTCTCTATCTCTTCTATTTCTCTATCTCTCTATCTTTCTATCTCTCCGTCTTTCTGTCTCGTCATCCTTCTTTCTCTTTCCGTTTCTTTTCTCTTTTTCCTTATTTTTGTTTTTGTCTCTGTCCGTCTATCTTTCTCTCTCTCTTTCTATCTCCCTGTCTCTCTCTATTTCCCTCTCTCCCTCTCTCTTGCTCTTTTTTTGTCTTGTTTCTTCCCTCCCTTCCTTCCTCCTTTCCCCTCTCTTCCAACCTCCCTTCCCCTCTCCCTCCCTCCTCCTCCCTCCCTCCTTCCCTCCCTCCCTCCCTCCCTTCCTCTATCTCTCACTCTCTCACTCTCTCTTACTCTCTCACTCTCTCACTCTCTCACTCTGTCTTCTTCTCTCATTCTCTCATTCTTTCTCTTTCTCTCTCTCTCTCTCCCTGTCTTTCTTCTTTCTGCTCTCTCTTGTTCTTTTTTCTTTCTTTCCTTCCTTCCTTCCTTCCTTGTTTTCTTTCCTTCTTTATTTCTTTCTTTCTTTCTTTCTTTCTTTCTTTCTTTCTTTCTTTCTTCTTTCTCCCTTTCATTCTTCCTTCCTTCCTTCCTTCCTTCCTTTCTTTCTTTCTTTCTTTCTTTCTTTGATTCTTTCTTTCTTTCTTTGATTCTTTTTCGCTTTCTTCCTTCCCTTCTTTTGTCTCTCTCTCTCTCTCTGTCTCTCTCTCTCTCTCTCTCTCTCTCCCTCTCTCTCTCTCTCTCTCGCTCTCTCTTCTCTTTCTCTCTTTCTCTTTCTCCCCTCTGTTTGTGACGTCACTGACAGTGTCAGGCGAATGCAAAGAAGAGGAAGGACGGCGATGCATGATCCGCCCTGGTTTAGCCATTCATGCAGCCAGTTCTTGCGAGGAGTCTTGGGATGAGGCACAAAGGGATGATTTCTCTCAAAAGCGTCGCACGGGTTTCTTCAATGCGCATGCATGTCACATGGGTTGCAGGATGGCCCCGCGCCCCACGAGCTTGTCCGCCTGGCACGGCGAGCTGGTGCCGAGGCCGTGAAGCCAAGATATCGAACATCGGACACTGATGCACAGTGGGTCAGGACGTGGACCCAGTAGGATACAGTGGCGGTAGAGTTGTGTTGATGCAAGCCTTCATCCGCCTTGAGCCTAAGGTGTTGGAGACGTTGCGGAAGTTACCAGACGCAACCGATCTGGTCTTGGCTCATCTTCTAGTTCGTAGAAGGCTGCATAGCTTGGAATGCTAGGGGCAACTTCTGCTGAGGAGGACCCACCGCACTTGGCTGGTGATTTGGTGGCAAAGAGGCTGGATGACTTTTTCAATAGATGTTGAGAGCTGGGGCTGCGCAAGGAAACGGAAGCGGCCCGGGAATTCGGCGAAGGCTTGGCTTAGCCAGCGTCACGGCTCAGCCGCCTTGTGTGCAATTGTGCTACTTGGGAGGACAGTGGGGCTGCAGGCTTACCACAAATGTGGCGCGGTGCTCGGGTGATGTGATAAGCGACATCGTGCTTGGGAAGTTTTCAGATAACTTGGCTGCTTGAGTTCAGGTGGCGCAAACCCATCATGGTGACAATGCCTTCGGCAAAAGTGCCTTCAAAGGACCGGTTCAGGGCTGTGAGATGGTCAGCGAGTCACCGTCAGGGCCGCAGTGAAAGGGCTGTGAAGCTTGCAAACGAGCTGGGGCCTGCCACTCAGAGCTGAGCAGATGCGGGCGGGGCCAGAGGGAAGTATCGGAGGTGGGTGATCCTGCCCTCCTCTTGGATGCTGGACTGCATTTCCCACGGGGAGGTGCGCCGAGTCGAATTTCTGCAGAGACGTCGCATCGGCTCAGCAGGTCCGCATGCCGTGATGCATGGCAGAGGCGATAAACAGCGCTTGCTGTTTGTGGGAGCACTATTCATGCGCAAAACAACGGCATATCGCCAGGGTGCTTTGTGGGGGCTTCACAAAGCTGTTTTCAAGCAATGGCGCCAACGGCACGCCCGCCATGGCTTTTGCAGCTTTCGAGAGTGCCAATGCAATCATATTCATGCTCAGGTGTGCAGAAGCAGTGGCTGATCCGAGAAACAAAAGATGCACGTGGAAGTCGGTTTGGCCAAGGCTCAAGGCTTGAGTGTGACCTTGCCGCCAATTGGCTCAGCTTGAAGTCTTCATGATGCAGCTGGATCCCTCGACCCAACGGAACTTGTGAGCAGCGCGTCTGGGAGACAAAAGCAACTTCCAAGGTACAATATGCTCCCCTTTCCTTCGATAGCCTAGCAATGGCCAGATTGTTTTAGTGACTTTATAGTTTCCCACATTCAGCAAGGCTCAAAGCCAAGAGTGAAACACAGCCGCCCAGGAGGATCCAGCCATGGTGGCCTGGGAAAAGCAAATTGAAGAGCGCAGCGTCCCTGAGTGGCGCGTGCTCCTGGCTGGTTTCTGGTCTCTTGTTTTTTGCACCGTTGCTTGGCCTGTTAGGACAAGTACGTGGCCTACGGCAGGCTCAAGAGAAAGTTGGCAGAGTCCTTGGCGTTCTGCAAGCTTTGCGGCCTTTTTTTGAGGGATATTGCTTGGAGCCGTCGTGCCAGCACTCGGATACGCCCAAGGAGTACATTTCTCAGCCAGCTGCTGCGGGCAATGACTGGCTTTGCTTTGTCATGTGAGCAGGGCCTCCCCCAACTTCCTGGGATGGCACGCATTGCAGAACACAAAGCATGTTCTAGGTTTTGAAAGATCAGACCTGGGAGATTTGTCGGCTCATCCTTTGAACATCACAGCATTACATTACATTATCCTTTGCTTGTTCGGAGTGCGAAGGGCCAGAAATCCTAACAAGACTCCAAAACGGGATGTGCGCTTCCATACAGGCACCGTTTTTTTTTCAAGAATACTTGTCTCGGGAGGATTCCATCACCCACGCTATTACCAGAGCAGCCATCGACGAGGGCGAGTGGTGATTCTCTCAAGCTAGCGCTTTGAGATCAGTGCATGCTGATAGCCTATGGGAAGAATCGCTCCTAGCAAGTTGTCCTTGTATACGGGTTTGCACATCTCCTGCACTTCTCAAACTTGGATCCAGGAGCGGGGCAACAAGTTTGGCACTTTGAGAGACTTGAGCTAACGTGGAAAGTTTCCACCCCCTTCGGTAGATCGTGCATTTGACACCCATTTGCAGAGCAACCTATCGAGATTTGCCAAGGTATCGCAGAATCAGCAACGATGCTGAAGGTCCACTCTTGGACCAGGAGTGCAATGCAGCTGATTCCACCTGTTCACCAGCCACTTAATGACTCAAACAACAGAAGGGCCTGATGCCGTGGCTGTCATGTCCTAATCATGGAAGCGAGTACTGTATGTCAGATGAGCTTTGAGCTTGCGATGTGCTTGCCATGCAAATGTACTGATCTTTGCGTCAAACCTAGCCATGTGGCTCTGACGTAGTTTGCTCAATGCCTATAAATGTGCCGTTGCTTGTCCTTTCGATCTGCCTTCCCGGCAAGCTGCATGCCATCAGAGAAGAGAGCTGGCTTGGTGGCCAGCTGCGTGCAGCGTGGCACGAACTGGTTTGGCTTTGCCAACTCTCGCTCGCTCTCTCTCTCTCTCTCCTTCTCTCTCCTTCTCTCTCCTTCTCCTTCTCTCTCCTTCTCTCTCTCTCTCTTTGTCTCTCTGTCTCTTGTTTTATTCCGTTTTGTTTCTTCTTTCTTTCGTACAGGGGTGGCTGATTCCATGAAGCAAGGCGAGCAGGAGGCCCAGCCCAGAAGCACGATTCATTGGCCCCAGGCCCTTGGAACTGAAGACTGTCCGGAAGCAGCGCTTCTGCCGGCACCTCCTTTTCCCACGGTGCTCCTCGGAATTCACAGTGGAGCCCATGGATCACAGGACCTGGCGTATGGCTCTAGCGGCTGTTTGGGCTCGGTGGGTTCGGTGAAGAAAGCCAGTGCTTGGGTGATCCGAGGTTCGAGCTGCCTTACGCTTTTGCCAAAGACATCAACTTTATGGATGCCTGGGTGCTGAAAGAAAACAGTGCCTGCAGTGGCGAGCCAACGTGTGAAGTTTCCGTCGCCCCGCACTTTGACAGTCAGAATCCGTACAACTCCACGGTTCGGATTACTATCAGAGCCAGATGTCTTCGACTGCATCCTCGGCAGCTTTTTGTTTGCCCCAAGACCGCCGCTGGCTGCATCGCAAGGCTCTCAGCAAATGGGAAGGTCTGTAAGGGACTCTCAGACTTTGTGACATGTCGCTTCATGCTTTGGCTCGTGCTTCCTTTCTCCTGGCCCGTGGCCTTTTGCGCATTTCTGAGCAGATTTCCTGAGGATGGGTCCAGGGGGTTGGGATCTTATGAAGTTTTATCGAAGGAACTTCCGTGGCTCACTTGCGTGCGTGCAAAGCGAACACCGAGAAATGGGGAATAGAAGCCTTGTTTGCGACGCCTGACGCGGGCTTGGAGTGTGCTTGGACCAAGTTCGGGCTGTCTCGGACCATGCTCGACGGTCGTTGGCAGACCCTCGTTCCGCATGGGTTTGTGTTACACCTTGCTCGCGCAACCCTTTGCGCGCTTTCGCAGGGTCTACTGTGAATACTCAGACTTTTGGGTGGTCAACCATGCCAACAAGTGAACTAGCTGAGTATCGAACAAGTATCTAAAGCAACAGACAACTTAGTTGGCAAATTGGCTAACCAGCTACTAGCTAGCTGGCTAGCTACGTAGCTTACCAGCCTACCCTTGAACTAGCCAACGCCCGAACCAACCAACTAGCAAACACTAAAGATTGACTTAGCCAACAGCCAGCTGAACTAACTGCCTAGCCAGCGAACTAGCGATTTTGCTATCTAGCCAACTGAGCATTTCTTCCTTATTAGCGAACCTGTTCAAGAGCTAGCAAGCTCACTAGCAGCCAGCCAGTCTTAGCAAATTGACTCGATAAACAGGCAACTAGCCAGCTGAGCCAACTACCCAAGCAGCGAACGAGCCAGGTCGCGATAGAACTAGCGAGTTTTGTTGTCACTTAACAAGCAAATTGCTAGCTGGCAAGGTAGAGCTGGCTCGCCAACAAGGTAGTCAGCCAACCATCTAACCAGCTAACTTGACATGACATCATGACCTGTGATCCTCTGCTTCTTCCGCTCGCCTAGGCTGCTGTGCGATTTCCTAGAGAGCCTTGGCGGTTGCGGCACTTGGCTTCTTTCTGCATCTCTCCCACCAGGCTGGGGTGGGATTGAACGGGCTTGAGTGCTGGCTTGAGTGGCGTCCATGAGAGCTGAGGATGCAGCGCATGGACTCGATGGATAATATTCTTCAGGATGTGGTGCTGGAAGGTTTGTTCTTGCTGAACTTGCTGGTTACCCTCAGAGCTTTGGCTGCATTGCCAGTCTGTGCAGGGACATGGGGCCCCAAGCAGCACAAACAAGGTGTTTTATTTTGGCTCGTGCGAGAGATGCTTCTCCTGTACATGAGACCTGATTATGGCCACATGGAGACA
>CAUJNA010000237.1:130140-197640 GCA_963377175.1 Effrenium voratum | reverse complement strand
TCTGTCGCAATTTTTGGATCACTTCAGGCGCAGTGGAAGATAGCTTTTTGAGCACTAACAACAGGACACACGCAAATGGTGTTGCCTCTCAAACACCTAACAACAAGACATGCCGCATGGGGCGGGGTCGACAAGGATGTTGCCTCTCAAACACCTAACAACAAGACATGCCGGGTGGGGTGGGGTCGACAAGGATGTTGCCTCTCAAACACCTAACAGCAAGACATGCCGGGCGGGGTGGGGTCGACAAGGATGTTGCCTCTCAAACACCTAACAACAAGACATGCCGGGCGGGGTGGGGTCGACAAGGATGTTGCCTCTCAAACACCTAACAACAAGACATGCCGGGCGGGGTGGGGTCGACAAGGATGTTGCCTCTCAAACACCTAACAACAAGACATGCCGGGCGGGGTGGGGTCGACAAGGATGTTGCCTCTCAAACACCTAACAACAAGACATGCCGGGTGGGGTGGGGTCGACAAGGATGTTGCCTCTCAAACACCATAGTCAACGGCGAAGAAACTAAGACCGAAGCGAGTAAGGAAACTAGGACCGAAGCGAGATGAAAACTAGGACCGAAGCGAGCCAGCAACTAGGACCGAAGCGAACCCGCGACCATGCAGGCACGCAGGCATGCAGGCACGCAGGCACGCAGGCGCACAGGCACGCAGGCACGCAGGCACACAAACACATGCGGGCACGCGCGCACAAACGCGCACACAAAGACACACACACAGTCACACCAAGACGCACACACACACACACACAAACATGCAAGCACGCACACCACACACGCACACAAACACGCAGTTAGATTTCTCTTAAGGGCGAGCCAATCAAGTTCAAGTGTAGTTTAGTCGAGTCATGTCCAACAGAGTGCATGGCAAGCCAACCCCAAATAGCTTCCCTCTAAATGGGAAAACGATACCAAGTCCAACATGGGGACCAAAAGGACTTTGTGTCACTTCTGCAGGCACACGCGTGCCAAGCGCCTGCCACTCAAGAAAAAGCAACTGCCGGGCAGCCACCAAGCAGCCATCAAATGCCAAGCAAGCGAAAAGCGAGTGCCAAGAACTGCCGAAAAGCTTCCCAACGACTGCCAGGCAATTGGTTTTGTAGGGGAGGGGGCTGGGACCAGAGACAGGGCAGAAACAGGCCGTAACAGAAATCAAATCAGAGGAGCGTGTGTGCATGTAGTTTCTTTGCGTTTCGAAGACTTTGCAATGCACCAATGCGCCATAGAATGTTTTGTGGGGTCGCTTTGTTCGAGATCTTTCCCGATAGCATGAGAATCACTGAGCCAAAAGTCAACTGAGAAGTGCTGCAGGTGCGAAAGTTCAGCTGCGAGGGTACGTGCCGACGTGACCCTGGCTGCTATGAGTTCAAAACCACACGGGAAGGTCGCTGGGCAGGATCAGTTTGTTCCAACTCAACGTGTGAGCGTGCCCAGATTGCCAAACATTCGACGCCTTAGGATGCTATTTTCAGATGGGGCCTGCGTCTCCGAGAGACATGTCCTGTGCGGATCTTCATTCGCTGCAAAAGTTTCGCAAGGGTGATCTGGAGCTGTCCGCAGCTTGATAGCAACCGCTTGCATGGCAATACTACTCTCATTTTTGTCCAGCTTGAACATGTGATTGGGCTCGTGGTAGGGTAGACAGTTTTTTTGATACTTCGGTCGGAAGCCGAGGCCAGAATTTGCAATGTTCTTGACAGCAGGGCATGCCTGCAAGTCAATTCATCTTCTGGCCTCATCTCTGCAGACATCTCGAAATTCATGCTGAGAGAGAAGGGGATAGCTGTGACATTTGAAGCCCTTCTTTCTTCTGGGCTTTCTGTTTACCCAGAGCAGCCGTACAAGGCCGGCTGCATGATGCTGGCTTGAAGCATGGTTGTTTTGATTGACAGGGGTTTGACGCTTGTGAACTTGCAACTTCCCGCTGTTTCGTGCCACCCAGGTGCAATTTTATCCAGGCACAGTGCCTGTCAGAGAACTTCTGCTGAGCGGCTTAGGAAAGATCAAGGAACGAAGGGTTGCTTAATTTGCACTTAGTTCTGGATTTTGCGATCACTTCTTTTTTGCAGGTGATTGAATCCGACTATTTGCCAATTCACTCCGAGGTCCTGGCAGACGGTACTCAACAGTTCCAGGTTCGAATGTCTCCTGGAAGCAAATGTGTAGTTCAACAGGGCATTTTTGTCTGACACTGCAAGGCCTGCTTGTCA
The DNA here is from genome assembly GCA_963377175.1 of Effrenium voratum. Classification (NCBI taxonomy): domain Eukaryota; class Dinophyceae; order Suessiales; family Symbiodiniaceae; genus Effrenium; species Effrenium voratum. Next base: position 195,414 of record CAUJNA010000237.1, on the reverse strand, counting down.
TGCGCTTGAAGGTCTGCAAGCAAGCTTCGTACAAGTTCATGAGCCACTCGCTGGCCTGGCCAGGTCCATCTTTGAGTTGGCAGCGCAAACTCTTTAGCGCTTTAACACCGCCTCAGGCCGAGGACATTCAAAGGTGTTCCTGTCATGGCTTCCCTTGCCGATTTGCGCGCTTTAAGCTCGGCCAACTCAGCCCCAGTTTCCTGCGTAATCGCGCCATCTTGTGCCAACCGACACGTTTCGAACAGTACGACGCTGGCAACAACATGCTTTGTGATCGTGGCAAGCGACCCTTGTTGTTGAAAAAGGCACGCCGTCGTTTAAAATGTTCCCCCAAGCACAGATCGGCACGCGAATCTCGACGGTTTGATGCTCGCAAAAGCACAAATTCATGTCACGTATCAAAGCTTGTATTCCGGAGCCTTTGCTCTTTCCACAGATTTCCGTCGTTAGATTCTCGAAAGGGCGATTCCATGTTTGAGTCACCCCCTCTGGTGAGAATCCTGATCACTGAATAGCAAACGATGTCAATTTCATGGTGCCTGATCTGCATCAGGGTGGGCGATGCTGGGGGGGTCTGGCTGTTGTTGATGCGGATGCGTAGGTTATCTTCTGAAGCAATCATCAAAGGGAGGTGTGGTGTGACATGCCAAGGTCCTACTCTCCGATGGAGTTCAACTACGACTATATCCAATTCTACGTTGCTGCGCTGGTGGACGACCACGATCCTTGATGCACCAGTTGGAGAGAGCGCAGCGTGTTGGTTTTCACACCAGTTCCAGCTACTTTGGAGGCTGTTTTGCTAGGACATCTTGCTTGGGTGCAGATACGTGCTGGGTTGAGACACGCTGAGGAAGGGCAGACGCATGCCTTCAAGAGAACAAAATGTTTGTGTGTTGGGTTCTCGCTTAGTCGTCTTGCCTAATATGTTGGGTTTGTGGCGCAACGGCATGGCATGCGTGCAAGTGATTCACTCAAACAGGCCACTGTTCGGGCCCGTCGGGCCCGTCACACGTGTTGGGCCAATGAATCCCGGTCAACGCTGACAAGAGAGGGGGGCTATTTGGTGCAGTCATGCCATGGATGTTGGGATTTGATGCCTATTCATGAGCTGTGTGCATGTGTGGCATGGTTGAATTAATGAAAGACATGGCTGTGAATGCAGTTTTTCTGGTAGCTCAAGTGAGGAGCGAACAAAAGTCTGTGGCTGACTAGCGGAGGTGGGTTCCCTCGAGGATGTGGCTTGAGTGCCTGCGGGTGGAACCGCGGCACTAGCACCAGCACCTGCGGGTTGCCCCGCGGTGCTGTTCCGGTTGCGGGAGGCCCCGCGCCAGAGTCACGGCGCCTAAGAAGTGCGGTGGCAAGAAGAAGAACAAGCGGGGCGTGCGCTCAAAAACACGCCAACAAGCCCGCGAGAACCGCGGCGCCAAGAGGCGCCTGGACAGGGCGCAAAGGAGAGCCGAAAGGCGTTGACCTGAGCCCCTTGGCCCGAAGTGCTCACTAAGGACAGGGCCAAGCTGACGAGTCATTGTCCAATGAGACGGTGAGCCAAGCGCATCTTCTCAGTTGCTTCGCACAGCGTCAAAGTCGAAGCCAAAGCCTCCCCGGAAGGAAGCGGCTCCAGGTGTGAGGCTGAGGTCCGCAGTCCCAGAAAGGCAGGAGCGACAAGAAGGGAGCTCAAGGTCAAGGAGGCGTTCTTTGAAAGAAGAACCTTAGACGCTTTCAGCGTGTGGCTTGGTGGCTGACGTCTGAGACTTCCCCGTGGATCAGTGAGAACACGGTTAAGCAAAACCCTGGTTCCACCTGACTGTTCGAGCTGTGACAAGTCGGCGCAACCCTTCGCGAGAACACCTACAACCTTGGCGCGGTTGCAAAGAAGAAGCCGTCAGCGCCGCCGAAGCCACCAAGGACTCCGGCGCCCAGTGTGCTGAAGCGAGCGCAGACTCTTCCTGCAGCTGGCAGGATGAGGAAGTAGAAGCGGAGGAAGAGGAAGACTCTCCCATCAAAGTAGACTATGGAGGTAGGACGAGCTCACACCCTGCAAACGCACTCTAGCAGCTGTCAGGGCGTATTGAGCAGCAAGGCTAGGAACTGAGCATGATGAGAGCTCAGCAACAGCAGCAGCAGCAGCAGCAGCAGCAGCAGCAGCAGCAGCAGCAGCAGCAGCAGCAGCAGCAGCAGCAGCAGGCGGCTGCTGACACACGGATTTGGGGCGAATCTGATGTTTTGGGAGTGATTCCAACACACCAGCAACAAGCTTCCAGCAGCAACGGCGCCGTAGCTCAAGTCACCACTGACACAAGACCACCGTTTTCAAGACCGATGCGGATAACTACTCAGACTGGTCATTCGTGTTCAAGGCCTACATGTCGTGCGTCTCACCCAGTTCCTGAAAGTGTTAGCAGCACGCGCGTTCCAATACCCAACAGGCTGCTGTCAGATGAGGACAAGGCGCTTTCTGCTTGTCATGCTTGTTAAAGGCAGGCCCCTGGACATCATCCAGAATAGAAGGCTTTGAAGCTTTCCGAAAACTGGACAAGCCATCCCAAGGTAGTAATCCATTTTGTGGGAAGCCTTTCGCGAACTCAATCAGGTTGACATTGAGAGCAAGTTGGATCTGATTGACAAGGCTGTCAGGCGCTATGAACAAAAGTGTCTGGCAAGAGCACAGATGACGAGACTCGTGTTATCAAAGGTTTGCGTGGCACTGGCCTGCGAGACCATGTACTGAGGAACGCATCACTTCTCACCATGTATCAGTTGATTAGGACTGAACCGCTGGAAATACCCAATCTCCTTGCCATTACTGCCACAAGAAAGGCCACCTCAAGGCCGACTGTAGGAAACGAGTTGCTGACGAAAAGCAAAGGGTGGCGAACGGTCAGCAGCAGCAGTTGCAAGAACCCCAAGGTGAACCTATCCCAACCATAAAAAATGCCAACATGACGTGATAGCAAGCGTAGCAGCAAGGAAGACGGAGATCTTGATTGACGCAGGCGCTGGTTCCAACCTGTTTGGCCGTGATTTCGTCCCACATGCCAAAGCAATCGACAGCAGGCCGACAACAACAATGGGGAGCCCACGAAATTCACTGTTGACTATGCTGAGAGTTAAGGTGTAGTTCAGTGTTCTTTCAGCGGGCCTGGAACGCAGCGCATTGTTAGGTCAAAGAGTCCAAGGCTATCCATTCCATTGGTAAAAAGGAGTGGAGTTTATTGGTTGGAGGTTGACGAAGGACGCAAGCCATTCCTATGCGGGTAGCCCCGCTGGGGTTTTAAGGGCTGTCAAGGCTGCTGCCAAGAGCGCGCCGGCCGAATTGCTTGAGTTGAGGGCGCCGTGGAGGATGCTGGAAACCAGGCAGTGAGCATCGCCAATTCAGAAATTCCTCTTGAAGCTTCGGCTCAAGGTAGAAAGCCCCGAAGCAAGGCATTGTGGAGAGAGGCGTGCTTGAGTTGATAAAACAAGCAAGGGCAGTGGCCCCCGACTTCAAGATAATGCCAACAGATGATTGCTTTCCATGGGTGGTCAGACATCCAGCCTGGGAGATACCTTGTCAAGTCTGATAAGAAGACACCGTACGAAGGAGTGGTGACCAACACTCCCGTGCTTGGCGCCCCGATGTCTGGAACACCTTCAGGTGGCCTCGTGGGAAGTCCGTGTACAAGTGTGGCGTGACCGTGATCGGTTGGAAAGCTGGTTGGTCGCGAAGAAAAGGCGACAAGTATCACCTCTCCGCCCGGAGTAGTCCAATCTGATGCGCGTGGTCCCGCGCCTGAAGGTTGAACCGAGGCTTTCACCCGGCAGAAAAAGGATCCACCCACAGTGTTGAGGCTGAGGGATGCTGAACAGGGCCTTTTGACTGCAGTCATGATGAGCGAGCAGGAGGATGATGTGGAGCCCGACGCTGCATCGCATCCCGCCGGACACCCTGGTTGGGCGCATGTTGGGGCAGTGCTAATGAGAGGACAGGAGAACCTCTGTGGAAGGCCAGGAACAAAGAAATGGAAAAGATGAAAAACCCTCGAGCTCAATAAAGACACTCCTATTCAGGAATGCACGGGAAAACCGCTAAGATCGCGTAGGATGGTTGTCTCAAATGCGGGATTTCCAGGTATGACATCTTTGTAGCATACTTTCACGCACTCTAGCTGTGAAGCCACCCCAGGCATGTTTGATGGCAAGCCTTGCTGGGAGTTGCTGAAGGCAATGAGTAGGACGCGTGAGGCATGAGGACAAGCAGGCTTCAAGCCATCTGCAGCCATTCCAGGGCTGCCATCTCGTTTCATGTCATGGTGATGGCTTCATTGGCGAGGGTGTTGGACAAGCCCAACAATTCTGTTGGGACGCTGATCCCAAGCACACAATTCAGCTGCAAAGGATCTGGAACTGGAAACTTGAATTTGCCACACGACATGGGAAAGGCGACAGACGCCAATGTTCCCCTCAAGAATAGAAGCTAAGAGGTTCAAGCGCCTGGCAGATACTGCGCTGTGCTTGTCCCTATAGAAATGTGCCATCAATCCAATTTGCCACATCGCAGGTGGCGTCTGGAACGCAACAGGCTACGCAGCTGCGCATGAAGCAGTTGAAGAGATTGGCTCGATACCTGGTTAAGCGTCCAGTGGAAAGATGGATGTATGATTTGCAGGCAGAGCCGACTCTAATCCAAGTCTGCTGTGACTCCGGATTGGGCCACTTGCAAGAGCAGCAGCAAGTCCATCACCTGCTATGCAATCAGGTACAGCGCGCGGCAAAGGCGTTGTGGTGGTAGAGCAGAGTTTTACGCCTCTGCTGGCCTTGTGGCCCAGGGCGTGCTTGAGGAGGTGGGCCGAACTCATCTGCCTCACGAAGCTAAAGCGTCTCACTGAAGGAGCCAAAGCTCCAAGACGCCACGTCCAACAAGAAGCGGGCCCAAGGCGCTGAACGGCAAGAGGATATCCATACTGTTGGAGATCATGCTGCTCCAGAGGGGCGTGATTGTGGCAAGAGCCCAAGGGAACGCTGAGGAAGCAAGGAGCGTTTTGGGTCTACTTTGTGTTGGTTCATAGGTGATGAGACTGTTTGGTTGATTGGCAATGGTGCGTGTTCCCACTGCAAACTGTGGAATGGTGACAGCATCTCAAGACCGACACCGAGCAAGGTTAACCGCTAGGAGTGTTGCTGAAAGGAGTGGGCACCGTTCGTGCAGACAATGCAACCCCAATGGTGGAAGACCGACCTAGCGCAGCGCAAGGTCGATCTTACCGGCATGGCCCTGTTCACGCGCGCGGACGCGCCCATCCCAGAAGCCAAATCCCACCAGCTGCCAAAACTCCGCGTGGCCGTCTGCCAAAAATCGCAGTCCGCATCTCACCGGCGCGGCCCCGTCCACGCCCAATGAACGCTCCCATCGCGGAAGCATGCTAAGCAGACAAAGCAAGAACCCATTGCACTAAAAGTGGTTTTTGGGGAAAAAGGCAGTTTAAAAGACGGCTCAAAGGGGGCTCTGGTTCTAGCCACGGTCCTGCGTGCAGATTGCTTGCCGTTGTGTACGTGTGCGCCTGTCTGCCTATCCATTTATGGCGGCCTGCTCATTTTTCTATCTATCCATTTGCCTGCCTATTCGTCCATGCATGTTTTTGTTCATCTATTCATGCGCATTTAGCAACATGTTTCTTTGTTGTGACCTAATCTAATCTAGTTAATTTGTCGATCTGTCTATCTGTGCATCCGTTTTATCGTGTTCCCGTGAGACCCTGGATGTGAAAGCCGCGAGAACAAAAGGGGGGAGGGTGCGCTTCTGAACTGAAATGCTCCTGCGTGCCAAGAAGATAGGTGGGCGGCTTGCTTGGCTGACAAGTAAATAGACACACGGGTAGAACAACATGTATCTAGAGCGATAACCGGATCGGCTGAAAAAAACAGAGAGCAAGACACAGAGAAGGAAAGAAATAAACATCAAGAGGAAACACAAAGACGTAAGACAAGGGTCAAAGAGCGAAAGAAAGAAGAAGAAGAGTGAAGGACAGACAAAACCTGAGAGAAAGAAGAGAGACCAAAGAACACAAAAGATGAACGATGACAAACAGCAAGAAGAGAAAACAGAGTCAGGAAAAGACAGAGAAAGAGAACCATACCATAGTGTTCATATTTTTGAAACTTTCACCCTCCCGGCATAACTGGTATTGGACATCCTCAACATCCTCGGCGCATCATTGTTGCATGAGAGAAGGTCCATTTGGGAAGACCCCAAAGGGGGTCTGAGGGGGTTTGACCGCTTCCCGGGCTGAGGCGAATTTTGCCGGTTTTTTTTTGAGCAGATTCTATTTTTTTGTTGGAGTTCAGTAATGTCTTACCAGTGGTTTGATCTGCGGGCCAGCCCAGCCAGATTCCCACCCCGTAGGCTTCACGTTGCTTCACTTTTGATGTCTTTCACCGCCAAGCGAAGCAAAGAGATGAAGAGGAATGGAGGAAGGAGGTGGTCTACAGGAAGCCTTTTTACCTCCTATCTGAGACAGACGGGTGAGGGATAAAAAAGATGTGGAAATAGAATGAGGATCTGCCATTCCTCATCTAATTCCCTCCATCTTCTCTTTACCTTGCGCGTGATGGAGGGATGAGGAATGAGGAAATGATAGAGAGAAGAGGCATAAGGAAGGGAAATGAGGAAGGACAGAGTGAGAAGATGGCTGGCGTTACATTGAAGACTCTCCAGCCATCATATCCTCACTGTCTCTTTCCTCATTCCTTCCCACTCCACTTGTTGCATGGCTGCGAGCAGCTTTTGATATCCATGTTGGCTGATGTAGTTGCACAAGCTTCTCCAGCATGGTTCGGGAAAGAGCAGTCCTTTAGACCCGCGGACTAGCTCAAACACTTGGTTCCCAAAACAGATTGTTTGGTGGTAAATCGAATCACCAAACACGGATCACAAGTCACTGGATAGCGCTAGAACGGCAAAACAGAGGTACATCAAAAGCTGATGCATAAAAGATAGTCACTGCCTGGCTCAAGTGACAGACCTTGAAGCCCAGCCTCTGATGCCAGCATAGCTGTTTTTTGATTCCGCACACACCCTGTTCCTGTCTCCAGGGTTCCAGAGCGCCACACAAATTGCTGCCTGGTATAAGCTGCAGTCCATTTGCTAGACTTTTGGGGGACCCGAGAATGTTGTCTACAAACGCCGCTTATGCAGCAACGGGAGCAACAATGATGGTTCTACGGCCTTGTTGAACATGCTCTCGACCGGAAGATGAAGCCCTCACCTTCTCATTCACTTGCAAAGCGCGGTCAGCCCAAGAATGCTCTGACCTCCGCAAGAGTCTTCGAGACAGCGCAAGCATGCCGCTCGCCACTTCCGGGCTTGCTCGGCTAGTTGAACAGCAAGCAGAGGCGCAGGCAGATGGTGTGATCGTTGTAGCCAATCAAAATCCCGTTTCCTGAGCCAACCATGAAAGTTGAATTGGGTCGCCCATGTCCGTCTCGCACAACATTTTTCTTCACGTATGCATCAAGAGTAAACACGTTGGCTTCCCAGAAGACTGCCCAGCACAGAGCATTGTGCGGGCATGGCTGTCTACATATGCGCAGCTACAAACTGTACACCAAACTTCGTTCGCTATCGGAAGCAAGTGCTTGTACCGGACACAAGCGCCGCACATGTTGTGGAGCGCGGCAGAAGCCCGCCACACAGGCAACATGATGAACGGGCCATCAAGGACATAGTCTTGAAGCTTCGCCGTTGCGCAGCAAAGACGTGGAGATAAGGAAAATCAACACAAACAACGGACCAGAATGGATTCGAACCCACAGCTTTGCCCACCCATTGGGCAACTGGTCCTACTGCATGGAATCAATATTATAGCCGTCAATGCTGTGGTTGCCCATCAAACAAGCAGAAGCGAGTAAAACATCCTCACCCCACATGACTGGCAGAACAGGCGCCAGTCAAGGCCATACACTCAAGGTGGAATTGGCTGGTGAATGGGGTTAAGATGTTGAGCCTGCAGAGCGAGGAAAGGAATGAGTGAAGAGATGCCATCTTTCTCGGAAAGGAAGAGATGGGCGCTCTTTCTTTTGTTGGGGTGGTGGTGGTGGTGGTAGCTTGGTGGTGGTGGTAGTGATGGTGGTAGCTGTGGTGGTGGTATGCTGGTGCTGGTGCTGGTGCTGGTGGTGCTGGTGGTGCTGGTGCTGCTGCTGCTGCTGCTGGCGGTGGTGGTGGTGGTGGTGGTAGCTGTGGTGATGGTGCTGGTGCTGGTGGGCGTTGTTGTAGTGGCGGAATAAGTGGGTTGAGGGAAGTGAAGTAAGGAATGAACAGCCACTGCTCGCTGACTGTGATGCCAGTGCTCGGCACGGTGCGAGGATAATCTTTGGCCCTCCCTTTTAGAACATTTGGCCAAACAATCGTTAAGCAAAAGGGAACAGCAAGAGCGCGCAGTAAAGCGTTTGAACATTGCTTGGCAATGCGGAACGGAGCAACATGCATATGCGACAAGCTTTTCACGTACCAGGCTGGAGTGACACTACAGATTTGTCTGAAACGAATACTTTGGGTCCAGCGGATAACAACAGGTTTGCAACAAAATCTGGGTTCTGTAAGCATGCCAGATCAGTGGACTTTTGGCGTTGAGAGCAAATCGCCAGTTGCAACTAGGCTCGTTTCAAGTCATGTGTGTCCATTGCAGAACGCATTTTTGATGCGGGCTTGAATGTTCATGAAATTGACTTGGAGCCGACCGCCCAAGCCAAGGACATCCGAGTCGAATGGGACAAGCCTTTCGTTCCTGCGAACCTGAGCCGCCAGCACCCCAACTTTGTAAAGTGTCAGAATTCCCCGCAGTCGGCTCCCTATGTGGCTTGCGGCGGGTACCTGGATTCCAACCTTGTGGAGGCCTGCACTTGTTGCATGCGTATGGACGCATGGTTGCATGGCTTTGTTCAGCGCGTGTCTCCTTGCAGGCGAGGATGAACAAGTGGCTCCCATTCAAAACGCTCAAAGGACAACTTGTCTCCAAATCGCACCCGCATCTTTTCAGGCCTGGAGCAGCAGTGGGCGAGACAATCGTTGAGACATGTGTTGAAGTGCGTTACAAATCGTGCCAGGCCCGCGAAAGTGCAGCTAAATTTCGAGCAGGACAATGGCAAGGCAATTTCTCCGATGCAGGAAATAGTGAGAAAAAATTGCTCGGTGCCCATTTGCAGAGGGTTTCCAGAAGTCTATGATTGCCTGGAAAAGACAGCCGAAGAAAAGTGCATGAAAGACTACTGCAAGGAGCCTCAGCATGCACATGCACAGCATGCGCTCACTAGCCAAGTGGCTGAGATTCATGTTTGTTTTGTGAGGATCGCTGCCTCGATCTTGCCAGCACTTCGTGCAGACAGGAACAAGAAAAGTTGGGAGCGCACTGGCCGTACTTGGGGGCTGTTAGTAGCACCATGTATGATGAGTTTGGTCCTCGCGGCTACTTTCGAGAACAGAGGTGTCTCGGTATCTTGCATTGAGCAGAGATGTGCTCATTTTTGCAGCACAACATTCGCTTGTTTGCATGTGCAACAAAGAGGACGCTAGCTACAGGCAAACGTCCCAAGGTTCTGGTTCTGGTTGAATGTGACGGTTCAGGAGGAGTACAGAGCGATTTTTAACGATGATGACACTTGGCAAGAGCATTTTGTTGTGTTCCCACGCACATGGCATGACTGTAGCCGAGGTGTTGGCCGACATAGCCGAGCATTGCTCCATGCGAAACTTGGTGCTAATCGCTGTGCTTTGGGATCCTGCATTGCTGAAGCAAGAGCTGGCTAAACACATTTATGCTTGTGTGCGTCCGTGCGTGCGCGAGGTTTGTGTGTGTGTGTGTGTGTGTGTGTGTATGGGGGTGGGTGCAATTGCATGGTTCGGTAGCAGCCCTTTCCTCTCCAAGCTTGTTCTTTCAGCTTGAGTGCTGCTCCACCGGGATGTCTCTTTCCATCAAGCATAACTGTGAATTCGGACAACAAGGCTGGACGACATTCTTGGGGTAGGAACAACACATAGGTGCTGATTTCACAAAGCTGGTTGGCATAGGCAGGGGTTGCCCATTTATTGCCACTGCAAGCCAACAGCATCCCGCTGCAGTATGACTTTTGAAAGACTCAACCGAGGCAGTGGTCTTCTGAGCTTGGTCAGGCTGGGCAATCGCATCGCGTCGGAGCTTCCTTTTTCTTTCTGGAATGAACCCAATAATTTCCCTGAAAGGAAATTACAAGGGATGGCTGAAATGGGTCATTTTCTCATTCCCCGCTGAGCACCAGCTTTTTTTTCTTGCGAGGGCAAGGGTCATGGGTCGCCCGGTTCTGAAGATCGTGGAGCGCTTGCTGGAGGCCTTGGTGAGGTGCGGTTCTGGCGGAAATTGCAACACGGAACCGACCCTAAAACGCGCTGCGACTCGAAACTGACCCCAAACACAAAACCCGTCCCTAAACTCATTCAACCCTACTGCAACTTCCAACCCCCCAAAACCAGTCATCCCCAGAAACCCACCCCACACCTGCCTGAAAGCAACCCTAAGCCCAAAAATGGTTGCCTTCCATTGACGCAAGCTAGTTAGGTAGGCGCCAGCCAATGGCCGGGCCCGTGACATCTGAAGCCCCGCCCTTGCTTTCGTGTTTTTGACAGTGTTCGCGCGCCCACATTCGTCATTGTAGGCCTTGCAAATTCGCGTTCGCGGCGCAGGCTCGCTGGCAGGTCAAGCTACCGAGGCCAGGTGAGCGTAAGTGTCCCGCAGTGTTTGGACAAAAGCCACGCCGGCTGGCACGCCTGCCTGATTGCCGCGGCCATCTTTCCTCTGTGAGGACATTGTTGCATTGAAGCCAGGAAAGGCCTCCTTCAAGGTGTTGTCGGCGTAGCTCAAAGCTGCGGACAACTCCATCATCCAGCGCTTTGCGCCGTTATAGTCAACCTTGAAGTCTCCAGCCCAAGAATGAGCTGGAAGTAATAATCCACCGCAGCGCGCAAGACAACGCGGCCTCCTTCAAAAAACACTTTTGCGCTCCTTGGACTCTTGATACACCCTGGAGCGCAATGCCTCAGATGGCTCGATGGAGGGGCTCGATGGAGGGTTCAAGCTGGAGGTCACAGTGCTCTGTCCAGTCCGCACTCAGCTGCTGAGTGCAGCTGCCCCTATCCCGTCTGAAACGCTGCCTTGAACCTAGCCAATGCGATGTGTGTGGCGGCAACCTGTTGGATTAGCTCGGGACTGTCTCGTTCCGATGGACTCAAGAAAGGCCTTGCGTCACTGAGCGCCTCGATGCGACTCACGGTTGCTTCACAGGGCCTTGAAAATCAAACACTTTGGAAGAGCATACACCTCATGCGGGAACACACGGACATACTGGCACCAGCTGGCAAATCTTGCGCCTACGAGGCCACAGAGAAAACCGACAAGAAACAAAAACAACAAAACCACAAGGTGAAGGTGAGGTGACTTCATCAGCAGACCTGCACGGTAGAACTTCCAACCTATTCATTCACGCTTCATTCGTTGTCGTCGGCTAAGGCAAAATACAGGCCCCGCGGCATCCGCCAAGACCCTGCAGGTCGAGCATCCTGTTTTTGACTCGAGCGCCGCGCGTGGTCTTGTAGCCGACATAGTGTGGGCCCATAGCGGCCGCCGCTCGGCGCCCTTCGTGGCAACGGGATCTGGAGCGGCAAACAATGGTGGAAGAGCTCACACACTAAATTGCGCCGCCGAAGACCTCCATGATGCCCGGCTCATGGGACGAGTCTGGGAAAGTTTTTTCAAACAAAAAGACACCTAGTGAGTCGTTGAAGTTGCTGGTCTGGGAAGCCTTTTGGCTTTGCTGAGCAAAAGAGCTTGATTTTTTGTTCTGTCATGACCCAGAACATGCCCAACGTGGTCCAGGTCTGATCCTCATCATCTTTCCAAGTGTCTCGCATCGCCACAGCCTTGACCGAGCAAAAGCAATCCTAGCAAGACGAGTCTGCATCCTGTCCCCCATTGGCTTCAAACTCACGTCCTCAACACCTGCGCGAACTGACAGACAGCGCTAGCTACTTTGCGCTTGTAGCAGCCTCATTCTCAACGATCCAAAGCAAGTTGCGATAGCTTCCGTCAAGTCGGGGAACTCCCAACGCGCAGAGTGTTTCACCAGGGAAGATCTGCTGACGCTGCGGCGCCCAACTATCAAGGACCGGAGAGGGGGCCACACAGGAAACTGCTGTGTCGCGTGGGAAACTCTGCATGCTCCAGCTTGGAACGCACGTTGGCCAAGATCGCAAACTTTGGTTGGACACAGCCAGCGTCCAACACATCGCCCACGCCCGCACGGGTTCCGAGAAAATGCTGGTCAGGGGCTGGTGCAAAGCTCTTCGCCCATTCATTCGGGGGGGTGCTCCCATCAGCCTGAAGATTTGGGTCAGACCGACTTGAGAGACATCGAAGTACGCAGCTACCAAGGCTTACACACAGCGGCGCGCCGCTGCCACACCAAGCTAGGGAAAACAGTTGAAGGTCACCGCTGCACTTTCAGCATGTTTCGCGGTTGCAGAAACGGAGGGAGCTGAGGAAGATGCAGAACTTCTTTTGTCTCTCCATGATGTCAATCCGTGTTGGCGATGTCATCTAAACTTACCACAAGACTTCCCCCAACCAAGGCGAACTAATCCAGAAAAGCTGACGCTAAACGACCTCGAAGCCGCTGCTTAAACCCACCTGAAAGCAACCCGAGCCGGCCTCAGCTCACCCTGCGCCCGAAACCAAGAAAAGCCCTGAATCGATCATAATCCCAAATGAACACTAAACTGTCGCGCCGTCGCCGCTTCGCATGTCTTGCTTTCACCCTTTTCCAGATTATTTTTTGTCACCGTTGCATTTGTAACTGGGTGCATTTGTTTTTGATCCCGAACATATATTTTGTCAAATCCACTATTCTCAAAAAGCAATATGGAATGGACATCAAAACTGTTTTCAATCGACCTTTTGCGAGGTGTGTGCTTTGCAGAGTGTTGTTTGCTGGGAGTTGGAATCTCGTTGTTGAGATCCATGCGCAGGAATCCAAATCTGTCCATGGATGGCCGCTTCAAAGAGCTCCCTGCTCCAATCTCAGACACGCGCTGCGCTTGACTGTGGGCAGATAGATTTCACATGACATGTGACATCCCGTGACATTGCGCAAGGCCTTGCGAGCAATTCTTGATGACCAGATTCAGGAGCCAATCGATTGTGTAGGGGGATTACCATCAAAAGTAGACTAGCGTCTGGAGGTTAACCATGGAAAAGCCCGAGCTCTAGCCATTCCGCAAGGCTAGGCGCTCTAGTTTACGCGTGTGCGCGCAGAGAGCTGCTTACGCGTTCAGCGCCGCGCTCGTCAAAGCCAGCCGTTTTTCAGTGTTCAGCCTCGTAAACCCTTCGTTTCTGGGTGTTTTCAAGGAACGCCTTGGGTTTGCATCACTTTGCGTCCAATTGCAAGATGCTTGTGGAAGGCAGCTCTGAGCAACACCCCCAGCAACACTCTTGAAAGCACATCAAACAAGGCCTCTTCAGAGCCAAAATACATTTTTTCTTTCCGGCGCAAACGAGGCCAGTTCCACCCGTAATGTTCACTGGACTGGCACTGGACGTTCGCTGGAGTGGCAGGGTTTTCGCTAGAGTGGCACTGGATTTTCATTGGAGCGGCGCCGGATTTTCATTGGCATAACACTGGAATAGCGCTGGAATGTGACAGGAGTGGTACTGGATGCACTGGAGTGGCACTGGATGTTCGGCACTTTCATGGGAGCTTCATCTGGGGAGCAGCGCAGGGTTTTCCCTGGTGGCGCTGGATGTTCACTGGGTTTTCGTGGGAGTGGCTGAATTTTGTGGAGTGATTTTCACGGGGTGGCCCTGGAAGGACAACTAGAATTGCGTGCGAGTTTTGCTAGTTTTCGCTGCTTCTCACTGGTGTTGCTTAGCTTTGGAGATCCTCCTTGCAAGGACCAGGAACAATCGGTCGGAAGACGGTCTTGATGTTGCCCGTTGAAACACCCGCCTCCCCCGCGTCACCGGCACGAGCCTGCAAAATTGCAAGCCCGACTTCGCAGACCACAAGCCAGCCCAAAACAGGCTCAGAAAAGGACCTGCCGGAAGCACAGTCTACGCTGAGCCTCCAGCCGCATCCTCCGGACCAAGTTGGCCGCAGCCGGATTCACGTTGCTGACGTGCGCTGCCCCTGGTAGTAGGTCTCAGGTTGGGTAACTCGGCGGCGCACTGTGTTTCTCCTGCTGTCTAAGACCGATGCTGAGGGTACAGGAGTAGCAAAGGACGTTGTGGTTCACATGCTTGGGATGCTATCTTGCACAAGTGAACTGGAGCCGAAAGAATGACCGGGTGTGGGATGCGCCTTGGTGCTGCGCCGAAGCGCAGTAGTGTGTGGCAGGCTTCGAGGGCGACGGGGCGTTCTGCTGGAGTGGTCATGCGCTATGCTGAGGAGGCCTCCATTCAGCCGGAAGAGGTTGTCGCCAACTGCAAAGCCCGAAACGCTATCTCTTTGAGGATCCCGGCAGTAGATGGTGTGGTTTAACAAAGTGGACTTCGCGGTTGCGGAGGGCCCAGCCAGGGAAATTGGAAAGTGTGTAAAGCGCGCAAGGGATTTGAACAAGCTTGCCCAACCATCCGTGGAGTTTGTCTAGGTCGGAGAAGATGTCCGGTCTACGAAAGGGACCCGGGTGTGTGCCGCATCCGGGGGCTCGCCGAGAGTGCAGTCCGGACAGCGAGACAAATTCCACCGAGGCGCGTCGTGAAAGCCACCAGCTGTGGGAAAGCGCTCGCCGGCTTTTTGGCGGGTCCGTCCAGACTACCGTGCACGGCTTTCGGGTAGAGGTCAGCGCCGGGCAGCCTGGAATGTTCTGCGACGGCTAGGACGCGCGCAACGAAAAACACGCGTTTCTGCAAGTCTCCACCCACCCGCCTCCAAACTGCTGCGATCACCGTGTCTGATCAGCGGAGTCGCTATGTGGCGCATCGCATCCAAGGAACTCCTCGTGCACCAACTGCGTGCGGCCGCTTGCGTAGAGTGGGCGGGTAGTGAGGGACGGCTGAACACCTTTGCGTAGACGCCGGCAGGGCTACCGTCGCGTTTGAACCCTATATAGTTGCAGAGCCAAAAGCTATGAGAGGGAGGCTGCAACAGTAATTGCAACGAAGCAACCGTGATGACAATGAAGCAGCAGCAGAAATGACAAAGGCAGCCGCAAGTGGTAATGAATCGCAAACAGTAATGATATTGCAGCAGAAGCAGCAATGATAATGGAACAAGAGCTATGACTCAGACAACAACAGCAATGACAATGAAACAGCAACAGGAAAGACAATGAGGCAAGGACCATAAAGCACACGTAATGATCGTTCAGAGCCAAAAACCAAATTGAAGCAAGCGTATTGTAAATGACAAAGACAGCAACGATGATCAGCCAAAGAAGCAAAAGCAATGACAATGAAGCAACAGCGCAAATAAAGCAACAACCCCGAGCACCTCCCCGTTCTTGGAGAAGGGGTTGGCGGATTCCTGCGTCAGCGGCCAGGCTCTCAGGCAGGGAAATATAGCCTTGACCTACTCACTGAGTTTTGACCATGACGCAGGGTAGGCTTTGTGGGTTGTGGTGCAGGACTTCGTCTCAAACTTCCGCCTGCCCGTCGTGGTGTTGCACAAGCCAGGGCTCCGGCCGCTCACCATGACTGCTTCCTGGATCCAGGTCATCTCAGTCAATGTCACAGCGCTAGACCAACAATGTGGCACGCCGAATTGCTCTGAGATCTGGAGAAGTTTAAAGAGGGGGGGGGGTGAGCGGGGCCAATGACAAAAAGCTTGGAGCCACTTGAGAAAGAGCAAACCAGAGTCGGGGTGTATCGGTGTGCAACTCAGACGGTCTTCCAGCTGGGGCGCTGTGGTAGAAGTAACGTGAAAAACTTCTGCGGAACGAAAGGTGATTGATGGAGCGTGCAGTCGTTATCTTGCTGCTGCATATGACGTGCCTTTTGGACCCAGAGCGTAGCAGGATGGAATGGCACACACCTGAATGGACCAGAACCCAGAGTACAACATAGGATGAAACACGGGTGCAAGGAAATGAAACTAGTTCGAGTCTGCCGCTTGGGGTGTGCACTTGTGAGCACCTGCGTTGACTCGAGCCATGACACCTTTGCTTGCAGAATCGCACAGCTCAGGTTTGCTTGTCCACAGATCCATCAAAAGTCAGCTTCGTAAATCCCGACATGTATGCCACAGTGATCGACAGATTGGCAGTGGCCGTCGAACTCAATGATACCTGGGAGCCGTGGTGTGTGTGTGTGTTTTTTGTCCTATGGGCTTAGCCTGACATTGTCACTTCCTTCTGGTCCACGCAGCACTTGGATTGGAGGGTTCTTGCACCAGGAGGCTGCTTCGTTGACGACCGCCATCCACGATCTGTCCCGTTGTGTCAGAACGAAGAGGAGCCGATTCCAGCGCTTTGAGGCAAGCAGTTGCAGAAGTAGTGATTCAAGACGCGCCAATGAGGAGCCTTTGCAAAGTTATTTGGTGCCTCACTCGGTACTGCGTCAGCCAAGCAAACCAGTCTAAATGCTAAGGACCAGACCAAGCCATCCCTCTTCAACGTGGCGCCAAGTGATGATGTCTTCGAGGACATGTTTGAGGTACCTCGCCCTGGCAAGTGCCAGAGATTTGTTTTGGCGCTGCAGTTTGCCTTTGCTTGCCTGGGCTCAGGTTTGTCACTATGACGGCGTACTGGAAGAAGGTAACTCAACTATTCTGCACGTAGCTGCTGCCAAGAACTTCTCCAAGTCATTTCAGAAGGCCTGGACTTGGTCGGCCTTCTCAGGTTGCGGACCAATCGCACGCCTCTTTTTGCATCAACATGCGTGCTTATCCATTGCTGATCACGCCACTGGTCAGTTGGGGTTACTTGTCAATCTCTCATGTCGGTGGCGGAGCCAAGGTGGCTGCGCCATTCTGAAATTGGTGTCACCCCTCAACCCTCTAAGCCTCCATGTGACAGTCGGGGACCCACTAAGTTTCCCACAAACAGCAGAGGACTGACTATTTTTTCCGTGTCCTGCGTACTAACGGGATATGTTGATCGTGGGACATGTGCAAAGCTTCTTCGCTGTTTGTGCTTGCTGACTCGGACTTGTCACGGCTTGTCTCCCGCTTGTCTCCCCACTTGTCTCCCCACTTGTCTCCCCACTTGTCTCCCCACTTTCCCCGCATGTTTCTCCCCACTTGTCTCCCCACTTGTCTCCCCGCTTGTCTCCCCGCTGGTATTCCTCTTGTCTCCCTTGTCTCCCTGCTTGTGCTTGGTCATGCTTGCTGACTCGGACCTTGTCGCGGCTTGTCTTTTATCTATCTCCCCTGCTTGTGCTTGCTGACTCGGACTTGTCACAGCTTGTCTCCCCACTTGTCTCCCTACTTGTCTCCCTACTTGTCTCCCTACTTGTCTCCCCGCTAGTCTCCCCTGCTTTTGCTTTGTTGCTTTGTGATGCTTGCTGACTCGGACCTTGTCACGGCTTGTCTCCCCACTTGTCTCCCCACTTGTCTGCCCACTTGTCTCCCCACTTGTCTTCTTGCTCGCGCTCTTGCTGGCGCTTGCTGACTCAGGCCCTGTCTTGTTTTCCCATATGTCTTCTCACGTGCTTTCGCACTTGTCACCCCACTTGCCCGAACACTTGCCTGCAGTGTTCGCTTTTTGGTTTCCATGACACTTACTTGCCTTGCGTTTTCAGGTTTCAATACATGAAAACAAGGCTGCAACAAGACTTGACGACAAGGGTTGGCTGCCCAATTGTTCCTCGGCCCACAAACACCTCCCTTTCCTCCTGAGCCCATCCTCAGCCATTCTGCGATCCAGGCTCCAGTATCCTGGACACATTTTACGTACGACTCCGTTGAGCGCCACGCCATATTCGGCCTTGCTCGCTCATTGCACAGACCCAGCTAAGTTCTCGGAGCACTGGCACAAACTAGCATTCGCAGGTGCTTCGTACAGCGATCAATCTCTCCAGCAATCCTAGCCCAATTCACAGCTGGCACTTCTGGCACCGCAGTAATGTTAACTTCGGATTAATCCGCAGGACTCTAGTCCAAGGCCTCTAAAAGGGGAGCCACAGCTGAGAAGTACGGTCCTCCGGATGAATCCGAAGCTTATTCCAGCTCCAATTTGGAGGAGGCTCCACCCACTAGGATACGTTGGTCCAAGATTGTAAACACTGGTTGACCAAGAGTCTGAAAGTCACTGTTGTATGATGCTGTCTTGTTGCCGTTTTTGACGGCGGCTTTGCACCCGAACAAAAAATGCGGTGGCCGATGCTCATGTAGAAACCAGACGCTCTTCAGGAATCCCAGGACCACCTTTGCTGGCTGTATTGACTCTTTGTCAAGACACTACTATTAGGGTGCGATTGCTGCTTCTGTTTGGCAATGGGCTTCTGTTTGGCAATGGCAGAGGTTAGATCGCAGCAGTTTCTGCTCGCATTTTTTTTTGCCTTGTTTATCCACTGTTTGATCCAACTTTGGTTTTGACATTGGGATTTGCGATCTGTTTGCTATTTTTAGCCCTTTGTTGATTTTCTATTCTCTGAGTTTCTGGCTTCGATGTTTTGACTCTCTGCTTTTCCGCAAGTTCTATTGTAAATGGGTTTCGTTTTCTTTTGACTTTCGCATTCGCCTTTGGCAAGGCCAGCGCATGCACATATGCCCAGATGCCTACGCCTGCTCGTCATGCCCACCCTAAACCAGCCCTAAGCCTCTGCACGAACATCACAGCCTCGCCTTCCTGAGCGCCAGCCTCCGCCCACTATAGCTTTCATAGGCCCAAATCGACCGGTTCTTCTCCTTTCAGTCCCGCAAAATGAGCCTTCACCTCCCGCGGGCGCACTGCCGCAAGCTAGAAAATTGGGCCAAACCCGCCAGCGCCTTGACTCCTTGTCCATGTCCCTCTGCCGTTTGGTGCGTTGCCCGGGCATCATTTGCACACTCATGTCATTGTGTACAGATGGCGAAAGACCTCCGACGACATGTTTGCGTCATTTGCACACTCCCAAACAGTTGAGATCAGTGCACAGAGAGACCCTGAGGTCATGCAGGAGCTGAAGGGTTTCCAGAGAAAGAAGAAAAGCATGCTTCGACAGAATCTAGATGTCAATCTGGACAGCTGGGGCACCCGCACATTCAACGACGTGAGACTCCATTTTTGGGACCTAACGCCCCTTCATGCTGCATGCAGTTCCGGCTGTGTGACGTGCGTGAAGTCCCTACTGGCTGCCAAAGCAGATCCGAACCGAACGCAGTGCATCCAATCCCTTCCTCCCTGGTATGGAGATTCTTTTCACCCATGGATGTTTGATGAGGGCGAAGATCTCGAAGAGGCAAAGTATGCAGCACTCGAGGATATTTACCCGTTGCACTTGGCAGCCAAGAATCGCTGTGATGGGTGCTTGCAAGAGATTTTACGCTCAAGAGTTGCTGTGGATGCTGAGATGCTTATGGGGATGTCAGTAGCTGCTCTCGGTGCACCTCTCGATTTGCATTCACTTCAACAATCCGAGTTGACATGCCGTTTCCGAGCATTGGATCTGGCAGTTCTGTTCAACTGCAGCAGATGTGTCGACATCTTGCTGCACGCCGGGGCAAACGACTCGCATGTCGTGCTCAGTGAGACGGGAGGCAAAGATGAGTTTCCTTTGCCACCTAGCTGGAGGGTGGGGGCGACAATTATGTTTGATCGACCATGCTTTTGGAGACATGGAATTATGCCCTCACTTTGCTAGGGAAACATAAACACAGATGCTGAGGTTGGAAATGCTGCCCAAAGCGAAGGTGCAACGATGCTCGATGTTGAAGATGCAGGCCAAACTCGACCTCTCGCCCGGCTCCTTGCTGCGGCATACCTGAGTGTGCAACAGTGGCGCCACATCTGGGGGGACAGTAATTCGGCCCTGCGCACTGCAAAGTCTGGGTGCACTGTAGACACGAGCAACATGCTAGATTTGTGTACGAACGCGTGCGGCTGTTGACAGAGCATAGCTTGTTGAACATAGGACCAGCCCACCTAGGCGTGCTTGGGTAATGCACACTTGACAGGATGGTCTTCAACAGAAGCCGGCTTCTTAAATCTCGCTCATCAATTTTTGCCGTTGCTCGCAATTCGAGGCCACCTGCAATAACTGTCACACTGACCCCTCATGCTTCTTGCCGTTTTCCGTGTGCAGTAGGGACACCAAGTACTTCATCACAGTTGCTGGTTGCATCTTGCAGGCATGAAGAGTTCTTGCAAGCTGTGAACCAGGAGTTGGTCAGCAGCTAGCTTAGCTGCCTGAACAAGGCATAGACATCTCTGAGCTCAGCAAAATAGCTAAGAAAAAGGACTCTTATTATCAAAATTAGTTCAATCAGTAATCTGGAAAGGATAGTTTGCCCGGGCCTTGCCTGACAGTGTTGTGAACAAGTCGGGCCTCAGAACTCAAATGGCAGACCAGAGATGCACGGGCCCATGCCGACCACCCATTTTGTCTCACTTACCTTGCACCCATTCCCCAGGCTCGCACGCAGCGCTCACCAATCATTTCCACCCTGTGCCGCCGCCTTGAGCCACAGTCCTTCATGAACTCTGTTCAGAAACTTTGTCGCTCCGCCGGCCCAGCTGATGCCGTGAGTGAAATGTCCACACCACATGACAGGAATAGGTGCCTCAGATCCACGCGCAAAGTTGATGCAGGGTTGAAAGGTTGTCATAGGGCCCAAGCAGGGGCAATTCTCTTTGTATTAGAGCTTTGCAAACTCTGCTTGCTCATCAAACGGAAGAAGAGGGAAGGCCCACGTTGCCGAAAGTATACACATTGCTTGATGTGTTTGAGGCGGGCTCAAGCAACCGGCAAGACCGCAGCAGGGATCTCTTCTTGTGCGTTTCAATCAAGCCTTTGCGCAACATGTTCAAGCTTGAGGAGCTGCGTTTCTTTGCAAAGCTTGATGTTCGCCGGTGTGATGATTGTAACAGATAACAATACTTTCGTGATGTTGAACATGTCCTTACAGAGCGCCGGCTTTCGCGTGCTCGCAGCCTGGGCGCAGGAAGCGACTTTTGTAAAGCGCAGGCTCAAACACGATGCCGGCAGTTTCGTGCCAGTTGCATGTTGTGAATGGGCTTCATTGTGCGCGCCTCCGCCAGACCCATTGTTACCACCGACCAGGAAGTCAAATGTCGTCTAAACAGACCGGACATTGGCCGAAGTTGTGGTTTAGTCCTGCCGATGTCGGGTTTATGACCTGCAATTCACGAAAGGATGTTCCTGCCAAGACTGGAGATGTGTGGGCAAAGCTGGCCCAGGAGTAGGCGAGTGGTACAAGGACAAAGTTACAGCCTTGGAGGCAGGTGGCTGCATGCTTGAGTTTTTGCTCGCTGCCTTGGGGTGTCCAGCGCTCACTTAGAGAACAATATAGAAAACATATCCATACCATACTAGCGGTCGTACTGGACGCTCTGTGATCTTGGAGCAGATTTGAGACATGTTTTGAACGCAGCCGGCGCGAGCTGCGTGCCACCTCGCAGGCTCGAGTGCGGAAGTTGGACGATGGTCAGAGCCTTGGGCATTGGAGAGGGGGCACCTGGAAGCGCTGAGGAGACGCTTGCGGCATTGGCAATGGTCAAGGTGGATCCCGAGAGCTCGCGGAATGGGACGGGATGGAGGTTGGTGCCAGGTGCCGAGGCTGTAGCACCTCTTCATCTCGAGGCTTGCGGCCCTGAGTGGGGGTTCCCGGCCCTCAACTTGTCACAGGCCGTGCGGCTGACGGAGTTCGTGCTGCTGAACGTGGAAGCCTTGAGAAAGATAGTGAAGAAGATGGACAAGACCCGCCCCCAGAGTTGCGGAGATCATAGCGATGGGTGGAGTGTCCTTGTCCAGACATCTCAGGACGTGCGGGACAACGTATCAGAAGGCCCAGCACCTGAGAGTTCCATTCCATCGTCTCAGCGTTATCTGGGTCAAAAATGGGCACCCATTCTGGTAACCCTATCCTGGTGGCTTAATGTTGGCGCATGCAAATGCCATCCACGGGCTTCGGCACTTCGGGACGCATGGCGCTTGCGGCGCTTGCGCTTCGCGCCCAGAGCTTCGTGGAGCACAGCTTGAAGCAGAGTCCTCTGGCCACGAAGTCCTCCGAGCCCTTCAACGGCGTCGGCCTGCCGCGCTTTCCGAAATCGGATGGTATGGGTCAAAATTCAATCAGAAAAAAGGGGAAAAACACAACAAAAACACAAAAGCCAGGTTTTGGCCCATGTTTTTTCATTTACCAGGGCGCCTATTTTTGACCCACAGCCAGGCTGGGAAGCTCCCTAGTATTGCAGAGGCTGATGCTGAGGATGTTAAAATGCCGATGGCAAATCACAGGCAGCACTGGGATCACACTAGCGATACATTCATGTCATTTTCACGTTTCGTTTCTTCACTTTGCGAATGCATTGGGGTCGATCAGGCATGCGGCCGTGTTGTGAACGACAGTAGATTGTCACAACGAAAGCGGTGAGGATAGATGAAACGATCTGAACCAGGGAAAGAACATGGTGCAAGTTGCAGTTCAGTGTCACTTCCTTATACTATTCTCATGGTATTCAGCTCTGTTTCACACTTATTGCCGGCTGGGTGCAGAATCAGGATAGGCATCGACGAGCTTTAGCGTTGCGTTCTAATATCGCGTAGTGTTCTTGAGTGCAGCTTAAGACAAGGATCATGTGGCCATGCCCCATACCCCCAGTGAACATCCTAATCCCCACCAAGCCGCCAAAATAGATTAAAAAGGGTGGTGCACCTATCCCAAGTGGTACCATTGGTTTTGAACAATGGCCATGTGTCCAAGTCTTGCGATGCGTTTTGTCCTTCTTGTTGACTGGGCAACCTTTCTTCCAACTTCGGACGCCGGCGGAGCTTTTTTCGCGCGGCCAGGAGCGCGCCCGGGCCTGTCGCCGTGCCCTGGAGCAGCTGGTGAGCCCAGAGCGGCTCCAGGAGCTTCGGTCCCAGGCAAGAGCAAGCGAAGCACGAGATCCGGTGTAGGGATTTGGCTGTGGGTCAAAACCAATGTTGCCATTTTGGGGTAGGTGTACCACCCATTTTAGTCTATTTTCGTGGGGATTGGGATGTTCACTGGGTGTACGGGCTTTTGACCCATGGCCATGTGGGTGAAAGAAAGCTCCTTTGCAGGCAATGGAGTCCGGTGGAGTGGGTCTGTCGAAGAAGCCGTGGTGCATGCCCTGTCCTTGGAGCATGAGATGCGCTGGCCAGTACGGCGCTAGATGACCTTATGAGCACGCACCCCTTAAAAAGGCAATTCCTCAAGAATCGCTGGGCAGCGCATGCACTTGATCTGGTTCCAGCATTTCAATCCACTTCACCAAGGAAGCGCACCATGTTGTCAATTTGCGCTGCATTGCTGGCAGTCCTGCTGTCGACGCCCCAAGTGCCTGAAGAGGGGTTGACTGGACCAGCAGCAACGTGCGAGGTTCAATGACCACGGGCACTTCATGAAAGCCAGAAAATGTTTGGGTTTGATGATCTTCACTGTCGTCATGTGGGCTGGACACTCGATTTGGCAGATGAAGAATGCGGTGCGGGATCTCTGCCTGACTCATTTGTGAATGCCACGCCTAGGTTTCAGAGGCGGCTCCCTTTGAAGCTACCGCAATGTGCCGCCCTTGTCCAGACGAAACGAATGTCCCGAAAACCGGCGACATCTCATGGCTCCCTTCCGACAATGCGCTCTTCTCCAGGCTGGTGGCGCCTCTAGCAGCTGCTTTGGATGTCATGGAGGGCAGTAGGGAGGAGCAGGCCCGAGACATTTGACAGCCCAAAGGGCCACTTGTGAGACATGTTGAGACATGTTGAGACATGTTGAGACATGTTGAGACATGTTGAGACATGGTGAGACATGTTGAGACATGTTGAGACAGGTTGAGACATTTTGAGACATTCTGAAACATTTTGAGACATGCTGAGACATGTTGAGACATGTTGAGACATGTTGAGACATGTTGAGACATGTTGAGACATGTTGAGACATGTTGAGACATGTTGAGACATGTTGAGACGCGAGAGCTTTGGATCGGTTGATCTCGAGTTTTCATCAGGCTACAAAGCTTTTGGCCTCGGTCTTCAATGTATCACCGGCAGGTTCTTGCCGGCCACATTTGGTTGGGACTTGGGTGGCAAGCTCTTGCCTTGTCCAACAATATCACAGGGAGGGTTCGAGCTGTCGTAGCTGTGCATCAGTCCAACAACTTCTCTTGACACACACATATATATATATATATATATACATATTATGAATATATGTATATATACATTATATATGTATAAATGACAGAATTACTCTGACGGTATGTGTTCGACAAATGTAATGTAGCCCATGACACAGATGTACACGAGATGACTCAGACAACACTCGTAGCATCCACATGTCTGTCACAAATGTCATTCTTGGTATCTAGGTCTACACCTCGGCTTTTGAGCACCTGATAATTGCAGCTCTATCTCGCTCTGGAATCTGTCCGATGGAACCCACCATATGGTGCTTTCCATCCAAGGCCCCTTTGCAACTTTTGCCAGGAATCCCTGTACCTCGTCCTCAGCGGTTTTGCCATGAGCTCCATTTTCTCCAAATGCCAGCTGGATTGCCGTGAATTGCTGAGACAAGTGAGACGGTGAAACTTTGCGCATACCGCATTCACCTTAAAGCCTTTGCCAAGGTGCAGCTTCCATTCTTCAGCGTGCGTTTGGCCACAGGCCACGGATGCAGACATGGAGCAAGCCACTGATTCTGGTTCCATTGTTTTGGGGCATCAGGCCTTCTCTCTTCATGTTGGCCATCATGTTTCTCGGCCTGCCACTCGTGGCCGGGTCACCGGTGTGTGTACGTGTGTGTTGCACCAAGGTGTAGGCCTCTCTGCCCTGTTGTCCAATGCTGGGGCCTGGGCTGTGCCCTATTTGAGGTCTTTGGTTTGGATTGCCCCTTGTTGCATCGTCTCACTCGGCAAGGTGACGGCCCCGCTGCTTCTAATAGAGGTGCTGAAGCCGTTAATCCGCGACATGCCGACAGACAGATGGGCGCTTAGGGCCAGGTCGTCTGCGCATTTGTGTGGCCGTAACCTTTTCTTTCCTTTTCTTTCCTTTTTCTTTCTTTCCTTCCTTCTTTCCTTTTGTCCCTTCTTTCCTTCTTCCTTTTTTGCCGTTTTCCTGCTTTCTGGCCATGTGTTGCAAGCATGGCTCATGGCTCATTGGACATGTTCGAGGCCGGTACTCCCGAGCCTTGCTATTGGGATTAGCCTTCTCCTGCAATGCCGGACACCTAGATGTTTGGCTCCCCACTCGAAACCCATACTGTGGATGGACGAAATCCTGCACACCCAAGAAACCCTGGAATGATGATTCCCCTGTAAATACCCACAAACAATGGTTTCCCATGGTTTCAAAGTGGTGCAGGTTTTCGTCCATCCACAGTGCTTGCTGTGTCTCCCCGAGGTCGGAGGAATGATGACACCGATTTCATCCCCACAGAATGTCGCATCTCTACAGGCACACCGCTGCCATGAATCACTACCAATCACTGCCCAGGCAGTATTGAACTCCCCAGGCTTTGCGCCAGCATCACAAGGACATCAGCTGGGACGAGTGGCCAGACTCTCGTACTGCTTGACTGCCCTGCCTCGCCTCTTGTACGTGGGTTGAGGCTGTGCCTCAGCATCCCCTTTTGCACGCTGTCCGTGATCTTGGTGTGGCTTTTGTCCTGCTGGCATGTCATTCCCTGCCTTGTCGCTGAGTGCGCCCTTGGCAGGCTCCTGCTGATCCAGCGGTTTGACCTCTCTAGCAATGAGGCTAGACGGTCTGCAATCGGTGCACTCGTACATGATGTCGTTGCCTTGGAGGCTCAGCAACTGCAGACACCAGGTGCATCATTTGGCCGCTATCTTATCGTGCCCAGTCGATGCCGTTGGTTCAGCATTACACATTTGCCTCATTGACGTCTCAGGAAAGATACCACCGGTCATGTTCGAAAAAGAGGATCTCTCTCTTGGCAAGATTTGTGGCCTGATGGGTGCAGTGGCTACGCTTGTGGCCTTCGTTGGCAGCTCAGAGAGTCTGAGGTCCGCTTGGCAGACCCCACTTGCCAATTGTTCCAGTGTTCAAAGCTTAGCTCAGGCGTATGCGCCAGCAGGATGCTTAGTGGAAGCTTGAAACTTCCAAAGCCAGTTTCGAGAGCAGGTGGCGGCATACTTTGGCGGCACCTCCTCTGTGGCCTTGCTGTTCGTTGCCGGAGTCCAAGAAACGAGCTCCGCGACTCTGTGCGCTGGACGGTTGGACATCTGTTTGCCGGTCTTCCCTGCATGCCAAGGCCTTGTCGCTAGGATCGGGCGGTATTTCAAGGCCTCGGGATTCGCAATTGGCCATTGGAATTGCAGATCAATGCGCCAGGCAGACCTTCAACTCCTACAGTTGGCACCTTCTTTTCCTGATCGGCGGTGGCAGCGCTTTGGGTGCTCCCGCTCTTTGCACAGGAAAAAAAATACACGCTCTGATTTGGCGAGTAACCATCAACTTGGACTGTCGCTGTTGCAGAGCTAGCATGTGCCAGGTTTGGCAGTGCGTGAGAGTGGGCTCTTGGGACTGGTCACAGACTCCGTTCGGAGGCTCTGAGCAGAGAACTGGAGTGGGCAACAAGCGGTCATGCCAGATATTGTGCCAGGCAGCTGTCATCATCCCCGTGGCTCCTCGTTGCCCAACTCATACTTGCTCCGTGCTGAGCAGGCTTTCAAAACAGACGCTGCAGCGCCCAAGCCACTACCCCAAGACCTCTGAACATTTTGCCTACATGCTTGGGGAGTCGTCTCCAACCGGGTACTTGCCTCAGCGAGTTTTGCCGCTTTTTTGGAGCAAATCTTCAGGTTATTGTAGGCGCAACGACTTTCGTGTCGCACACGGCCGGAAGCTTAGCAACTGCCTCGCCGAGATGTGGTCAAAACATTTTTGGGAGAGTACTTGCGGGACATTTTGGAGTCATGTCCTTTGCATGGCTCGCATTTCATTTTGTGCACCATGCTCAGAGGTCGCAGCGCTGGTGCTCATGCCGCTGGCGGGCCAACAACCTTGTACCACCTTTGGTTTACACTCTTCAAGAAAGCTTGGGAGGTCGAGCGAGCAATCAAAACACTGGTTTCCCAATAACGATTTGAGTTGAAGGCCAGCACCTCACCGCTGGCAGCATTTTCCGGGTGCCGACTGTTTCCCGGAGGTCGTGCAGCTGGGGGAGGAAGCCGGGGTGGAGCGGCTGGCTGTGCTTCTAGGAGTCGGGTGGCTCAGGCAGAGGCATGGAGCGGGAGGTCCGGGATGCATCGGATTGCTCGCACTGCCAATCTCAACTTTGAAGCGGCCTTCTTTTTTTTTGGGCATCAGAAACCTGAACAGGCCTTGATCCTGGCACCAAGTGTGGCACAATGAACGCCCAGGAGCTGTAAGTCCTAAGGAGAGTGAGGGGGAATGAGAGACAGGGACGGAATTGAGTTCGCACACGACCGACATGATAGCAGCCAAGCCTTTGTGGCCAGCAGATTCCAAGACTTCAAGGTTGGAATGGTTGAGCTTTGCTTATGCGGACTAACTGAGAGCAACAGAAAAGGTCATCCAGATCTTGGGAAGCTGACCAAACAGTGTGGAAAACGTCTCATCCCTCCATCTTGCGTGCAAACCCACAAGCCAGCACGCCGAATGGGAAGGCCCCACCGGCTTTGACGTGATATCCATTGTCCACGGGTAGTCAAATGCAAGATCACTGATTTCTCGTAAAGAAACTAAAGGCATGTGCCGCACTATGATGGGTAAGTCCAGGAAATGGCAAAGCATGAAGAAGGCAAGAAACCAAACTTGGAAGGTTTCGCGGACAATGTCCGCCATTTCGTGGCTGCACAAAACTAACACGCAGGCTCAAGACCAGCGGAATAATTTGGCGAGGTTTTGCTGCTTAATTCATGAGCAGGTTGAAACCTCCAGGTCTTCATTGGTTGCGAGGCCTTTGCCTGCTCGACAGCTTGCGCGCTCCCGATGACGAGTTTTCCAAATGTCCCGCACCCGGCATGCAGATTCCCAGATCTTCCCCATTGCACGTGCGGGGACATGTGCTCCGCAGGTCAACTCCCTGATGGCGCTGGACGACATCGGGAAGCCATGGCTGTCTGTAAAGAACTTTCTGGTGGTGCAGGGCTCAGGGGCTCAAGGCCGCTGTCATTGGAAGTGGCGAGACGCTTTATGCGTAAGGCCGGAATTCCAACTACCACGGCATTGGCTGTACTCCTGGCCACGGCAGGACTTCTACTCAGATAGTGTGAAGGACAAGCCGAGGAAGCAATGCAACCAAATGCAGGTCTTGTGTGTCGTAGAGCTCGGCCTGAACTTAGGTTACAGCATTGGAAGGTTTGCGCTGCATTGACAGAGCGTTGTGATGTCGAAACACTGTGCGCTGAGAGCTATGTTGTGTCTAATTCACAGAATCCGGTCTGATAGACGGAGCGACACTCAGCCCAGCGTTTGGCGGCATTCTCTTTCATGCTGCAAGAGTCAACCAAATGCCATCTCATTCCTCACCACCAAGAGATGCAATGGAGGGGATGTTGACCCAAGCCATATGTCTATCCTGCCAGCAGCTTGAAGCATGCTTGAACCACGGACAGCAGTGACCACTTTCAAGCCTCCAAACCACTACACGCACCTGGCTGAACAAAGTCGGACGCACAATCTTTTCTTTGCACGGTGACGTGATTCAAGATGTCGACCTTCTTTTGATTTGGGACCCCCTTGCTTTTGCAACAAGAGACACCATAACACTCCAATCCTTGAAATGCCCTGTGAACTTTGCAACCTGCCAGTGGCAACCGAGAAGCAGCAAGAGCAACGACAGCAGAGAAAAGGGCGCGTGCCGCTCGAGACTCACCATGGTTCTGGTGGTGGGTGCCGCCAATGGCGTGCTGGCATCAGGCGCGAGAAGGTCGTTGGGAAAAATGGCTGTGGTGGTCAAAACCGTTTTGGGATCCCATTTTGGGGTGGGGGTACGGGCTTTTCAACCGTGGCGAAATGGGAGAAGCTTCGGCGACGGAGCCAAGTCGCATTGCCTCGTTACTGTCGGGCGTACTGGCCGGCACTTGGGCTGTTGAATTTGACATTGTGACATGTGCTTGGTGTGCGGGTTGGGAACCCAAACCCAGATTTCAGAGCCCTTAACATGGGCCACGTGTGGAATGCCCTTCTAATGAACTGCATCCTACGACCTTCAATCCAAATTACATCCGCACAGGCCTACCCTCCAGGGCTGCGGCTGATGATCAAGGCTGTGGCAGATGGAGGCAACGGATGCTACACATCCCACAGCCAATTGCGTTGGCTGCCAGGATAACGTCAGCCTCCTCATTCTGTGATGCTGCTGATGGGGAAGTGACGGCGGAGGTGCGGTCCAGAGCAGAAATGGGCTTCTCTTGATCCTTGCTTGCATTTGTCCCAGGAACTCCGACTGAGCCAAGTGACCGACATCAGCAAGTGCCTTCAGCTGCTTTTACGTGAAGTAACAAAGGAACGACGTCATTCGAGCAGCATGCAAACGGCCCTCCCGATGGCGCAAGAGATTTGCCAGGTTGAAGGGCCAGGTCTTCCAGACGCTCCTGAATGCGAAGCTGTTGGCCGTCAACACGAGCTACTGGACATACGGGATATAAGTTAGGGGTGTTGTGACGGTTGGTATCCCAGGCTATGTAATCTACGCCTTCAAAGAGGGCAGCCTTCGGGTTATCAACCAGAGTGCTAGGGCCTGGTGCTCAGAGTGCATATGTCGTTTGTTGTGTTGTTCCCTTTTTTAGTTTTCTTTTTTTTTCTCGCCTGTTTTTTCCCGACTTTTGTTTTCAGCCTTTTTGCCACATCAAACAGAGAGCTGCCGTGTTTGAGGACCACTTTCGGTTGACGAACTCGACGAAGGCGGCGCTTTGCTGGCAGCTTGAAACCAACCAACTGCCGGCGGAGGCGCGGATCATGGACCTGGCCCTGCCGCCTTCGGAGCGGAGCCCGGGATGTTTCTCGGAGCTTTCGGGGCACTGGAAAGCATCTCTCCGGACTCCGGGATGTTTTTTCTCTTTTGATCTTGCCGGAAAGGCCGAAGCCAAAGGCGACAACATCTTGCTTTGCTCGCAGCTGAGCATTTTATACTTTTTTGCTGATCATTTGACCAGCGAGCTTTGTTTGTCGGGCACTTCTAGGTCTGGACGAAGAAGGAAATCTTAGCATCTTCCAGCTGGATGCACTGCTCTGAGCCACGCATGATCGTGATCAAGGCACCAGTCGTGCTACATTTGGGACAGGTCCAGCCAGGTGCCACGGGTGCAGAGCGAACGCTCCGGTCTCAGAAGACATGCACTGCTTAGAAGCCCACACCTATGCTGACACCGTAGGCGCATGTTTGAGATGGCCTTGCGAGATATGGACATGCCTCAGCGGGTGCTCCTGCACAAGGCGCTCTCTGTGCAGCATTGCCGTGGAATTCATCAGTTTCCAATGCCGTTCAGATTTGAAGGAAGACCACAGAACAATGTTCAGGGCTCCAAGTTTTGACATGGGCAAGCATTACTCCCTGCCACAACCCGTTCTATAGTTCTGTGGCTTGGCAGGACCCTCGCTTTTTCGTGACAGCCCACGCAGCCAACATGCGGCTGTGGAGCCTGCCTCGCATCTTGCAGGAACTTTGTCAACGCTTCGCTCGTGGCGAGTGGCTTGCATGGAAGCTTGTGAAGGAGATGCCGAACCGCGGCTTGCTGCATCCTAGCCCTGCACAGCTTCAGCACTGCTGCTCCAACGTGCTCCTGCCCAAGGCACGGTGCACTTTCTGCAATTCTCTCGATTTCTACACCTGTCGGCAGCCTTTTAGCACCTTTCTGGCGCTGGTCACTGGCTGGGAGCTGTTCAGCACAGCCAAACACCTTTATCTCCAAGTGCCTTTAGCGCTGTCCTTTAGGAGTGGCTTGATTGAGACGTATTGAGACGGGCATCGGTTCATTCGCTTTACAAATTCTTGGCAGGGCTCTTCGCAAATCCGCGACGTGGCCATCTCTGCTGACGGCAGCTGTTTGGTTGCCATCACTGCGGCGCCAAGCTCAGCTGGCGTTCGGGACTAGGGCTGCCTCTGCTGGCTCTAAGGACAGCCTTTTCGTGTGGAGGATCTCTGCGGATGCGAGCACGGGCGCCACAGGCCACGTGCTAAACCATCCCCAGGATGAATAGGATGCAGCAACCATTTATGACGATGACCTCGTGGGAAGAGCAAGACATCCTGATTTCCAGAGATCCATCAGCTTGCTTGTCCAGCTTTCACTGAATGATCTGGGATCCCATGAGCTTCAGGCCTGCAGCTCATCCAGCACTTGGCCATGGCCGAGGCTGAAATTTGTGAAAGTCGCGAGGGTTGGCTGAAGATGTGAGTGTGGCTCAAATTTCAACCACCAGGGGAGTGCAGGTTTCCATTTACCAGGGTTCGATTTTGGGTACATATTTTTGACCCACAGCCATGTAGGAAACTGCGACTTTGTCGTATGCCACTTGCGGACTTGACGTCATGAGGACTTTACGGAGGGGCTCCACATGCTGCGCTTCGTCGGCACGCAATTCCAGGCGTGGCGTGGAGCAATCCCGGGCGCGTCTCGGCCCTTTGCGATGCAAAACGAATGTGGCTCATGAGAATCCTTTGCGGGGACTTTCATGCTCGTTCCCCCCTTCGAAGGGTTGATACCGTTGATACCTTCTCGGGCGGAGGACTTGAAGGAACTTGTAAGGCCATGGTGGCAGCCTCTGCCAGCGGCTGCGACCTGCTGGTGTACAGCTTCGACCCAGCCAGCCCAGCGCCTGCCGGAGCTTCAGGAATCGAGGGCCCGCAAGTGGTTGGTCCATTGGTTCTGCGGCATGGCTTCTAGAAGCTCCCCCCCACTTTACTTTGAGGGACGTGCTCACCCCAGCATGGCACCGCTATCTCGCCCGCATCAGGTTGGGCAGCTGCTGCAGTCTGTGCAACTGGCACCTCCAGGCAGGGGATTGATTTGCCAAGTCGAACATGGGACCACAACAGATGGAACCTCACGGTTCCATGGCAATGGAGCAAGCACTCAATGCATTGCGTTGGCATCAAGCTGGGTATTTGCAGCGGGGGTTTGGCAGGTTCCACAGCTACGGCATGTCTGGAGGTTGACAGAACGGAGCTTGGCACTCAGGTGCCAAGTAATTGCCTTGTCTCAGCCGCAAATTTTGTTCCCTTCTTGGATTGTTTGATTCGAGTCTCAAGCTTCAACAAGACGCTGGGAGGGCCATCCTGGCGCCGTTTGCTCTTTGGCTCTCGAGGTCAAAGACGCTGGCAGTGAGCTTTGCAAATCGCAGATGCTTCCTCTTGCTGCCTTTGGCCATGGGATGGTCGACGTCATCCAGGAGAAGGGGCAAGCAATCTTGACGTGCAACTGGGAATTGGGCATTAAACGGACACCTTTTTGTCCATGATGCCTAGGGCAAAGGGCGCGAAATGGATTTCAAAATAGCGGAACTCACCAATTGTTGAGAGACCGCGTTGGGGGGGGGGGGGGCGCACGATGGCAGGATCGCTTTCCCCTACGTGCAGCGCTTCGGAGCAGAAGCGCCTGGCAGCAAGCACACCCTCATGCCGCGGTCCCGGTGATCGAAAACGCGCTGCGCGGGTGAGTGAGAAGTGAAACGGCTGTGGGTCACGAATAGGTCCCCAAATCCTAACCCTGGTAAATGAAAACATGGACTAAAACCTGCGCTCCCCTGGTGGTTGAAATTTGACCCAAGCCCGAATAGTTAAGTAGTTAAGTAGTTAAGCAATCAAGCAGTCAAGTAGCCAAGTCGTCAAGTATTTGAGTCATTGGATGTGAGGACGGCAATGTCCCGGCAGAACAAGAAGACCCTCTTCCTCTACAGAGCCATGAGCACTTCTGGGGAGGACCTAGCGGCATTTGGATGCAATTCAACCTGATGAGGAGAATCAGCAAACATATTTCGCTGAAGGCTAATGCAGTGTTTCCTCTGCTGGCTTTTGTTCCTGCATGCAAAGCTCGAGCTGTTTGGGGTGTTTGTGCATAGAAATTGCCTACAGCTCTGCGCTTGCTTGTCATGCTCTCGGGTGGGCTGCGCTACTTACTGCTAATCAAAAGTGATAAGGCAGAGCGAGCCAGCCCTGGCAATTTTGTGGCCAAGATTGGTGAGTTCTTGTCACGAGTTTGGATATACCGGGCTTCCACACCCCTCCCGAGCCATCCGTCCGTGCGGCTGTTCATTCAACGAGCTCGATAGTTTGAATTGAAGCAGCGGGGAATCCAAAGAAGGAAAGGTGGTGGGTGCGACTGCTGGCAATCTTGTTGAGTTGCACTGGGTCAGCCTTTTTCAGAGGACGGCAAGTGGGACATCGTGGTGCACCAGCCCAGTGAGGAGAGCATTCGACCCGAGGAGCCAAAGGGAATCGGTACACGGTCCTTGCCATGGGTAAATGATGGTCTCATGGGAATCCTTCTCGGATGCTTGTTTTTTTTTGTTGTATTCAAGGGCTAGTGGAAGGGTGCCACATGAAACTTGTTTCACGAAGCCATCCTCTAAACCAGGTCCAATTGCTTCAGCTAGCTGCTCACCCAGATGGTCACACGAGACGGGTCTCGTTTCTTCAAGCCAGGAGCCTGTTCCGAGTGGTAGTAGCTCCAGCGAGGCGAAGGCGGCCGATGCGGCAGCTGGTCCCCGTCCCCTCGAGCTTGAAGTAGCATAGTCGCCACCCACCAATTCACTGGCGACCTGTTCTGTTCCGCCGATGTCTCCTGGGCCCGCAACTGCCAGGCTGGAGAGGGGGAGACTGTGGATACTTCGCCGCAAGCGGGAAGCTGAGCTCATGAAGCTCATTTTCCGAACGCCTTCGTTTGACATGGTCCCTTGCCAGTGCCATGCATCTTATAGCTCAGGCACCGTTCTGTTCCGGTGTTTCTCAGCGCTTTTCATGCACACCACCATGTAATTCGTCCGTTTAAGTCTTTTGAATGGCCGCATAAGAGAGCGTCTCTACTTTGAAAGCCGGGATGCTTGCTTTGCTGGGGATGCTGGGAATGCTGGGAGTGCTGGGAATGCTGAGGATGCTGGGGATGGCGGATTTTCTGCACCTGTGCTGTTTGTTCCCCACCCGACAGGAAGGGGTTGTTAGATTTTATGTTGGAATCCGCGTTTGCGATGCTTCTACACCACGCCCCCACCCAGTATCCCGCAAGAGCAGCTGGCCAGTGGATCCCGCCAAGTATCCCGCCAGACCGGCAGTGGATCCCGCCGAGTATCCTGTTAGAGCGGTTTGCCAGTGGATCCCACCAGAGCAGCCCGCCAGTGGATCCTGCCGAGCATCCCGCTGAGTATCCCAGAGTAGCTCGCCAATGGATCCCGCCGACTATCCTGCCAGAGTAGCTCGTTAATCAAGGGGTTGGGGAACAGAGCCAGCAGATGAGGCCAGCTGAGCCAGTTGTTCAGCCAATTTTGCATCAGCATGTTTGCACAGATGCATAATTGTAAACGTTGCGCGTTGCCCGCCTCGGCCAGCTGAGCGCGCAGCGTCTGTGGTTCGACTGCAAGCAGCAGAGCTGGTCAAGTGGCGATTCAGGCATGGACAGGTTCTGGCTCCCCAAGCCAAGGGCAAGGCGATGCGCAGGACCAGGAGTGAGTCATGGAGCCAGCAGACAGGGTGGGCTGGGAGTTGGTTGGTGGAGGGCCTGGGTTGGGCGGGCTGGGATGAGCTGGGCTGGGTCGGAGGCAAGTCTCAGACACTCGGCAAACTGAGACACGTCTGGGCTCAACGGGTTGCTGGCTGGGCTGGGCTGTGAGGCTAGTCTCAGACACGTCAGACGGGCCTGGCCAGCAGGTCATGCTTTTCGGGATCCAAAAACTATTTGTCGACGAAGTTTTGGGTTAGAAGTTTTGGGCGGGGTTCGGGGAGGGGGAAAAGCGAAGATTTGTTTTGGGAAACGAGATCTGAGCGCCCTTGGCCCCCTTGGGCCGAGGCGAATTGTAAGCGCTTTGCAACGCTGCCTCTGCCGCGGCCTATTTGATTTGGCCAGCTCAAGCTGGGCAGCTGGCACGTTCATGCCTCATGCGTGAAAGCATTTGCTGCGAGAAAGTACTTGCTTGGCACTGAAGGACAGCCATCTCGGCCAGGTGTCTTTCTGCGGGGCACTCTACGGGCTGGGCCATCTGCGCTCCGGAGCTCCTGGCGGCGCACGCAGGAGAGCGCTGCAGAGCTCCTAAGCAAGCTTAAGGCGCAGTTCCTGCCAGCCTACAACTGCAAACTCTGGCCCGTCTATCTCAGTGTGGTTGAGCGGCGTGGCTCCCGCTTGCGGCGCCTCATGTTGCCTTCCAGCGAGCAGACTTTGCTCAGCGCCAGAGGATTGGAGTCTCCTGCCTTGGCGGCGCGAGCGCTAAGCCCAGCCCAAGTCCCGAGTTCGTTGCACCCAGACTACGGACAGCTGTAGCTCTCTAGCTGCCTCCTGCTGTCCTAAAGCAAGTTCTTGGGGAGCGTTCACGCCCCTTGCCCTTCAACTCTCCAGTTCTTGGCGATTCGCTCTTAGGGCCATTGCTCCCCTTTGCCTCGGAGTATCTCCAGGATCCGGGTTGCCTTGGGCTTGAGGCCAGAGCTAGTCAAAGAGGAGCTCTGGAAAACTCGCTTCAAGGTAGCTGGGGGCAGCTGGAACATGGATTTTGGCCGCGCTACATGGGTCGAGGGGGCCGGTTCCGTTGGCGTGTGACCGCTGCTTGGACTTGGATGCCAAGGTGGGTTTCCAATGAAAAAGCTTAATATAAACGCTTGAGCCTTGAACATGTGTGGGGCTTGTATAGTGCGCTAGCTGGTTTCATGGAGCTTTACAGGTCAAATTGCCAAGGTAAAACCTGACCGCTTACATACTCTCAATTCGCAGGTCGGTTGGTCATATGCCTGCAATGATCGACAGCTTAGCTTGGGCATCCAAGCAATATTTGTTGTCTAAGGTGCATGGTCATGGTGTCGAGGCAGAGGACGGCTTAGAACAAGCCTCACCTAGGGCCGGCATGCAGCTGACAGGAGGCCATGGGCGACGTGCTGGGCGATGAGCCAGACAACTTTGCGCCATGCCAAGGGGGCTGGTGCATCCATTTCCTGACATGAGAGCTCGCTCGCTAGCATGCAATGCTGTGTGACAAGTACTGAGGAGGCTTCCGGCTCCACACGAAGACATGAAGATGTTGATTGGCGCTTTGTGCACCCTGGCAGGAATGCACATGTGAAGCCTTGGTGCTCAAGAGTCTTTTATTCCTTTCGTAAGGAAGCAGATCGCTGCATCCTTCGTTCGTGGGCTGGAGAAGAGGCGCTGCTGCTTCCAGATGAGCATGCTTTTGCTCGCTTCTCTCAGGCGAGGAGAGCTGGCCGAAAAGATCATTGCAGAGGCAGGATTTGATGTTGGGTCTGTGAAATGAAAACCAAGAGGAAAAGCAACTATTTTGGGGGTCCCCTGAAAAACGGCACACCCATTGAAGAGAATGCCACTGGTGGTCGATGATTCCACCATATGCACCAGACTCCTAGTCTCAAGCCTGCGCGGCAGGTCGTGACCGTTACAAAGTCAAGAGGCAAAAAGCAGCTTGGCCAGGAGGATGTGCAAGACACCCTTCCATGTGGGTGTTGTTTTTTTCCACCCAGGGGACCGCAGTTTTAGTCCATGTGTCCATTTACCAGGGTTTCATTTTGGGTACCTTTTTTGACACCCTTCCATGTGGGGGTTTCTTTTGTCCATGCTGTTCTTTTAAAGGTTTGCTTCTTGAGTGAGGGATCGGAGCTTGTGGGCTCGCACCTTGCATCAGCTCTCTATGGATTTGGCGCAACAAGATCGTTCTGCAACTCATTCATTCCTGAAAGCTACCGCAATCCTCAGCTTGCTCAAGTACAGCCTTTTCTGGTCAACAAGCAGATCGCACGCGTGTGGTTTGTCAACTCTGGTCCAAGGAACGGGGCGGGGGAATCGGAAGTCCTGGACCAGGCCGAACTGTTCTCCGTTAGCCGCTTGTACGGGCGCCGGCATTGTATGAAAAGTCAGTTTGTAGGTCCCTGTACGGCTTTGGGTAGACGGCTGGGTTTTTGATTAGGGATCATGCGGGCCAACAGAGTGTGACAATACCGTGCCTGCAGCACATGCAGATGCAGGTGCTTGCCAAGGTGAGAGAAGCGCGGGAGGTTCGGCTCGCACAGTGTCTCTTTTGTTGCTGCTGGGGCTGTGTCTTGAGGCGCAAGCAGCCAGCCAAAATAATTTGCACACTGCAGCTCGACAGGCGGGGCGGAACAAGCGATGTTGCTTCATCTATCCTACGTATTCCACGCCGCAAGTCAACCAATCGTGAATGCTGATATGTGTATGAATGTATTTGTGTGTGTGTGCGCGGTGTCTGTGTGCGTGTGTTGTCAAACAAAAAGATCCTCGGCACACACACACACAAAAAGGCGCGGTACAATACTTGGCCAACCTAGAATGTTGAATATACGAGGCACAGTTTGAGCAGAACCCCTCGGACAAGGTGGACTTGAGAATGCATTACGCCCTCCCCAACGGCTCGTTGGTGTTTTCGTTGTCAGATCGCTGCGTCCTTAGACAGCAATGTTTCAATTGCCAAGATCAGAAGATACGTTCTTGGCCTTTTGTGCATCCATTGACGATACAAGTCAGCCAGGCAGTCTGTGCCTTCCGGAGTTTTGTTTGCCCATTTCATGGTAAATGTAGCAATGCTTATGGGTTCTGCAATAAGTAGGTCTGACTTCTATTTCCATCGCTACACATGCTGCGCGTGTTTTTCATGCATGTGAGAACAAATCGTCAATCATTTGCTCAGCTACCACATCTGCGGAATAGCAACGTGTGGCCAAGACAGTGTGCAGAGGCATTGTTTTGCAACTCAAAAGCAAGCGGCTGTCTGAATGTTCGATGTTTCGCAAAAGCCGGATAGACGTTTCCTCTCTCGCTTTCTCTCTCTGTCTCTCTCTCTCTCTCTCTCTCCCTCTCTCTCCCTCTCTCGCTCGCTCTCACTCACTCTCTCTCTTTCTTTGGCTCTTTTTTTGTCAATGCCTTTGTCTCTGTGTCCGTGCCTGTCTCTTTCTCTGTCTTCGTCTTTTTTTCTTGTCTCTCTCTCCCTCTCTCTCGCTGCCTCTCTTTCTCTCTCCCGCTCTCTCTCTCTCTCTCTCGCGCTCTCTCTCTCTCTCGCGCTCTCTCTCTCTCTCTCTCTCTCTCTCTCTTTCACTCTCTCCCTCTCTCTCGCTGCCTCTCTTTCTCTCTCCCGCTCTCTCTCTCTCTCGCGCTCTCTCTCTCTCTCTCTCTCTCGCGCTCTCTCTCTCTCTCTCTCTCTCTCTCTCTCTTTCACTCTCTCCCTCTCTCTCGCTGCCTCTCTTTCTCTCTCCCGCTCTCTCTCTCTCTCTCGCGCTCTCTCTCTCTCTCTCTCGCGCTCTCTCTCTCTCTCTCTCTCTCTCTCTCTCACTCTCTCCCTCTCTCTCTCTCCCTCTCTCTCGCTGCCTCTCTCTCTCTCCCGCTCTCTCTCTCTCTCTCTCGCGCTCTCTCTCTCTCTCTCTCTCTCTCTCTCTCTCTCTCTCTCTCTCTCTCTTCCTCTCTCCCTCTCTCTCGCTGCCTCTCTTTCTCTCTCCCGCTCTCTCTCTCTCTCTCGCGCTCTCTCTCTCTCTCTCTCTCGCGCTCTCTCTCTCTCTCTCTCTCTCTCTCTCTTTCACTCTCTCCCTCTCTCTCTCTCCCTCTCTCTCGCTGCCTCTCTTTCTCTCTCCCGCTCTCTCTCTCTCTCTCGCGCTCTCTCTCTCTCTCTCTCGCGCTCTCTCTCTCTCTCTCTCTCTCTCTCTTTCACTCTCTCCCTCTCTCTCTCTCTCTCTCTCTCGCAGCCTCCTTTGCATCATCTAGAGAGCGCGTTGTAAATAACACTTGTTTTGGGGCACTGTGAGATGTGCTCGTTTGCATCATGTCACAGGCATCTGACTGACTCCAGGCTGCCGACGCATGGACCGAGACTTCTGCGGCGAGCATGTCGTCTCTCATGTCGAAGGCCGGATATCGCGGACCGCAACTGCGTGGCAGCTCGGGAGTCTGTGCTCAGGAGTTCGGCAAGATCTCAGATGGAGTGGCAGTTAATCTGGCTCAGCAGCTGTCGCAGTCCAGGAAGCCGAGCTCTCAGACCACTCAAGTGAAGACTTGCTCTCGAGCCCCGAACCAGTTGATGCTGAGGTTCTGTGAAGCACTGGCCAGAGGTGTGCAGAAATCGGGCGCAGCCGCCACGAAACAGGTGCGGCGATGTGGATTCACCTGGCCACCCTAAATTGATCGCAGGAGTCACAGGAGCCACTGTCAGGATGATCTCCTACTGTTAAATCAAGCAATAATTGCGGGCAAACACCCACAAAGGATTGATGCTGGGCTTGACAACTGGCTAAGACAGTTGTGATATTAACATGCGGAGATGTCAGCTACAAGTGCTTCCAACACCGGGACGCTTTTATTCGTATCGGCAGGCGCTGGAAGCGCTGCGGCCGCCCAAGCAGATCCAGGAAACTGTGGGCAGTGCCCTGGGCGAGGCCGGCTCTCGTTCGGGGCTCGCGCCCTCGGGGGTGATGTCGCCTATGGAGTAAACAAGCTGCCAGTCACCACTGGCAGAGTGTTGCTGTTTGGGTTGCAGACCGCAAGCGGAAGTGTGTGGCGCTTTCAAGGCGCTTCAAGAGGCGCTCACTCCCGTCTTCAAGGCATGGCCATGCAAGTGACTAGTCCAGCCCACCGGGACCTGGTAAT
The DNA here is from genome assembly GCA_963377175.1 of Effrenium voratum. Lineage (NCBI taxonomy): Eukaryota > Dinophyceae > Suessiales > Symbiodiniaceae > Effrenium > Effrenium voratum. The sequence goes on along the minus strand of CAUJNA010000237.1, from coordinate 155,525 downwards.
GTTTCTGCCTATTTTGCAGCGAGCTCACCTGTATATCGAGCTCACCGTGACACAGATCCATTGCTTGGAATTCCCTGAATTCAGGTTTGGGAATTAGAGAAACAATGCAGGTAATGTTTGATTCGCTGCGTCGACGTGCCGTTTGGACTCTGTATTCTGGCTGCAGTCGGAGCTCCGGTCGCACTTTGAGCAAGAGCTTGGCCCACTGATCGGTCAGCGGGCAGCGCCCCCAGGTGCAACGCAGGGTTCGCTCTCCGGGCTCTGTGTCAATGGGCATGTTGAGAGGCACCAATCTATGGCTTCGGCTTTCTGGCTTGGGCTTTTGGGTCTGCAAGGTCAGCGAAATGCTGTCAGTCTTTCGGGAGCGGATGACGGAGTGCCTGGAGGACTGAAGAGAGAGAGAGAGAGAGCGAGAGAGCGAGAGCGATGCATGCTTTGGGAGCTTTGGCCCTGTCAAGTTTGCTTTCTGCTTCCTTTTTCGGTGCCACGCATCGCTTAATTTTCTCGAGGCCTCGATACCACTGTTGGATCCCTCAACAAATGAAACAGTTCCAGCCTAATATCTACTTCCTCGCATAGTGGCACATATGCACCGATTCCTGCCCAGCCTTGAAATGAATAGCAGTATGGAGAACCGTTTTGAAACAGGTGTGGACCAGAATGGTCCGCACGACATCGACTTGAGTCAATTGAAGGCTTTTAAGCATGCCAGCCTCCCAAACACAATTTGTACATGCTCCAAAATGGTGTAAACTGGTGCCTTTTTTCCATGTCTATCGTAGCAATCTGAAGGAATAGCGCAAACGCAAAGCTAACTAAGATGATAAAGCTACATCGCGTATCCGTACCTGCAGCCAGAAGATTGTGGAGGAGCTGCGAGTGCTTTATGTTCCATCCTTCCCAGGTGCCTCCCCTTTTGGGAAGGGGTCGGAGACATGATGACTGCCAGAGCAACACGGTCGCTGTTTTGGGCTTTGTGAAGCCTGACAGGTGAATCACAATGAACAATTGTTCACTTTACTTCCTTAAATAGGCACTTGTAACCCCAACCCACTTATGAACACCATTTTAAGTCCCCGCAACAAATCCTCCAGTTCCGGCAGTTCCACCGCAGGACATCGCCACCGAGCACGAGCAGGCCGCCCAGCGGCTGGGCCGCTCCTCGGTGCCAACGGGGGCTTGAGGGAGCACCTTGAAATGGGCGGTGACACACATGTGAATGATGTCCACGAGAGAGGGTGCCCCAAGTGAGCCACAATCAAAACCCGGGTAGATGAAGGCTAGTAAGGGATAATCCCAACCACAAATAGCTGCGGCCGCCTTCTTAATTCTTCACATGGTTCTGGGTAGACCATTTCAATACCGGGTTTGATTATGTCTCAAATATAGCAAACAGTCAAAGTCAATATGAAAATCATTCCCTTGTGAGCTTGTCGCAATGCGGTCATTTGGGAGCATGGTAGTAGTGTTTACTTGGCTTTGTCACTCGGTGCACAGCAACCTTGAGCTCATTGTGAAACAAATGTGCACGGACAAACGACCATTCCTTGCACACACCCACACGCACACACACACAGACTAAATATTTTTTCACTTACCCTTCATGTTATGAGCATGTCCTTTTCATGTGAACCTGTGCGCATGCCTGAGCATTCTCAGGTGATCTTGCTCCGCTGGTTGCTGAGGAGTTGCAGCAGGCTGGGCTGCTGGCCTCTTGTCCTGCTGTTCTCTTGCTTGCAAATATGGGATTCTGTAGGTGAAGCACCTCATGCAGAGCTCAGGCCGGCCATGGCCCACCGAACAGCCACTGTTTTGGCGGTCGTGACATTCCTTCAAACCCACCCAAGCTACACTGTGAGAGGAAAGCCTAGGCAGGTTGTGGCTTAGCCTGCTTCTGAGGCAGCTCTGCGTCTATTTCTGAGGCCCGAGCTTTGCAATTCCGTGACCCCAGCAAGTTCAAAGTTCAGGCGCAGCTAGACGAGCTCACTCGCGCAGTCGAGGTGGAGGTGCGGGGTCATGGCGAGCGCAACGTGAGATTGAAAGGCTTGGGAGCACCTGAAGCCAAGGTTATCCATCCCTTGCATGCGCGGGTGAAGCAGCTGACAGTGCAGGTGCAGGAGCGGGGAAATGCATCACGTTTTGCTCGCGCTGGATGTTTCTCACGTGACAATTCTGCGCTTGAGATCAAACTGGATATCTCATCAGTTGACTCGGTGTTCTCGTTCAAAGACGTTTTCGACCGCTGGCCCGAAGTGGGAACTGCTTTGACCAGGCACTGCGTGCGGAGGCGGAGGAGCTTCAGAGCCGTGCAGGAGAAGGCGACGGGATTCTGAATGCTGTAGAAACAATCGCTCGTCTCCCCTCAATTGGGTGACAACATATGGCTGTGGGTCAAAAATGGGTACCCAAAATGGAACCCTGGTAAATGGAACCCATGACTAAAGCAGGCGGTCCCCTGGTGTTTTTTTTGACCCCACACCTATAGACCCACAGTCACACAGTCACAATGATGTTTCGGAAAATAAAGCAAGGCTTCAGCCGTTAACCTTCTCGGAGCTGTCTTCACATATCTAATCCTGCTGCAAAAATTAAAAAGCCAACAATACCCTGTCCAAATTCATCGGGCGACGCAGATGCACAAGTCATGAAACACCCTGGATAAGATTATCGCACCTCGTAAATAAGTTGACCTGACGAGCAATTGCCTTTCTTAGCATGTCAATCTTGCCCACTTGGGAGGTGTTTTGTGCTTGGGCCGGCTGACTGGAAGAATGACTGTGATGATACCCTAATATGACTGGGAGCGACAAACTTTGGTAGCTGTTGACTGGCAGCCGCTTGATTCTCCAGCCCCGAATGTGTTTGGCCACGTTAGATTCGTCAGAGCGAGACTGTAACTCTCAGGGTGCCAGCCTACGACAGCTATAGATGCATTGCACTTGAACCGCATCAAATTCATGGTGAACATCGCAGCTTTCGAAAATTTGGGGCGTTTCCAGTCTGCGAGCCCTTGCTTTCCAGGCTCAGCAGACAGCTCCGAGGCGGAGGCCGCGCAGGTCCAGCGGGTGTCCGGGTTTCCGATCGACCTGGCGAAAGCTCAGCGGATCCGCCTCCGGGCGCCCTTTCGGCTCTGCTTTTTATAGCTTCGCAGTGAAGAAGTCAAACACAAGGCTGAGAGAACAACTCTTTCAGGCCCGCGAGCTGCAGCGACTCTTCCACGATAGGGCCGGAGCTTCAGAGTTTGGTCTGGCGCGGTTGAAATGCATGGCTTCATGCATGGCTTCATTTCTGTGATTCCCCAGATAGTTGAAAGCTATAGGGGTTCTAACTTCTAATAGAGAGGGAAAAGTGTGTGAGATTGACGGCTGGGTGCTAGCGGGCATGCAGTTTGGGGTGCTGGTTGGGGGGTGCTGTTCAGGGTGCTGTTTCAGTTGCGGGCGCATTTTTGCAAAATTGACGGCAGGAGGCTGAAGCATGCAGTTTGAGTGCTGGTGCAGGTGCTTTTTTTGGGATTCGAGATGCTGGTTACGGTGCGAGTGCATTTTTGCAAGACTTTACCTAAGAGGAATGCAGTTTTGAGGTGCTTGCGACAGCGCAGGTGCATTTTGGCGTGCAGTTTGGGTTTTGGTGCTGTTTGAGGTGCAGGGTGCGGGCGCATGTTGCGAGGTTGACGGTACGGTGCTAGGGGGGAGTGGCGCTGTTTTGGGAATCTGTTTGGGGCTGTTTGAGGTGCGCGTTTTTGCGAGGTTGATGGCAGATGTTTTTGAGTTTTGCCCGAGATTGACGGCAAGGGTGCTAGGGGGCATGCAGTTTGGGTTACTAGTGCAGGTGCTGTCCCCGGGCGGGGGGGGACTGGTGCCGATGCAGTTTTCTGCTGGGGTGCAATCTTCGGCCTGTCTTTTGTTTTATGGAGTCTATGCTGGTGTGATTTGTTTCATGCTTCGTTCATTCGTGAAATCCGTGAGTCTTCATGGAGGCAGAGGATGCCTTCGTGCGCGCGCTGCAGAAGCAGAAGCAAGCGAGACACCAGGACTTCCTAGAGTGTTGCTGGCCTGTCTAGCTGCCACTCGTGAAGCTCCGCACTTGAACTTTGTTGTTGCAGAAAACGGCACTGTCTCGCGATCCGGCCACATGCAACGATTTACCACTTTGTTTGGAGTTGTTTGGTACCTTGCATGAATGCTCTCTTTGGGACACCATTGATTGTGTGTACCACCGATGCGGTTGGAACTCGACTGGTCTGGCTTGTGTCTCAGCCAGGCAGCTGTGCTCCCTCGTGCCTCAGCCGGATGCATGGCTGACGGAGGACTGGCAGGGCGTCAGGCAGTGCGATCCTTTCGAGATCAGGTGTTGCAAAGGATTCTGCGCCTCTTGCCACTTGCAGGATCCCTCTGGCAGCACCCTAAGCACCGAGGCCGCTGCATTCAGATGGGAGTCGTTCTGGGAAGCTGCTTGCCCTAACAAGTGACAGCATGCTTTCAGCATTTTCAGCCATGACCCAGCCATGTAAAGGCACAGCTTGCCCACTTGGCACCTGTTGCCAGGTCAAAATGAATCTCATGCATGCGTTGACACACCAGCTCTCCAGCAAGTCATTGGACGAGTCCGTCTTCCAGCGCAAGGCGGTTTGTCTTGCACTGCACTTTGAGCAACTCCCTTCACATAGTAAGTGACGAAGTCACTCGAACACAGGAACATGTCTTGCTTCGGCAGGTGGAGTGGATTGAGGAGCTGTGGCTGGCTTTGGACCTTGGTGACAAGGTCTTCCTTTTTGCTGGAAGTACCAGAAAACTGCGAAGCTTGGCAGGCCGTTGACAAGCTGGCCAGAGGTCTTTGTGCACAGCTCATCGAGGCCTTTCCATGTTTCTCTTGAGCCGCAGCTTGAGCTGGAGCTGTCTCCAGGCGCTGGAGCATGCTGCCGAGGGGCCTGGCAGGGAGCAGGCGATGTGAAGAGGGAAAAGCAACGCAAGAGTCACAGCAAAGCGTGGCCAGAGCGCGTGTGATGCAGGCGCTGCGCAAGCTCAAGCGCACGCTGCAACATGCCCAAGCCCAAGCTGCCGTACGGGTGCCGCATTGGTTGTGATCGCAATAAACTGCCAACGATTGGAGGGCTGACCGCGTGTGTCCGAGGCAAGCAAGATGATGTCGCGGGAGTGAGAATGGCGGGCTGGGCATTCTGCCATGTTTTCTGTTACAGCAAGGCATGCCAGATGCTGGCACTAGGCCATGCAGCCAGGCAAAGCTTTTCGGAGTTCTGCTGTGGCACATGGATGCGAAAGGGTGGCTACTGACGCTCTGAACTTGCATGCATTGGCGTGCTCTTGTCGGGACACTGATTGCGGGATATCCAGATAGGTCAAGGCTCAACGCTAGGACGCATGTGATTCTATGCAGAACCCTCAATGCATCTAAACTCAGAATTGTGCATTCTAGAATTCCTATCCTTCAGATTGTTTTGCAGTTTATGCACCAAGTTTCGTCAGAAGCCGTGTCCCGAGCCGTGTATCCTTCAGCCCCGTCATGCCATGCCCATGGCGCGCTTTTGGTGCGGCTTAGCCACGAACTTGGTGCCGGGCTTGGCTGCTCCCGCAGCTGCAAAGAGTTGAGTGCGCGAAGCTCCAGATGCCAGAAATCATGGGGATGTTTCCCATTTGATCAAAAGGTCCTTTACGTGGGATGGGGGACAATGGCGAACACGGTGATATTTATGTCCCATGGGAAAAGTTACCCATGGTCATGGCCGGGGGCTGAAGGGAGTATTGATCAACCCCATGTATGGATGGGTAGAACCAACTTGTTGAGCCACACTTCGCCAGGCGCCCGCAAAGGGAACCACAGATCATAGGCCTGGGTGTGCAGCATGCAAGATCCATGGATCTTGCGGTTCATGACATGGGTATGGGTCACAATTAAACCACCAGGATATCCACCGCAGTGATTTTAGTCCTTGTTTGCATGTACCAGTTGCAAATGTTTCACAAGGAAAGTCGAGAACGACCAAAGCATGGTCTTGCGGTTGTCCAAATTTACTGCCGCAACCAGATGTGATGTGAGCAACGGTCATGATTTGTGTTATCTGCTGTAGTCGAGAGAGTGACACACCAAATTGCACCTGAGAAATGCAGGTTTCTCACACAAATCAATGTCATTGGGACGCATACTAGATTTGGCCGGGGCTCACAATGGTGATACTTTAAATGAGGGCTGGCTCTAAATGTGCCAGTATTGCTTCTGATACAGTATGTTTTGAGCAGATGCAAAAAGGCAACAAAGCAGAACCTTATTTTGCGCTGCATCTAGGACAGTTTCTTGCCAGGGCCGCTCACGACGCTCGTCTCCAGATGTGCCATGAGTGCCACCACATGCAACAATACTTTCCGGCTAAGCTTTGAACACATAACCCTGATCATGGCCCCCACGCAACGTCGAAGCTTTAGCCATGGCGTATTGTTTGAGATTTGCAAGCATCGGCAACTTGTGGACCCATGGCCCGTAACGTGAAAGGAGGTTTGCGTCGACTGTGCAGGCGAAGATGGAGGGGGATGAAAGCACCCCTGATGCTGCTTGGATAAGCTGACACTTCGCATGTTTTTTTTGTTCTTCTTGCAGCACGATAATTGACGCAGCTTTCAAGGCCTCATTGTCAGAGAACGAAGCTGGGCTGAATCGAGTGCAGCAAGTTTGCATATGCTCGACCTCACTGCGACGCCACACATGCTCCGCTTCGCCACGTTACCAAAGGCTACAGGTTGCATGCTTTTGCGCCATTCATAGACAGGATTCACCATGGCGCGAGTATCTTCTAGCATACTAGCCACATCTCCGAGCTGCATGTCGAAGTACGTGGCTGCATTGGCCCCATGTCCTGCAGTTTCAGGATGTGGCGCAGGCCATGCAGACGCACGCGGGGGTCTTCACGCGGCAAATGCTGCAGAAAGGCCGCGAGGCCCGGTTCTTCGCTTCGGACGTGGAGACACCCTCGGGCTCCTCGCCACGGAAGCGGCGGTTCTACATGCTGCCCGGCTGAGCTCTGGGGTCTGCCGGTTGGGGCTTGTTTTGCATGGGTCCTTGATGTTTGTAGAATTAGGGAAGCCCTGATGAGATCAGGGTGAGGCCTTTTGGGTGTTTTGGACAGTTGAGCCGCGCAAGGATGACAACCGACCACAACGGCCACGAGAAGGCTTCGGGCGACACGCAAAACCTTGTCTTTGCCATCCGCATAGCCTCGAGTTTAACAGAGAAAGGGAACTCTCGAGGAGTCGATCTTGTGGGGCAAACTCGCTTGCGGTCCTCACTGTTTGCGTTTTGTTGTTTGGCTGTGGGTCAAAGCCAATGGTACCATTTTGGGGTAGGTGCACCACCCATTTTGGGCTTTATTTTAGTGGGGATTGGGATGTTCACAGGGGGCTCACCGATCTGGATTTGGAAAAGCCCATGGCCGTTTGATTGCGGGTCCCCGCCTCACTTAGTTCCGACACAGCGAGGCGCTGGACGGAGCCTGGGTCGACAAGCTGCAGGACCTGCTGGATGAGGCTGCCAGGGCCTACGGCGCGCGGAGCGAGTTGCAGGATGAAGTGATGGATCAGGACAGCCCACCCGCCTGGGCTCGGGTGCTGGGTCTTTGCTTCTGCGGAAGTGGCCGGAGGAAACCAAAGAAAGATGAACTGCCAGACTCGGACAACTAGGGTTGCTAGGATTTATTGCCATACAAATGTATATATTGAGCGGTTTCCCAGCTTGTCTTCTCCGCATCTCTTTTGTGTTGGGCAAGCTTGATACCTGAGCTGCTGCGAGGAGCAGAACGAGATGCGAACGCAGATTGGCAGCTTTTTCTCCCACTTTTTCAATAACGGCAGCGAGGGCATCGACACGGTCATGGGCCAGCTGGTGCAGGTTTGGAAATGCCTCAACTCGCCGGACAAGAATGAAGGTTTTGAGGCAGCTGCTTAGCTGAGAGTGTAGGGCCAAAGTCGTCTCACGTACCTCCTCTAGCTACTTGCGCTCACAGGTCGTGAGGGTCAGTAGTGTGCTGGGTTGATTCTTCCAGCTGCGGTTGCTTCCCATGCAGCTTCCGCATCAAAGTTCTTCGCTTTAAAATGGACACGAGTCCCTGTTTGCAGACTTGCCAGAAGGACGGATGCCCTCGGCCACCATTTGACAGAGGCAGAAGAGACTGCAATATTTGTTTCACTTCGCCCTTGCTGAGGGTGAACACTTTGCGGGATCACTGGCCGCGGTCCTCGAGTCGCTGCAGGAGAGCTTACATGGAAACAGAACCAGAACCAAAAGGGTAGGTGTGGCAAGTGTGGAGGATGTTCCGAATCACAATCTTTTGCGCCCATTACAAGTTTCGGTTATGACTCAGGTGCCATGGGTATGGCAGTCAATGGGACCACACCCATCTCACAAACAAAGGTTTGGCAGTGCGCATAATATGCCAAACATCATGCACCACCTCACGTAAGCGATTCCTCACACAGGTGTCTTGCAACGGCAATGGTGCACAGTTCGGAGGGGAAACGCAAGATCAGAAGGCTTCCAACTTGGCAACCTGCAATCATGCTCATTACGGTCTGTAGTCCCCTGTTAGTGGCCGCCAGAAAGGGGGAGCTTCTCACTTGGAGACATGCCCATGTTGACGTGCGTCTCAGCCTCAGGAGGCTCGTGACAAGGGTTGCGCCAACGCTGAGAAGGTCATGCACCAGTGGTTCGCATATTTGACGAAGGAGGCCACTTGGCTGCATTGCAAGACCCAAGCCGAAAAGCGCAGTTCGACACGTCACAGAATTCTGTTTGATGTAATGTAATGAAACTCACTCATGAGCGCACGCACACAAAGATACATGGCTCATTGACTTGCTGAGGTGTTCAAGGTAGAGAGGTTTGGTGAGCATCAGAAGATCACCACTTTGGCCCAGCTGAAGCCCCTTTTCTGCCAGAAGGAGCGGAAGGAGCGTTGGATCGCCTGCCATGATTACTTTGAGACATGCAAGATCGTGGGGCTAGCACAGTTGTTTGTGTGCTTATCAAGCGATGTCTACGGCTGAGGCATCGTTTGAAATTACATCACACCTATGAAGAGCTGAACGATCGCTGTCTGCGCATGGACACGCTGAATGCCGGCCTGGAGGAAGCTGTCCAGAGCAAGGCAACGCTGCAGGCGGCCGTGGATCACGCCGAGCTGCTGCTGAACAAGCAGGCGGTGGTGTCTTTGTTGTTGGAAATCAGAAAAGGACGCCACAGTCGCTCAAGTTGCAAAAAAGCAAACCAGCTTCTAGGTAGAGGCGGAGTTCCAGAAGTCCTTCCAGAAGGAGACGAAGACTTTGCTGCTGCAAGCAGCCAAGGCGCGGGCGGAGGTGGTGGGCCAAGTGGAGAACGCAGGGCGGCACCGCGCCGTGCTGCGGGCGGAGCTGCTGATGCACGCCACGGAGCTGGTGGAGAAGCTGCGGCAGTGGCACCCCAAGATCTGCAAGCGCTACCAGGAGGGTGGAGGGTCTGCGTTTTGTTCCATCTTTTGTTTTAAGGTACCCGTGTTTTTGGGGAAGGGTGCCAGAAGGAGAAGTGCCCCTCCCACTTTGTTTTGGGGGGGATTAGGGGATTGTTTCATGGGACCCCTGTTCTGACACACGCCCAGGTTGGGGTTGAGAGGAGATCTGTTTCAAGCCTGCAGGACGCCATCAGCGCTCTGAAGACCAGCAAAAGACAAACGGAGGACCGTAAAAAAGCCGCGGAGGAGACGCTGGCCGAGCTGAGAGCGAAATTGGAGCATACACGGAACTCTCTGGAGATCGTGTCGAAGCCATATGGCGGCCCACAGATTGAGCTGGATGAATCCACGTTGCACGTGAAGCAGCTGCTTACCAAAGATGCCCTGGTCTCGCGGCTTTTTGCCGCTGTCGCGGAGAGTGAAGAGCCCCTCGTTCCTTCCACTATCCTGGAGGCAGTTGACAATTTGGTTTCGCGTGACCCTTTCCAGAAGCTCCGGGAGATGGTCAAGGTTCTGACGCTCAAGGATACTGGGAATGATCCCCAGGTTTGTGCCTTACGCTGACAAAGAGAGTTTCTGAAAATATCTTTGTCTGAGGTGCCTTCCAAATGGGCGCGGCTCCTGGACTTTGCAGCGGTGCAGCATCGGCTTGAGCAGACCGGCGTGGCAGCATCAGAGCTGCTGCCATTTCTCACGGCACAGCCAAAGGGGGCCTCTTTGCTCATGCGCGGACCGGAGCCGCTCTCAGTCGAATGCCAAACGCCGATGGCAAAGCAAACTCAAAGACGACCGGCATGGAGGTTTTTGCGGAATCTGACACATGTTTGAACCCTCTTGGGGCCGGCATGCTGATAAGGACGCAGCCGGGGTCATGGAGGTGCTACAGGAACTGCGCGAAGTTTTAGTGGACTGTTTCCTGGTTGCAAACAACCCCCAGACACATTGTAAAGATACAACTGTCAGACAGATACATGCGAAAGTGCACCTTGCAGCGCAGGTAGCATGGGGCAGACGGCAGGGGCCGCGAATCTGTTGCGAAAGGCAGAGCCTGTGCTAAAGCTGCTGGCGACTGCAAACTCCACCGGGGAGCGCTTGCGCCAAGGATGCGTTGCCGCTGAGGCGAGTGGGCTCGCGCGTCAAAGTGGCAACATGAAGCACCTTCGGAAAAGAAAAGAACACAAAGTGCCTCAAAAACTCAAAGTCAAGATGAGGAAACCTAGAAGAGCTTCCAAGACACGGTTTTCCATATCATTGCGTGGCAATGTCACTCTTGAAGTGTTTCAGGCGGCTTTGCTGCTTGCCCTTTCGAATCTCAGCTTCTACACTGCATTAGCGATGATTTATATGCGCAAACGTGCATGGAGCGGCACTGCTTGCCATGTGTTTGCAGCCAGCCACAAGCATGCATCAGATTTGAGCGAGGTTTTGTAGAGGACACCATCCCTCACAGATCATGGCCTCCTTGGGGAGCCAAGGTGCTATGGCTCGAGTGCAGCGCGGTCCATCGCTGAGCATGGACCTTGCATTGCGAGCTACGAGCATCCACTTTGCACCCGAGGATGTCAGTTGTTTGCCACCATCCTCAGCCTGCGCGCCTTACAACTGCGCAAGCATGCATTGAACCGGATCCTCAACGAGCCAATGTGACTCGGCATGCCAGCTTGTGAGAGCAGTGGATATTTAAGGCAACAGGTTGCATCAGCCATTCTACAGCCTCGTGTCCTTGGAATCTTGCAAGGGTTGCAGCCGGCTCCAAGCAGGCTTAATCTAGAAGCAGCTGGAAGATTTGCGTTCATGTGCCATGGATCCGCGCAAGGCCTACACAATCGGACAAACTCCGCGAGCAGGCTGTTCTGCACGTTTGCGAAGATTTCGTGCACTTGGACGGTTGGGAGACATGGCCTGATGTATCCGTCACAAGCGGCGGAGCCACACGGTGGTTGGCTTTTGACAGGCGCTGAGCCTTCACGCGTCCAACCTGGCGATCGGAGGAGGGATGCAGGTCCTGCAGGCAAAAGCAGAGGCCATGAGGAACGATGCCGCGGCGATGCTGACGCGTTACAGCCGTGTCCTTGGGATTCTGTTGCACCTCCATCGTTTCGTTGCGTAAGGAAAGCTGAAGGAGCTCCCTGCAAGCTTGATAGTCAACCACATGCACCACTTCAATGAATAAAGCACAGTGCACCAGCTCGCGTGCTTGGACCAATGGAAGACCCAACACGCATGATATAAGTCAGTATAGCGAGTTTTGTGGATTCTTGGTTCGTGGACCCACTCAAAGTGTTCACGATGTGGGCTGATGATGCTGCTGTTGCTGCTGCTGCAGCAATTCCATATTGCCTTGTGCAGCCAACTGGCTCACGGGGACCACAACCGCTTCATTAATAGAAAATTCCAAACGACATAAGCCAACAGTCACTGATTCAGAGATGGACTGAGGACGCTGTCCTTCAGAGAGACGATGACCATAATGTCAGCAAGGAAGCACGCAGAGCGAGTTTGTAGCCACTGCAAAGCCGTAACGCCTCCAAGCCACTTTGTGTGAGCAGGGCAGCCCGCCTTATTCTCCAGAAGGGTTTGAACTGTACACCCCACCTGCAAAAGACCACCCGCCAGGATGGCACAGTTTCCGGAGTTAGACGAAGTGTTAAGTGTTTGGCGCCATAGTTGTTCCTGCAAGTTCACCTGAACTGGTGTTGTGCGCAGCGGCTCCCAAATCTACGGACATCTTTTGCCCAGCCCAAAAGTAAGGTCACACTTTGGCCATCCAAGAAGTTCTGACAGCTTTAAGACCAGTGGCCGCTGGATAATTGACTTTGCCCACCGGTTGACTAGTGTGCATGCTGCAGCGGCGGTTGCAGCAAGCATCTTCAGGTCGTGATGTTGAGGAGATCCTGGATGCGGCATGCTTACGGCTTGGGGCAATCAGCATGATATGATTTAATGCTGTTTTGTTCACATGTCACGGCTTTGGAAACGACATGAGGTGGCACACCAACTCGCGCTGCTTGGAGAGCACTGGGCATGTGAGTGTTGATTTCGAGTGCAGTGAAGAGCTCAGCGTATGTTTCACCGGCTCGACTCGACCTGAAAGGAACAGCCGCGGCTCCGCCTTCAAGCCGGCGAGCCGAGAGGCAAGCCGAGAGGGCTTCGGGCTCAGTGGGCTGTGGGGCTTTGGGTCTCTTTGGGTCTTTGGGGTCGGCCTCGTCTGTTTAGCTTCGCCGTGTCTCAGGCGGGGCCAAGGACATGTGCAGCAAGTTCGCTGACTTGCCGGCATATCTGGCATGCAATCAGGGCCAGAATGGCTGGGAAGGTGTAAGCGGCGTGCTTGATGTTCTGAAGTATCAGAAGCTCATGCTCAAGATTCACCTGTCTACTCGCAAGTGGTTGCGAGCAGCCTTAATGCCAAATCTGAAAGAGGCTGACCTGGCAAAAGCGCAGCAGGTTGTCAAGGCCCTTCAAGGTTTCCGGCGCAGACAGCTGACATCTCAGTCGAGCAAGGAGGAAAGCGAAGAGGGTGAGGGCAAGGAAGGAGAGGGCCAAGAAGGCCAAGAGGGCCAAGCGGGCCAAGCGGGACAAGAGGGCCAAGAGGGCCAAGAAGGGGAAGTATCTGAAGAGAGCCCCCCACCCCAACCCGAGAAGCGGTTGACGAGTCCCACGGGGCTCTCTGTGCATTTGCATTCGGCGAAGACGGAGCTCCCGCGACAGCTCCGCCCACGCCTTGCGCGAAGTGCCTCCGATCTGTTGAACGACAGGCGTGAATGGGGTCTTATGTTTGTGTCTCAGAGTTGTTGTGTGCTTTTTGGTACTTGTACTCTTATCTCGAGTGTTCTGGACTTGGTGGCCGGTGGCTGGGTGCAAACTGCCAGGCTTGCCAAAGAAGTCTTGGCTCAGCTGGCCAAGCGGTTCAAGGCTGCAGAAGAGAAGTATCGCAGAGAGGCCCGGAAGAGATCTCCGTCAAGAGCATCAAGCCGAGAGAGTTCTTCGAGAGCCAGCAGCGACGTCAGTGAAGGGAGCGAGGTGAGTGAAAGGAGACCGACCAGCAATGCAAGTGAAGCCCACAGTGAAGCCAGTGGGGACGTCAGACCCATGGACAGCACCTCGAGCGAAGAGCTGCCTCCGCAGAAAATCGAACCAGAAGTGCCCCCAGAAGTCAAAGCAATGCGCTCGCAGGCAACATTTCTCAACTGGTCCAGAACCCGCAGCAAATCGCAAGAGAAAAGGGACAGACACCAACTACGGCGAGGTCTAAGGCTTGCAAAGGCACCACGTGGCAGTGGTGCGGCATTACCACCCGACGAGCCGTCGGAACGGGTGTACACTGACCTTGTAGGTCGTCCCGGTGGTGCCACCTCACGGCCTGCCACAGCACCAGGCGTGCGACCGCCGAGAGCAGCTGGTCGCGCGGACACCTCTGACCCGCAGGACCGTTGCCTGCGCCCCGAGCTGCTGCAGCCATTCGGCATTTCGGACCGGCGCGCGGCCAGTCGCTCTGCCAGCCCCGAGCACCTGAAGCTGGCAAAGCCGAAGTCCAGAGCATCTGTACCGAGAGTTTTGGGTGCCCTCGGGCTGTCCAGCACCACTCTGGTTTCGGTTGGCCGGAGTCCAGGCAGGGTCCCCACCGCCGCTGACCATTTAGAATCCTCAGAGCCGGAGGAGGACGAGGAGGAGGAGGAAGTGCCTCTCGCCCCTCTTGCCGCAGATGTCCAACACGAGGAGGGAGAAGAGCCCGCTCCTGTGAAATCCTCTTCTTCCCGGGTCCTGGTTGAGGACCAACAGGAGCTGCAACAGGCGCTGGCTGCAATGAATGGCAGATGGGGCAAAGGAAGAGTCTCCACTGTAGATCCTATCCCAGACCCGGAAGGTCCTGAGTGGCATCCTACGGAGGAACTTTCAATCATTGGACTGCAGCGTTCGCCCAGTGAAACATCACCGAAATCCCCATCTTCAATCAGAGGTGTGTCCACCGACGGACACAGCCGTTCGATGCACAGCTCCCGGAAGTTCGCAGAGGCCTTGCCCCCCAAAGACGCTCACGACCACGTTGAGATGAGCCTGGACCCGTCCGACTGGAAGAGGCCATCCGTTGCAAAGCTGCTGGCGGAGAAGGCCCCGTGCACCGGACGTGCGTTTCCTTCCACGGCCGCCGACTTTCAGTGCTCGGGTCCGCCCGGCACTGCGCGGCGGATGAAGCTTCATGACAGGCGAGCGATGAAACTGGGTAGACTGTTGCAGTGCTTTTAAAGCAGAGTTTGGGGGACCAGTTTGGACAGATGCGATGTACTAGCTAGTAGTCTGATGTGCATGGCTCATTGTCTTTTGTGCCAGTAGTCTGATGTGCATGACTCATTGTCTTTTGTGCTCGACCTTCTGCCAGGCCCTCATCTCCACGCAAGAATTCCAAGAAAGGCACTCAGGACGATGGCGACCACCTCGATGCGGAGAAGCATACATTGAGATACCAGGCTATTGAGGTATCCAAGGGTTTGGAAGGGGATCTCAAGACAGGACAGTTGCGACATATTCTGGGCCTAAGCAGCGATTGGAGACCGCTTCACTTGGCAGGGCCAGAGCATCCACAGGATTCCCGAGATGACAGCCCTTGCTCAAATCGCTCGGGCGAGGCGTCGCCGACTTGCGAGCTGTATTTGAGGGGAGCGACGATGGGTCGTGGGAGCCTAAACTCATTTCGGACAGATGGTTCAGCCGTGCGCGCGCCCAGCCCACGCAGCTCAGCTTCAGAGGATACGGAAGAGCCCGCAGAGCCCGCAAAGCCCGCAGGCCGAGATGGCGGAGATGGCGGAGGTGGCGGAGATGGCGGAGATGGCGGAGATGGCGGAGATGGCGGAGGTGGCGGAGATGGCGAGGCATCTCCAGCGCCGGTTTCGGCTTCGGATGCGGCTCCGACGCGGCGCCTGGTGGAGGAGCCGCCCATCCCGATTGGGCCCGTGCGCCGGGGCCTGCCGATGACTCGGCGGGGTGTGGTGCAGCTGCTGTCCCAGCATCAGGTGGTGCCAGCCAGCGAGTTGGGCTTGGCTGGAGCGTCCCTCAAAAAACGCCCACGGACACGGGGAGTCCACGCCGAGGAGGAGGTCGGTAGCTCAGGGCGTGGCCTATTTCTTTCTTCACCGCTTGTCCCCGAGGAGCCCCAGCCGCAGCCAGCGCCACCCGCTGGAGTGTTCGATTGGGCGGAAGCGCTAGGACAGCTTGCGCCTGTGTCACTGCACGCTGCAGTGTTTGTCAACGTCGGCACCCTTGAAGTGCCGTTCTTTGGCAACCATTGCTGCTTTCATCGGTAAGCTGTTTTCCCCCGAGAGCAAGGAAAGCGCTTTCAGGCATGTTTCGCAGGAGTGTCAGCTGATGCCTCTGTCGACGAGATCCTGCGAGCTGCATCCTCCAAGAGAAAGACCTTGAGGCAGGCTGTCAGCAGTTGCAAAGTTTGAGAGGTCATGGGCCAGTTCAAATCTTGAGCCACTGTAGGCATGCTGTCTGAAGCCCAGCATACTGCCAACTTCTTGCAGCTGAGAACTTGGCGTGAACATGGAAATCAAGGGCACCATGCCGTGTCCCAACACGAGCAAAGTTAGCCCAAATTCGAATTGTCAAAATCTGGAGCCAGTGCAGGGCTCCTGTTTGGGGTATATTCTCAGATGGAATGTGCTTCCGTGAGTGCTTGAGGTCACCACACTGGAATCGCCGGAGGAGGTACTACAAGATGACCCTGAATATCCAGAGGCATTGCCTGAAAGCAGCGGTGAGTGACTTGCCACCAGAGGTTTATTTGCGTCATCCTAGATTGCCTATGACGCCTGAATTGTGGGGTGGTTGGGTGGAATTGTCTTTGGAAGACGACAAGCATGAAAAAATTAGGCTGCCGGATGAAGCAGAAGCAGAAGCCTCATTGGACGATTTAGGGCCAGTGCCCCAGCTCCATTTCAATCAAGCGCAGCTGCTTTGGCATGCGCAACATGTGAAACTTGGAGGATGCCGCTGGAAGAAGAGGAGACAAGGTCAGAGCCTCAGTTTCTTCAAGACAGCCGCCACATGTGCCGCTGACCTGGAGCAAGCAAGACTGACTTAGGCTTGCGAATTCCGTTCCTTTCTCCCAAACTGCCACAGCTGAGGCCCGCCAGAAATGTGACGCGCGAGATTTCTTATGCCGAGGGTTCTCTTGTGCTTTGGCTGGAGCTGATGTGCCAATGTGCTCACTCTTGCCCAATATGAGCTGAGTGCCATAGATCATGACTGACTGGCCTCACATCATGACAGATGAGATCTTGGTAGCGCACCCTTTTCTAGCATCCCAGCTGCAGAATCTGTGCAGGCAGGATGGTATCGGCAGGTGAGTGATGAGACGGAAATCCAAGAGGAGCCAGAAATCCAAAGGGACTCCTGGACCGCAATTGGACCGGCCTGAAGAGACAACAGCCCACAAGCAACGATTCTAGACTTGACAAGTGTCTGATTCGTCCGAAGTTTGCATGCCGAGGGTCACAGCTTCCAACCGTCAGGCACGAAGGCGGGGAATGTGAGTTTGTTCTTTCGCGGACGAATGTGCTTCAAGTGCTGATCAGCAATCCTCAAGACAGTCTGGTGGGCTGGCACTGGAGCGGGCCAGTTCAGGTTCGTCCTCGGTCGGCCGCGATGCTCTACATTCAGAACTTGGAACTTGTAAACGGGAAAGAGGAGACACCGCAGCCTAGCGTGCAGGACCGAGAAAAGCAGGGTCCTGTCAGGGCCATCTTACCAATCACGTTTGCTCGTTGGTTTGAGCCGTGTTTTCAATCAATGGCCGTCAACAGCGCGTGACGTACGTGCCTCGCACCGTCAGCGCGACGCCAGGAGTGTCCCATGCCCGTGCATCGGCCGCAGGCCAGGTGCTCAGGGTTGGACACATTCTGCACTTACAGGGCTGGATGAGAACCAGGCCAAGGTTATCCAAGGATACATGAAAGCAAGTAATTGCTTTTTGCAATCTGCAAGGTGTTTGGATTGCAAGTTTTTGTGGTGGCACGCAATTTGTGAAGACAGCCTGACCGCTTTGCAGACGGCGCCAAAGACCAGACCTTCACCCGCCACCCTTTCCAAGTGGGAGCGCTGGGGCCTTGGAGATTTGGAGGAATCAGAAAAGTGGAACTCCAGAGAGAACGGAAGCCGGGACTTGTAAAATTTGTTTGGGATACTGGAAGAGGTTGGGTTTAGCAAGCCAGGCTTTCAGCCTTGCACTGTGACAAAGCTGGTTGGCCATGTGGGCGTTGCCCCACCAAAGGAGGCGGGTTGCATTTTTCGTTTGCTTGCTGCCTAAGGGCCTGGTTTCTAACCCAATGTTCCAATGTGTTCTTGTCCATTGCATTGGTGCAAAAAACGAGGAGATGCCAAAGTGCTGGTGGCACGAGCAGCCGCTCCGGAAAGACAGCGACAAGCGAAGGAGCTCATTTTTCCGGCCAAGCGTTGCGAGGGCCGTAGCCCTGTGAGGCCTCCATCTGGGCGATCTGCTCGCTGACGCTTGTTCATCGCTTGAGATTTCACGAGCGCAGAGTCTTTCGGGGTTCACAGTGTACATAGTTGGAGGTGTCGCCGTTCCCGTTTGGGCATTGCGGCCTGTGGTCAGACACCTCACGTTCGGACACCTCAAACACTGGGGAAGTCTGCGACGTTTTGCAGTGCTCAAAGCCCCGCATAGTGAAAAAGGGTCAATCTTATTGTTTGTGAAGAGTCGGAAAAACCTGGATGGTCCGTAGAAGATCTACGGATCCAATGAGAGACTCCGCCCAGCACACTACAACAGAGAAGGATTGGCAGGGGCACATTCAATACCTGAGATTGAATTGCCATGAAATTGCCGGGGGAAGGGATGGTCACCAATGTTGTAATGACCTGGATGGCAAGCACGGACCAGACCAGGGTTCCTTCTCCCAAAACTGTTTTTGACCTTGGCAAGACTTCTCCAGTTTCCTCGCACATGGCACGAGCCTGACACGCTCCACTTGGCATGCCTGAAGGATATGAAGTACGCATTGGCGCATCTCCCGTGCAACTTCTGTCATCGAATGCGGCAGCTTCCAGGTAGCCTGTCATAGCCAGCGATAGCCCCAAGAGTGAAATGATCTATCTCAGTTTTGACCATATTACGAAGCGTCTCCGCACCCTTGTGTTTCAACTTTGCACCTTCTGACAACCAGATGATTAGCATTAATATCTCAAAGTGTCTTCCTAATGCACGCAGAGAACCTCACCTCGAGCAGAGGGCGTCAACAGGCACGTCTCGCAACCCTCGAGATGAGCTTTGTGCCAACACGATCAGCGTTTGTTCCTTAACACATGTTAGGTTTGCTCGTAACTTAGCGGTCCACACTAACGAGTGCTTTTTCCGTCCACTTTGTTCAGACTTCAGCACTCATCTCAGGCAAGCTAAACCAGCTAAACCAACTCTTTCAATTGACGCCATGATCCTACATTGGGAGCGGGGCGAGCTGCCCTTGCTGCAGCATGACGACTCCAGCTTTATCTTCCTTCAGCAGGCACAAGCAAGAATGCATCCGCGAGCAGCTGGTGAAGCTGATTCAGGGCATGCTGCAGGGCAGCGCCAGTGCCGAAAACGAGGAGACTTTGATTTGGTGCATGGAGCGCTTGAACCAGCACCGTTTCCTGGATACCAACACTTCAGACGTAAAGCGCGATGTTGCCGGCCTGCTCGAGAAACTCCAAGTACATTCGCAAATTGAAGCGGCCCAATACTTGGAGGAGCAGTACAAGGCGCTGATGCGAAGTCGCTTGAGCTGCAAATACACAGTGGAGCCGCACTCCGCGGTGCTGCGCGCAATGCTTTTGTTGGCGCGCCAGCCCACACTTGTGCCCCCACGGGTGGTGCGGTCCCTTCGCAGCATCTACGAGGCATGGGGCAACATGTCTTCATGGGTTTGTTTCCGTGCAAGGAACAGGTAATCAACTAATCAACGTGTTAGGCCACGGTGGTCTCAAGCATTCGGGTGACCGACGGGTAAGCCAGTCTAGCCATGCGTCTGCGTCGGCCGCGAGGGCCGTAAGCAGCGGTGGAGCCAACAGCAGCGGCAGATCAGCGAGCAGGCGGAGGACAGAAAGATGCTGCTGGAGCTGGAGCTGCGCCAGGCGCGAGAGGAGACCATGAGGACAATCAAAACCCGGGTAGATGAAGGTTAAGGGGCAGTCCCAGCCAGAAATAGTTGCGGATATCCGCCTTCTTAATTCTTGAAGCATGGTTCTGGGTGGACCACTTTAATACCGGGTTTTGATTGTGACTCGCCATGTCCGATGTTCTGCTTTCGTGACAAATGATGTCTCCTAAAAGCGAGGGTGGGTGGATGCTTCTGTTTGCCCTTTCCTTGTTTTGTTTTTGTTCTTGGTTGCTGTTAACTGGTGGACCTCTGAAATCTGCCAGCAAGTTGCTGCCTTTTTGTCCATGTCTTTCTCTTGATGCCGTTTGCACGTTACTTGGCGCAATGACAAAGCCTGTATAAGGCAGTTTATACAAAAAGTAGTAGCATGTCTTTTGGCGTGATCCGTTTGTCCATTTGCTTAGGCGGCGCGCTTAGGAATTACGGGAATCATGGAAGCCGTGAGTGGAGCACTTTAGCCGCAGCTTGCCTTGAGTATTTGCAGGAAAAAATGGGGGCTGTGAACATTCCTTGCTGGCGGGCAATTGCAAACGTTGCCTGCCCGCCTTGGGCTCAAAAGAACCGTCAGAGCAGCGCGGGCTTGAGCAAATGATGCCAGCTGGACAGCAGTGTGGCGGGCTGTAGCGAAAAGCGACTGCCAGGAGCGAGAACTCGCGGGCTCGATTGAAGCCAACGGGATCTTCCCAAGCCCCAACCCCTAGGCGCAACCCAGTTTTTCCCCGAACCCCCCAACTGAGCCTAGCCTTTATGCCATTCGCGCCTCGTCAACGATTCTCATTCCCGCGTGAAGACCGACGTAGCGAACATACTTCTGTCTTTGTGGACATGGTTTCGTTGGCCGACTTTGGCTAGCGTCGCCCTAGCAAGGCGCTAGCAATTGCCCAAACGGGCCCAGTGTCCCTTCATGCTTCTCTGACTCAGGGCGGTCTCACTTGGGGTTTTGTAGCAACGCCCGCAACTGCAGGAGGGACCCTTCGTGGCGCGGTGCCCCAAAATGTCGGCAAAGGATACGGGGGAACAGAATCGAGAATGTTTCGTAGAAGTAGGGTTGCGGCTTTGGAGCTGCCAAAGTGTACTTTGAATACTGCACTTGTGCTGAAAAGGAGCCGCCAAAGCGCAAACGCCTTGAAAAACGAAGACCACGTCCAAAAAGGAGCCGCAAAAGCTCATAGAACTTCTGTCTCACCCCATGGGCAGAACATGAATACCGAATCCTCTTGCAGCTCGTCGTCATTCACCGAAGACAGTTCTTCCGATTCCGAATCAAGCTGCTTCCGGAAAAGGCACGCGCTCGTGGGAAACACGCAGGTTTTGATATGCTTACTGTTGGGGTGCTTTCAGTTTATATCTTTCTGATGAGGCGGCACGCTTGGAATTTGATAGTAGTGCACTTTTCGGAACCAACATTCGGCAAACCACCATGTCAATTGCCTGATGCCTGCTTGCCGGTGCACTAGCGGCAGTGGGAGATCTGTGCACACGCCTTAACCGTGACCCAGTGCTTGCCAGTATGTAGCGCGAAGATTTGTTGGTGTTGCCCCGGCAGCCATCACATGGGCATCTTATTGAGCCTCGCCAACGTGCTGTATGCTGCTGATTTCAAGCTAGCAGGACATCCCCGCTTTTGCGCAAATGCTGCAATCAAACGTAGGTCGGTCATAGTACAGCGCACTGCAGTTTTGTTTCGGCTGCTAGCTACCGTGCTTCAGCGCACTTTTGGATCATGTGTGAGTGCGAGATTTGATCCAATCCTTCTTCTTGGTGTTTCACGTCAATCTAGCTTCATCTCATGTCATTCTTGTTTGTCTCTCTTCATGGTTCTTTTGCTGTGACCCCTCCATAATTCTCCTTAGCCTGTTTGTCTTTGCATGTGTGTGTCGCTTTGGCTGATTGTGATGATATCCGTAATATACGTCCCTGTGCTTGTGCCTTTGTGTCTGTTGTTTCAGTTCCTGTTCGATCTCTTGACGGCCAGGATGCGAATTCCTTCCAGGGACACGGGTCGATTTGCTTGTTGGTCGGAATTTGTGGCCTGCCGCACAAAACTCCCCCCATTGTTGGGGCCTTCGAGCATTGCCTGGGTGCCTGGGCATGTGTTGTGGCGTGAAGAGCCCTCAGGTTGCAGAAAATGCCTGCGAGGACTGGGAGGAGGCATGGGTTGTGGCTGACCTGGTGGATGATGGCTCCCCACAAAGCATGGGCACTGGCTGTGGGTTGAGTCAGACTTCCGAAAGCGTGGCTACAGCTACAGAGGGTGATGACGTGTCTGATGAAGACAACAATATCCCGCCCGATGCTCATCTTGGTCACATCTTTCCAAAGGGGCTCTTGCCTCGGCAGCCGTGGCAGCTTGCCCTGGAGGCGCATGCAGTGTCCATCGCAGAAGACGCGTTGCTCCGCATGGTGCTGCAAATGCTCGGCGGATCCTACGGGGACTTGGTGTTTTTGGACCCCAGCGGATCTCTGACATGGCGCAACGTGCAGCTGCCAGGCGTGAGCGCCGAGGCGACGGGTGCGCTGCTGCAGAGGCTGGCAGACCTGGGCTCGCTGCTGCGGCGCCTCCGCGCCGTGGTGGCCTTGATCGAGGCCTTGGCGCCGCCATTTGCTTCCAGCGGTTTGCTTCAGGCACTCGGCCAGGGCTTGAGGGATGGATCGCTGGCGACCGTTTCGGGACTTGTACAGCTGGCCGAAATGGAAGAGTCCGGACTGGTAGAGCAGCCGAACAATGTGACCGACGTGCATGCTTTTGGCTTGTGCTGGCAAAGCGTTGGTCTGACTCTGTCGGAGTTCCTCGCTGAGTTCGCCAAGATGCTGCAGAAGATTGAAACCAGGCAGACGCAGATGACGTTGATGAAAGCGCTGGGGGCCCTGGAGCCGTGGCTCCGCGCAGGCGCCGCCCTTGAGCAGATCTTAGACAACATCTTGGCGTCCGCCTGTAAGCGCAGCAGCCTGCGCTCCTCGTCCTTGCCTGCGGCAGTGACTGAGGAGCTGTTGCGTGGAGTGAGCATGGTCGCCCGCAGCCAGAACTTATGCGCCAGCTGCACAACCAAAGCTGCAGCTGAGCCGTCCTGGGTCCTGCAGGCAGGGAGTGCCAAAACCACAGGGGATTTTAGATCAAAACCACAGGGCCAAGCGCAGGACTTGTGGTGTGGAGCTGCACGGCCGTTGCTGAGAGTGGCTGAGCAGTGGGGCACACTGGGGGAGCTCCACGATCCCTGCAGCGAGTTCAGCAACGAGCTACAGGCCTGAAGCTGGGCTGGGGGACTTTGAGTGAACTGCGTGAGCAGGTCCTTCCGGTGCTTC
Source organism: Effrenium voratum (assembly GCA_963377175.1). Lineage (NCBI taxonomy): Eukaryota > Dinophyceae > Suessiales > Symbiodiniaceae > Effrenium > Effrenium voratum. The sequence goes on along the minus strand of CAUJNA010000237.1, from coordinate 132,581 downwards.
CACGCTCAGTAGCAGCGGGCCGGCACGTACGCGACCTCCGTGATTGGGCACAGGTGCCTCGCACAGATCATTAACTGTCTCCAACACGCGGCACGAATGATAGCCGCGCCACAAGCATTTTCCCTATGTGCATTGCCATTGGCTCAGAGTAGTTGCTTAGTTGGTCCTGTGGTAGAATCGATTGTTTGGCCAAGCCATTGGCGCAATTTCGCAATGGACCACGTAGCCGCTCGGATGCAAAGATGTTACTTGCTCGAATGCTCTCAATGTTCTCGGAGCAGATGACCGTGAAGCAAGCAGCAAGAGAGATGGAGAGAGGGTGCTGTATATGTGCACTATGTCGAACAGGTGGGACATTTCGATGGTTTCTTGTCGTGAGCTTTTCCGACTTGAGGCAGCGCTGTGGGCAGATGCCCCAGCAGTGACGAGACTGCTGACGACCCTGCCCTTGGTGCTGCACTTCGTTGGAAGCTGGCAAGAAATTCATCTGTATTTGTTTGTTTGTTTGTTTGTCTGTTTGTCTGTCTGTTTGTTTGTTTGTTTGTTTGTTTCTTTTCATATGGTTTTGGTGTTTGCGATGGTTGCGGGATTGGTTCTGGTTTCATCTTCAGATGTGATGCATTTTTCCGGGTGCTGCTGCTGCCCCTGCCATGCACGCTGCTGCAATTAGTTGTCGTGCTTTGCCAACTTGGGGCTCTTTCAATGTTGAGCCTGCACACCCAACGCATCCGCAGCTTGCCAGGATTCCTCTATCCTCAGCTGGCGTATTTGAGTCTTACACTGTACACCTTCAGGCTGGGTTTGCCAAATGTCAACGTGAAAGCAAGCAGCTGGTTCAAACTGTCTCCCTGAGGAACGGATGCTACTGGGGTGTGCTGACATCACCTTTGTGGCAGCCACCTGGAAGGTTGCTCACCACACTGATCACCCTGGTGATTGGATACTGGACTCTCGCTCAGCTTCCAAAGATTGAACGGGCATCAGGATCTGCCAAGATGTTGATATGGACCACGTGCTCGGCAGTCGTCATTAACTTGCTCTTCCTGGCGTTTGCATTCATGTTGGATGTTCTCTATTCGTCTCTAGGATGGCCGTCAGAGTGGCCAGTCATTCCCTGCAGGGGTTTGATTCCGGTTGCGATCTATGCAATCACGCTGCAAAGCCTGGCTGCTGGGGATGCACCAACCAGCTTCTTCGGCATCCCTCTCAAGAGCAGGCACTACCCTTTGGTGCTTGTTGGCCTTTTCGTGCTTCTTGGCGGGCCCACGGCTTTGCTGCTTGAATGCAAGTTGATGAATTGAAGCAGCGAGTTGTAGCCGGAGGCAAACAACACTCCCTTTCCATGCATTTTGAGGCAAGATGTGACGGGCTTGGCCCTGGGCTACTTGCATGGCTGGCTGAAGCTCGACACTTTCCTCCCGTCTGATGGCAAGTTGCAGAGATGGGAGCGGCCGCCGGCACTGCTCTTCGGGCGTAGACTCTTTGGTGGCCGTTGGGTGCGTGTGGATGAGGCGACAGGGCATCTTGGCGGAGCCTGGGTGTGTCTGGTTTTGGCCGAACCACCCCTTTTGGCTGGGTTTTGAGGGAAATCTGAAGGAAACCAAGCGTTTTGGTGTGATTTCTCAATTTCCAGATGAAGCCCACCCTGAAAAGGGGGCGAGGGCCATACGCGAGCTTCAGCTTAGGCATGACAGTCAGCTGCCAACTTATCGACCCATCAACCAGCCGGGACGAAGAGATCCCAGAACCGGGCCAGGCGCGGTGTTTGCAAAATCCGAGGCGCTCGTGGCACCTTCGCTCTACTGGTAGTCAGCTCTAGAGGATGGGTTGTGGAAATGTCCTCCTTCGGCTTGCAATCTCACTCCAGAACCTGGCATGCCACAATCCTCTGGAAAATCCTTCCCTGAAGGCGCACAGTTCCCAGTTTTCCAGGGCGCTGGCCATCGGCTGGGATCTTGAGCGACGAGCTCGAATTCTTTGAGCAGATCTGCATATCCCAGTGCTGCACAGTGCAGAATGCGCCTGAATTCGGTGCGTCAGAGACAGGCAAAACGCAACCACTTGGGAGAAACAAGGGACGACTCCACTTGCCGAATGCCGAAGTGTTGCTTCCTTGTTCTGCAATATGGGTGTCGTGTCCAGCTTGACTGAAGCGGGATTCCGCTCATTTTGCGGCTAGTGGGGCCAAGCACGCGCCTTGGGGTCTCATGAGCTTGCGCGTGTGGGCCCAGGTGACGCAAACGGGCCTAACGCGCAGTCCAGCAGAGGAGCTTGCCAGCGGGAAGCTCAATGCTTGAAGCAGCCGCTTGTTGGAGAGGCGCTGAGGCTGGTTCAAAGCTAGGGCCTCGCTCACCGGTGTTTGGGAGCCTCCAACAGCGTTTGGCTCTCTTTGCCAAGCGCGAAGAGATGACTGAGGCTTGCGCAGCTTGTCTGGAGTGCCT
>CAUJNA010000237.1:60140-120140 GCA_963377175.1 Effrenium voratum | reverse complement strand
GCAGCCTGAGCCGAGCCAGGCGCCAGAAGTCGGATTGTATACTCTTGGATCAGACATACTCCCCAGCTGCCAGGTCAGGGAGGGCATGCCCAGTGGCGAAAGTCAACTACGGGCAGCTCTGGAGGTGCCGTACTGGTACCCGCGCTGTTGAAAGGTGTTGTGAACTTAGCTTTTTGCAAGCCAACGGCTTGGCAGGCGACAACCCGTCAAGCACAAGCCTGAGTTTGCTATAGGAAGGAGTTGGAGGCATCATGTTTCTGTCCTGGCTGCGTGTGACATGAGGTGAGCTCCATCCGTAGCGAGTTTCGAAAGGGCATCCGCACGCCCGGCCTGTCAAGGGACCATTGCTGATCAGTTCCAAGCCTGGAAACACATTCAGAAAGTCTGTCGAAGTGGAAAGGGCTTCTCCAGCCGCAGGGAACCATTACGCAATCTGAAGCTTGGGGACATCTAACTCTTACGCATCATGTTTGTCCCCCCCCCCCCCCCGTGCCAACGCTCTCATGCCAGGCTCACTTCTGAGCGTGCTGTTGCACTCTGTCGCACAAGGAGCTCCACAGGCGTTTGCTCCAATTGTTGCGGAAAGAAGGCTTCATCGTCATGTGCATTGATCAGCTGTTTGAACTAAGACACGGTCAATCCACCACTTCCTGGTTCGAGGCGTATCTTATCAAAGCGCCCGGAATTGCATGGGGCTGTCACACATCGGCTCGAGATGTTCGAGGCCGCATGATGCATCGGCAATGGCGGTCGTGGTTGTAGGAGGTGGCATCGTAGGAGTGACAGCCGCCTTTTATTTGCTGAAACGGGGCAAGAAAGTGACGCTGGTTGAGAAGTGTGACATTGCCTGCCACTCCTCGGGGAAGGCTGGCGGGTTTTTGACGGATGGCGACTCTGGGTGGCACAGCGGCTCCATTGGCCGCTTGGCCAAGCGGTCCTTTGCGCTCCACGAGGAGCTTGCGAAGGAGCTGGGCGCTGAGCGCATTGGATACCGACGGGTGAAGTGCCTGGGCCGTGGGAGACAGGGGACGGTGCAGCCTGCGTGGCTACACAGCGATTACCAGAAGGACATGGGCAATGAGAGCGGTTTGGCTCAAGTAACACCCTACAAACTCATGGATGCTTTGAAGGAGGTCATCACAAAGCAGGGCTGCGAAATCATCATAGGGAAGGCCGTCGGCGTCGAAATTGAGAAGGACACTGTCAAGGCGCTGAAAGTGCTTCAAAATGGGCGAGAAACCACGCTCCCCTGTGCTGCTGTGATTCTTGGCATGGGCGTGTGGGCAAGCGAAGTCGGGGCGTGGTTCCCTGACAGCACATTACCTCGAAGAACTGTCTCAAGTCGCTATACAAGCGTTATTTGGGATGATATAGAAGTAGGAAAGGATGCAACAATGATTTTCACCATGGGGGACGAGCATACGGAGATCTATCCGCGAACCAACGAGTGCTACGCGAACGGCTGCCCATGCAATACAGATGTGCCGGACAATCCCTTGGACATACAACCTCCAAGTGAGGAAATTGAGAAGGTGAAAGCAGAAAGCATTGCGGCTGTGCCACGTCTGAAAGATGCAAAGGTTATTCGGTCCACCGCATGCTTCTTGGCTGGCTCTGATGATAATCGTCCCGTCGTTGGGCGGGTGCCCAAGACTGCGAATGCCATGACCTCAGGTATCGACCTCGTGCAGACTGTCCGACTGCAGACTGTTTGACTCAATGAAAGCCGAGAAATTAAATGGCGGGTGGTTCAGGCAGCTCTCGCCGTCAGTTGAACAAAGCAGTGTCGGAGCTGAGGCCGTCGTAGCATGCGGTGGTGGCTGCTGGGGCATCCTGCGACTTGAATTGAACAAGTGTTGGATCGGGCAAGGGACATGTTTGATGAGTCGGGGCACGCACGTTTTCTTATCTTCCGTGTTGCCCTAGTGATATGCAGTCTAAGCAAAGCATGCTTGGGCTAATCAAGATCAATACCACCCACTGCCCGGACCCAGCAAAGCTTTACTATTCCGGATGCGTAGGAACGGCCCCGCGATGGGCGAAGCAGCTGCTGCCTTGGCGTGCTGGGAGGACAGTGGCTCTTCAGCTTTTCGCACTGCAAGTGGGGAGTCAAGGCGTCAAGAGCTAGTCTCAATTTATACTATCAAGTCAATTTGGCAAAGGAGCCAGCGCTGGACATCAACGCCTTTGACCCCATGCGCTTCGATAGCTCCTACGTACCGGCCTTTCAGCGGGGCTTGCCGCCGAAGCTCCTGGCGGCTTGGCAAGGTCGATCTTTTTTTTGTAATATGTAGCGATGATCAAACCTTAAATAGGGCTTGGGGAGCATTGCAAGGGCTCGTATCAACGGAACCCATGCGCATGAGCCACACTTCTCACTTGGGATGCTGACTGGCGTGTAGAGCCATGGCCGTGCAGGCGTTGGTGGCTCAAAATCCAGATCTGGCGGAGGCTGAGCATGCATTGGGATGCTGATGCCATGCAATTGTTGCCCTCCCAGCATGCACACCTGCGCGTTTCCTAGTGGCCCTAGTGCCTCGTGTCCACTAACCAAGGAAGCCTTTCAGCAGAACCCGGAAGGGATTATGGAATTGCTGGCTCGCATGCAAGACTGAGTCGCCCTTCTTGAGGGAAGCTCGGATGGCCAAAGCCTTGCCCTTCGACTGCTCGAGTACAAGGGCGCCAAAGAGCGGAGCCCTGCAAGAGTCAGTGCAGACAAAGATCCCATGCAGAGTCGCACGATTTATTGATTGCGTGTCATGATGTGTCATGTGTTGATTGGCGATCAGCGTGGCTTTTTGTCATATGTGTGCAGGTGGCAAACCTTTGTATGCACCTGAACTTCAACAACTTCTATGCCGAGCAAATGAGCAGACCTGCCGAAAACGCCGCCCAAAACGCCTTTTCGGCTGTTTGTGTTGCTCTGACTTTCTGGCCTGCACTTGCGCATCCGGCATGCAGCGGTTTTTGGGCCCAGACCCATGGGAGGGATGCCCTGGACGTGTAGCGCGCGGTTGGCCGAAAGCCGCCAGGCAGGGGACCGAGCCTTCGTGGCCTTACCAAAACCGCCGTGCTTGTGGTCCCGAGGCCGCGCTGCCATGACCCAAAAAGGGGACACGCCGGGCGCTCGGATTCATGTGCCCTTGTGATACTCCCGTGTTCGGATTCATCCTGCTTCTGTTCTGGGTCAACTCCAGCCTTGTTGTCAGGGGGGACAAACAGAACTCGTGTAGCAATCCCTATCGACTATACACTTGCACTCTAAAGGGTTCTTGACTTGAGCTGTTCAGCAGTTCCCCAGCATCATGAAATTATCTTTGAGGTACTCTGCATACGCTCCGAGAGGGCAGAACAATGCTGTCCAGGATCACACGGTGCGGCCCTTTCCCGTGATGGCACCTGTCAAGCCTGTGGAATTTGGATTCGCAGTCCACACTGGTCTCCGGGCTCTACCACGACTGTTCAGAGGGAGATGGAGTCTCATTATTCAGGTGCCCGCTTGAGAAGCTGAGAAGCGCATTGAGAACACACATTGCCAACGCTCAGTTTCTGCAACTTCCTTGCTCACCAACGACTTTTGTCCTGGGAGTTTGACCACAAGCAGGCATTGGAGGCGGTGGTCTCAGGTGAAAGTTGACGGCTAGCCATGATGTTGGTCCCAGAAGGAGGGTGTTGTCAAAATCCAGAGTTGTGTGACAAACTTCCGTACAAGAAAGAGTATGCCATTCGAAGAAGTCTCGTGTGTCAGGCCTTCAGACAATACAGTGGAGGCCCTGAGCATCCAGAGGCCTGTGCACCGACTGTTGCACAGTTCCAGAGTCGCAGTGTTGTCCTCGTGCAGACAAAAGGAGTAGAGCAGGAGACATTTACGACTCGCATGCAGCGTGTGGTATGTTCTTCTCATTTCCAGGATGCTCTAGACACGGCGCTGCTCGATGCGAAACAGTTTCGCTCCGCACTGCAGGACAGCATGCCTTTTTGTTTTTGTTGCCATGCGTCGCAACTTGAAATTCTTGCCAGGGCCTGGCCATCATGTTCCATGGCGCAACATACGGCCTGAAGGCAGAAACTCAACTAGTGCATACGCCTTTTTGCATCAGACTGGAATGATCGAACTTTGCCAGGCTGCAGATTTTCGCTTTGAGAGGCAGAGCACAACAGCCTATGCCCTACTGCTTGATCCAAGGCCGAACCTGTATTGAAGGCCCCTTCAAGTGTATGAATGGATCGCGACAAATACTGCATGCCAGCTGAAATGAATCATGTGTGGCAGTGCTGGACCAACCAAGGACCCCCGCTCAAGCGACCGGCTTGATCGCAGGGCGAGTGGCAGGCTAGCAGCTCAGGATGCGCGGGTTGGTTCAGGGCGATAGGCATGGTGCGGCCATGATATTTCTTTGATGTAGGAGAAGTGCCCACACCAAAGAATCTACACATGGCACGTAGAGCACGCTTGAGTTGCACAACCTGGAAATATCTCTTCCGGAAGCAAGACGGGTGCACAGTACAAGATCCAGAGTGTGTTATAGTCTGTCCGGCTCAGGAATACCAACTTTGCTGGAGAGGCAACTCACAAGATTCAAGCACTGCAGGACCCAAAGATAGCATATAACATGTTGCCTTCAGAAGCTTCCGCATGGCCGTTCTGAGAAGTATTGGGGCATACTGCAACAAAAGCCAGAATTAGTCAGACTGAGTGGCGAGATTGCGCCCTTGGCGGGGAGAGAGAAGAGCCGCTCCTCCCTGAAGCGGGAAGGGGATATGGCCAGGACCTCCTGAGAGACGTCAGCCTCCGTAACAGCGAGGTGCCTTTTAGCTTGAAGAATGTGCGGCCCCCGGCGCGGAGCGAGCGGAACGGCCGTTTCAAACGGACGGACAACTGCGCTTGAGGTCAGTGAGCAGCGCACTGCCTTCTTCGATGAACAGGTCACTCGCCTTTTGCCCCACATTTCTGGAAGGGAATTTCACACCGCTACTGCAAACGCGTTGATTTGTTGTTCGTTTGATGAATTTGCAGCACCTCCGTTCGAGTTTGCTTGCGCTCCTCTTGATTCCTCGCATCAAAGTACAAAGGCTGGTCATACCAGGCCCTTTGTTGGCTGGCCTTTTTAGCTCTCCGTTTCCATTAGCTGCCCAAAATCACATGATTTCCACGATGCTAGACATGAAGTGCCTGACCTAGGTAATGCAAACCGCCTACGAGTACGAGCATGCACTCAGAAAGCTCTTCACACACTACGCCTGTGCCCTTGCTGAGCGCTTGAGCGATGCACCGCTTCCTGCTTCAGGCAACTGAAGCTTCAACGCCAGGAGTTGTCGAGGCGCGTGTTCAAGTCGCTGGCAATGCCAAGCGTAAGGTATGGACATGGATTCTCCTTCAGTCCGCACATGATTTTTCAGGGGTCACCGCAAAGGTACTGCCACACACTGACCACCTGAATTGATCTCTGAACAGCCTTTGCAATCAATCTAGGCTGTCAACTGCATTCCCCCGAGAGTGTCAGGATCGTGCTCATGCTGTTGGTGCGCGGTCTTTGTACCGTTTGGCACGCGCCATCCGACTGGTGCCCGACTGTGTTGTCGCAGGCAGGGAGAGCAAATAGTGGTCGTGTGCTCCAGGAGTTTGACATCCCCGTTCTTGATGTGGGGAAAATCAGCACGAGACCAGGTGAATTCCACGATGTTGTGCAGTGCTTGCGAATTAGCAGCCAGTGGCTTAGCTTGGCTTCTGGCAAAGCCTTCGTTGGCCGTTCCAGCAATCCACATGCTACGATTTTGAATGAAACACCTGGCTTGACTGAGTACCTTCAATCCTGTTCTCTCATTTGCACGCTGACTGCATCAAGCAGCTGTGCTCAGACCCCTCGAAGTCCGTGGAGCGCCGTTTTTTTGAGGACTGGATGTGCACATTGACATGTTGGTCACGAAGCCTTTGGTCAGTTGGTCTAACCAATTCAGTATGGTTTCGGTTTGGCCCCGTTGTGCAAATGCACATCCTGCGTCGGCAAAACGTCGTGGAAGGAGGCACGGATGCTCCAGCACGACGAGGACTGACGTTTCTTGTAAAAGAGTGTGTCGCCAGCCAGGTACATGCGTACATCTATCAGGCAGCAACACATACATAAACGTACAGAAGATTCTTTGACGTGGATCGGTTTCAGCCAGGGTTGTGTCTAGAGGCTGGCGTCAAGCAACATTTGCGAGGTCAAGCCCTCCTTCCATCCTGTGTCCCCCAAGGCTGCTGGCAGAAGTTCACCTTTTGGCAGGGGCAAAAACGGACATTCAAAGTGCAGATGATGGACTCCTACTGCAGGACACAAATTGGATGCAGCCTGCTGCGGGCACTGCTTCCGGGGAGCCGCGCCGAGCTGGCCTGCTTCACGACTCTCTCACGAGTCGACCCCCCAGTTGGGGAACTCGCCAGGTTTCTGGTTTCCCGAGATGGTGGAGATCTTTGTGGTGGTCGTGGCCTCACTCGCGAATGGGTTTGTGGTTTGTATTGAGGGTACCTTCTTGAGGTTGGGGGGTTGCTTAAAACAGGGAACTCAGATGCAAGTCGGATTCTGTAGGCTGCCATGCATGCTCCGCCTCGAATGTACACAGAGAAGGTGGAGGCAGGGACTGGGCCGTGCCGGATTCTGTTGTGTCTTTTTTTGCAGAGCATGTGGCTAAGTTAATCTATGCTTGCTGGTCGACTCAACGCATCATGAGTCCGACAGGAGTGTTGTGTCCTTGCCTGCAGAGTGCCGATCTGCCGACCAACTTGCTTCACAATGGTTCCTTCCGTGTAGGAAAATGAGAGATGATGCGAGGGTTTTGACATGCATAAGCCAGGGAAAGCTTGATTGTGCATGGTATAGGAGTTGAGCCTGCAGCTACGAGAGTGTTGAAGCATTCCTGCAAAAGTCTCGAAGGATCGCGTGGAGCGCATCCACATGATTTTCAAGGACCTCCTGCAGCTGCCGCAGGATGAGGATGGCAAGGCAGGCCCGTTTTGAGCCGTCGTTGATTGATCTTTTATTTGCAGGGATAGGCGATCTTTTGGGAGGGTCTATAGAACTTGTGTTTGGGACATGATCGAATTGGTTCGATCGGAGCAGTTGACTCTAGCGGGAACTTGGTGCTCTCCATGTCACTCCTTCCCGCGAGGAGCTCCAGGCAGACCAGTTCCTGCAGGCACGTTGCTTGGGACTGGAAAAGGGGACTCCTTTGGCCTGCCAAAGGTGGCTTCTGGCCTAAACGACGTGCCGGGGCTCCTGGCTGCCAATGGTCTAATAGTTCATTGGCTCCTCCAAAGGACTAGAAAGTAATCATTGGTTGGGCTTGAGAGCATTTGTGGGGGGGTCGCGGGTCTGTTTTGGCTCGTTTGTGACAGTCTATTTTGGCTCTCTTGTGACCATGCTGTGCTCCTTTTGTGACGTCTTGGGAGGTTGTGCTTTAAGTGATATCGATTGGGAGGAAGTATCGAAACTTCCCCGGTTGATTTGAGTCATAAACCCCCTGCCTGCCTGCCGTAGTGTGCGTAGTACTGAGCATGTTGATTGAGTTTTTTTCGGGGAGACGTGAGACAGCAGAAAAGGGTGGGGGGGGAGGGACATGAACACCGCACCGACTTCTTGCGGCGAGATTGGCATAGAGCCTTGTGATGTTCTGTGCAAAGTCTTGCAGATGGGATCCAGATGAGACTTGTGAACTCCGAATGCCTGTGAACCCCAAGTACTGTGCTTATGTGAGCGGCCGTACTCCCAGCCCAAGCCATCTCTAAACCACCCTAAACCTACCCTGAACCACTCTTGCACACCTAAGCCTAACCACAGCTCAAACCCTCAACCCACCCCAAAAACAGCAAGCAACACATCCTAGACATAAAGCGCAGCCAACCAACCAAGCATGCACCTGTCCGCGCAAACCCAAAACCAACCGAAGCCAAAAACGGATGTGTGAGAGTGCACGTGACTATCCCCCCACCCCAACACCCACCCCGCCCACCTCTGATCGTTCCTGTGAACTCCAAATGCATGTGCAAATATGAGATGCCGTGCTCCAATGCGCGCGCGTGCGCACGTGATTTCCCTCCCACCTCCCCCCCCGACCCAACCCCAGTGCACAGGTCGTTAATCCCTATGGCCGCAAGTGAAGCGAATCTGATCGTCACAAGTCTGTCCCTGATGGTCGCGAGTGATCCCACGGTCGCAAGTGAGTCAAATCTGATGGTTGCAAGTGAGCCCCCTACCTTTGTGGGAAGCTGTTGCAGCAGCGAAACTGGTATCCGAGGAAGGAGTTGCAACCTGATGACACCCCGCAGAATCTGCAAGAGGTGCTGGATGCGCTTGCTCCCCGGGCTGGTGCATGTCTGCCGTGCTTCAGGGTTATAGCACAGCACTGACTAAGCAACTCTGTCAGATCCGCCTGTGGTTGAAACTTGAGAGAGAGAGAGAGACAAATAGAGATGTGGAAGCTGGCAACAACAGACACAGCGGCCTAAGAACGAAAGAGCCACAAGCTTGCAATGCATCAAGCAGCGTTTGACAAGTTGAATGGTCAAACGGTCGCCCAACAAGCCAAACACGCTACGGAAGCCCATGCCACTTCAGTTGAAGCCGTGGCACTGAGGCTGTGCACCCAGTTGCCCAAGCTGGCGCCAAAAAAGGACGGATCTTGCGGATCAGCTGCAACCAGCCACGCACGGAGAAGAGCTGTAGGATCCGCATATACCTCAACCACCAGCGAATATGATCGAGAAGCTTCCACCTCAGCCACTCTCGGTGGAGCAGAGATTGGTTGTCCTGGCATGCTTCAGCTGGGCGGAGAGCGTTGCTCGGACTGCCTTGTTCGCCCGTTTTGGTCCTGGCCAGGATGAGACTATGAGGACTGCAGAGCGCAATGCATGCAATGAAGCCTGAGTCCACCGCCAGCCAGGAAGAATCCCACTGGACGAGCAGCGGTTGCCGCAAAGAAGAAGGGGTGCCATAGCTGAAGCATGTTGTCAGCTGTTGCATGGGCTGATGTTGTTCACAGCATAGTTTGGCAGTTTGGCAGGCGGAAGAAAGCGAAGGCAGCAGGCAAAGGGCCAAAGTTGCGGGAGCACTTCTATGGCGACATTCCAGTAAAGTGGAACCAGGCCTCAATGGTCCTAGCTTCACACCATCGCGTCAGAGACGTCCCCCTCCATTGACATTTCAAAGTTTCGCAATTGCCGCAAGCACATACCACTTTCTGATTTGACAAGTTCAAACTTCTGGGTACAGAGGCTCATTTCTCAGTGGCCGCCTTGCATTTGTGCGCAGGTCCAATGGCTTGGCAAAAGACCAGAGATTCCCAAGCCGGCCATTCCACCCATGTGGTGCGCCAATGCCGAGTTTGTCCTCTGAAAAATAGTTTCCGTTGGGGCTGCCACATGGGCACCGTTGTCAGTGAGAGCAGCCAATTCGGACACGGTGTTTTTTGTTAACGGTCGCAGCGACAGGCAGGTGGACCGTAAAATCTCAATGCTGAAGCCTGCATCCTAGCCTGTGGCCGCCAGATGGATGCAAAGAGCAGTTGGACCCAAGGCACTTGGATGACCACATCGAGAGGCAGCGGGAGGAGGCACAGGATTTGATCGATTCAGTATATTGCCAGCCAGCACTTTAAGCCGTGCAGTCCAGCACTGCCAACATGCCGACAAGTGGCTGGGTGCTGCGGCTTCAGCTCATTGTACGCAACCCAGAGAGAGAGAGAGAAAGAAAGAAAGAGAGAGAATTACAATAAGCGAAGAAGCCAATGCAGGAGAGCAGGTCATGCAGTCCGGTTTCTTTTGGGCAATCGCCCTTGTGTGTGTGTGTGTGTTGTGTTGTGTTGTGTTGTGCTGTGCTGTGCTGTGCTGTGTGGTGTGGAGTGGTGTGGTGTGGTGTGGTGTGGTGTGGTGTGGTGTGGTGTGTGTGTCTCGCAGATTTGACTCTGTGGAGCCCATCTTGGAACCACATGGACCATACGAAATGTCGAGAAGGGTTCCAGAGACTGTCAGAAACTGATAGCTTGCACTGTTGCTCACCCGATGCCGGAGCTCTGAGGATGAGCCCCTTCAGGCACCTGTGTGTGAGAGCGAAGAGGCCGCATTCTTCAAACTGCTTGGTTGGATGCGTGGCTGTGCTTCATCCAAGAGCCTTAGATGCTTCGGATAGCAGAGGGCTGGACCGAGAAACAGACGTTTGCAGGTATCTACGCTCATGGAAACCGCCTTGACATCTCGAAGGCACAACTCTGAGATGGCTTGCATCACTGCCGGCACGCCAACGGCTGTGTGTGGAAACTGTGCGTGGCACAGTTGAGGTCCATTGAAACCCTTTGGTGAGGGTGTATTGGAGAATCCATGAGAATCCCACCCCAAGCCTTGCGCGAATGGCCTCCATCCCTGGTGTTGCTATCTTTCCATGCGTTTTGAATGGACCTCGCGGCGCCGAGACCTCCCGCAAGACCGTCCCCCCGGGGAATGCCCCGGGGACTTCGCCCGGAGGCTGCGGCAGTACAGCGTGGCCATGGCCTTGCTGATCCGGGCCCGAAAGCTCTGGGCCAATCTCCAGGCGAATATCTGGGCGAGGTGTGGGCGCGTGCTTTTTTTGGTGGGGGTCAAGAATAGGTGCCCAAAATGGGGTAATTATTCTGGCACATGGCGGTATTCTGGTGGTTCAATTTGGACCCCTAGCCCTATCACAAGGTGCTTCCCAGGGCTTCCTAGTTACGACAAGTGAGATGCGTGCAGCTAACCAGGCTGAACTCCGAAAAGAAGATGCTGATCGAACCTGTTGCGCTCGACCGAATAGACTGGAGGCCAAGAGCTCAACGGCGACGGAATGGCAGGACGTCCAGGCCTGGGTTCCGACGTGGGAGGCTCGGGCTCGGTGGCCAACTCAGACTTTGCCTGTGAAAGCCCAGGCCCTCTCCTTGGAACACCTTGCAGCAGTTTTCCAGGCTCAGTCGATGGAGTTCGGCACGAGAAGCGCAGGGTTTCAAAGGAGTTGCAAGATATGCCTGGCCACACTCGGCCATCCTGCCACCCATTCTGATCAGGGAACCCGGAAGAAATGGGTGGTTTCTGAAAACAATTGTGTTCGAAGAGGATGGACAATTCACCCTTCTGACTCTTGTGGTGGATGTCCTTCTCGCGTCATCACCAAAAGGGCGTTCTTTCAGATCTGTGCCTTGAGCACGTTGTCTTTCATGACCTGCGTGCATGTTTGCTTGGTTCGGGTTCGATATGAGCCAAGCTGGGGGGGGGGGGAATTCCTATGGCATGAGCAGGCTTGTGTGTGCGTGTGTGTGTTGGCGATGTTGGGCAGGCATGCGCAGGAAATCACCATGCGGGCAGCGCCTGAAATGCAGGCGCGACTCTTCTCAGCGATCAAACTCAGCAGACTTGAGCAGAAGCGTGCTTCGCGAGGTGGTGCACGACATGCAGGATCAGCTAGATGCTACCATCCACACAGGTGACATGCAGCGACCCATGCTCAGTTTTTTAGTGTTTGCCAGTGCGCCAGAAGCCAGCCAGATATGTCCGATGTGCTGAGTTCTCAGGCACGGAGAAGCCGATGCTCAGAAGTCAGACGGAGGCTTTGACTCAAGGACAGCCAAACTAGCTTCGGTCTCGGCTGAATCGGCGATTTCCTAGGACCTGTGAGCAAAGATTGGAGCAGAAGTCAGACAGATGGTGCGCAGACCTTCCGTGCTTTGGAGGCATCATGCTACCAACTGAGCCACAATGAAGCTGAGTTTACCGGTTAAACATATATGCATGTTTTGGAAAATAGATTTCGAAAGCAGGAACTGGAACCTTGGTTTCCTTGCGTTGAGTGTTACAGTGCCAGAGCAACGCTTTTGAAAACCAAGGTGGTGCTACGCATGCTGGCAATACCGCAGGCAGTTCTGAGAGAGAGCGAGCCCCGAGTGAGTGACTATTCTTTGCATTTCTGAAAAGAAAAGGCATGACAGCAGCTGTACGTGTTTGGGGCACGCCGCAAGGCGAGACAAGGCGTCCGCGAACCAGCAGCAATGGACTCAGAGGATGCAAGTAGTCAGCGCGCTCTGAACATGGACCAAGCATTCAATTCAAGTCAAAGAAGTAGAAGAGAGCGGACAGGCAAGTCTTCGCAGTCTGCCCGGGGTCGGTCTCCGACATGCAGAATGACTGAAACTGGATTTGCAAGGCGTGGTTCGGTGAAAGCTCCGTCATGCCTGAGACGATTGAGAATTATTGAGAGTTACTGAGGCGTTATTGAGAGTTATTGAGGTGCTATTCAGCGTTATTGAGGCGTTATTGAGAGTTATTGAGGTGCTATTGAGGCGCTCTTAAGGTGTCTACTTGGGCATGGAATCCGTGTACAGATTGCTGTGGCAGCAAATTCTGCATTCAACCAAAGTCAGTACACCCAAGGATAACTTGGGCACAGGTCCCATACGCACAGAGACACGCACACGCACACGCACACGCGCACGCGCACGCGCACGCGCACACGCACACCCACACAAAAAACAAACAAACAAACAAACAAACAAAAACAAACAAAACAAAACAAACAACAACAAAACAAACAAACAAACAAAACAAACAACAAACAAACAAACAAAACAACAAACAAAACAAACAAACAAACAAACAAACAAACAAACAAACAAACAAAACAAACAAAAAACAAACAAACAACAAAAACAAACAAACAAAAAACAAACAAACAAACAAAAAAAAAACACAAACAAACAAACAAACAAACAAAAAAAACAAAAAACAAACAAAAAAAAACAAACAAAACAAAAACAAACAAAAACAAAAACAAAACAAACAAACAAAACAAACAAACAAAACAAAACAAACAAAAACAAACACAAACAAACAAAACAAACAAACAAAAAACAAACAAAAACAAACAAACAAACAAAACAAAAAACAAAAAACAAAACAAAACAAAACAAAACAAACAAACAAAAACAAAACAAACACAAAACAAACAAACAAACAAACAAACAAAACAAAACAAACAAACAAAACAAACACAAAACAAACAAAACAAAACAAACAAAACAAAACAAACAAACAAACAAACAAACAAACAAACAAACAAACAAACAAAACAAACAAAACAAAACAAAACAAAACAAACAAACAAACAAACAAACAAACAAAACAAACAAACAAACAAACAAACAAACAAACAAACAAACAAACAAACAAACAAACAAACAAACAAACAAACAAACAAACAAACAAACAAACAAACAAACAAACAAACAAACAAACAAACAAACAAACAAACAAACAAACAAACAAACAAACAAACAAACAAACAAACAAACAAACAAACAAACAAACAAACAAACAAACAATCACACACACAAACAAACAAACAAACAAACACGAACATGCGCGGAAACCGTTGGCTCACAGACATGGCGTGGCGAAAGGAGCTACAACCCCAAGACGGACTTTGAGCTAGCGTTGGGGGACACTGACCGCGATTTGGAGCGGCTGCCGCCGCAGGCAAAAGTTTCTGATTAAGCCCAGATTGCTCGCTCAAAGTTCAGGCATCTCTATTTTTCTTCTGCGAGCTGGCGTCGCTGCATTCTGCCTTGCAGGAGGACAGCAACAATTGAGCGGTGTATCCCAATCTTCAGTACGGTCACCGGAGCAGAACTGCATTGGGGCAAATGGAATTGAATGAGACTGCCACTGTTGGCAAAGCAAAGTCATTATCGGACCTCAAATGGACCACGCCGGCAAGGAAACGGTTGGCCTTCACGTGCCAACTGGCGGTGCCTGTCGAAAGAGAGCTGCAGGATGAGCTCGCTGCGCTCCTTCTATGGCGCGCGCATGGCCAATGCAAGAGGCCGCCACCGCTGGCGCGTCGGTGTGCGATTCCCCCATTCAGAGGTTGTCGCCACACGACGTGAACACCGCCATGGTATGGAGCGGTTGGCAGCTGGGAGGGATCAGAGCGGGAGAGTTGCAATCACATGCCAGTCACAGAACCTTTTGCAGCATGATGCTCCTGAACAGGCTGTCGCTCGTGTGATAGAATTGAGGTCTTGGGCGTGTCGCCTTCCATAGCGGCAACTTCGAAGCTGCTGCTCGCCTTCACATGCTGCATCCTCAGCGTGCAGCCTGTCAACCAGCATTGCGTGCTTTTCTCAACTGGGAGGCGTGCCCGTTCTGTTCGCGAACGAGTCCTCGGCGGGCCCAAGCTTTGGTTCACAGAGTAAAATTTGGAAGCTCATTGGTCAACGTGCTCACTTTATGTGTTTCTTCAGCTTGTCTCTGAGGGACACCGTTGACACGGCAACATCCTACAACAACCTGGCCTGTGCTTTAGCTGCCCTGGACCGGCCCCTGGAGGCGCAAATCCGTGCGCTTCTGATCCAGTCTTCTGTCAGACAGGCCGCAGCTTTCACCGAGCTTGCGGTGGAGATCCTGAGGGAGATGGCCGGGGAGGACAATTCGTGAGCTGGCAGCCAGCGCGGCAGCGCAGCTTGCGAAATGCGAAGGATCACCCCCGGACACAGACAGTCATCCGTAATCTGGCCAAGGCACAGGGCTCCAGATGCGCAAGCGTGTCTTTTCTTGTCCCAATCCCTGGTCATGCATGGTTCTTGACGCAGCTGCGCTTTTGCACCTTGCTAGGTCCGTACGGCCCCCAAGAAAATCTCAATGGAGGCTGGGAAGACTGAGTTCATGCGTGAGTCAACCGGCAACTCTGAGGCACCATGCCTGTACAGCCTTCCTTTGCACGTTGGCCGCCGAGTGCAGTAGTGCAAAGCTTTCCAACACATGGGGTCAAGCTGCCGCAGTGCAGTGCCTCCAGTGATCCTAGGACTTCACTCTCGCCTTGAAGGGAGGGTACAGCCGGCTGTGCGTAAGCATTGAGCGTTTGCACTTTGATGCATACTTCATGCAGCCAGGCGCAAAAAGAAGAAGAAAGGAAGCAGGTCTGGTTCGCTTGGCCCTCAGCTGCGCAATTCATGACTCCACAAGTCTTCAATAAAGACCAGGTTGGTGCGGGGTTTGAAGTCTAATATTAGGGGCTGGTGTTATCTTTTCAAAGTTTTGCTGACTGCCAGAGGTCACGCTCAAGCAAAAGTTCCAAATCCAAGAAGTGAGCTTGATGCGCTGCACCAGACATGTGCAAGTCCATTGGACAATCATGCCGCGTAATCGCAATTTTATACACGCAAGTAGGTGTAACAGGATCAATTCTTGCCATCTTGATAATGAACCCGAATCGCGTGCAGAACTGCAATGCGATCCATAATTATAGATTAAAATAGAATTAAATATAACGATTCAACTATTTATATATATATAGTTATATAAAGAACATATTTATATATGGTGAAATAATAATAACTACAATTTATTTTATTAATTTATAATTGAATTTGAATTTATATTGATTAATATAATATATTTAATCTAAAAAATGAAATCATGAAATTTATTTGTCCTATTTGTATGTTTTTTAGATTATTTTTAATAATTTTTGAATATTTTTTAAAATATAATTTGTAGTTATTTTATGTTTTAGATGATATGGGTTTTTAGTATTAAAAAGGGTGTTATAAAAAGGTAAATGAATAGATTTAAATTAATGTTGAGACAATGAAATTGGTCGATTTTGGCTGAATTCGAGAGATTCGAATATATGGCTTTTTAGATTGATTGAAATTTTGAGTCGTGGTTGATTGTTATAACTAACGTTGTTTTTTGTGTTATTTTTATAATTTGATTGGATTTTTTGAAGCTAATAGACTATGGGTTTATTTTTATTTTGCTTAGACGATGTTTTATTGATTATATATTTATATATTGTTGGTATCGAGCTTTTGAGGTATATTTTTATTTTATTTATTATAATATTTTAGGAAATATAGGTAAGAAGTTCTTCGCCTTTAGATATTTCGAATTTTAGCTTAGTGTAGAGTGCAATTTTTGGAAATGTGTTGTTTGGGCTTAAGGCTTGTTTTGGTTACCACTCGAAATTGCGAGGCTTATGGCGGTATTATGGCGGAGTTGAAAACCCTCGGGAATGGTAAGCAGAGATAATCAAATATGTATTTTAGATAGGGTGGACCAAGGATATGGGGCCTTATGTATTTTTCGATGGCCTAACGCCTTGCATTTCTGGGTATTAGCCATGATAGTTTGTATTTTTGTCTATGCTTATCTATTTTGAGATCCTATCCTATATTAATATGGCACCAGTGTTAAGAGCGTGCCATGCTGTCTTTCTATCTCTCTATTGTCTTTTTGTTTTTTGTTCCTAATTGTTCGGGGTTGGTTTTTGTTTGTATTTATGTGTTTGTGTTGTTATCGATGTTTCTTTTTATTTGTTGTTATTAATATTATATTCTTTGTTCGTTTTTTGTTTGCTTTTTTGGTTGTTGTTTACATTCCTTTATTTGTGTTTTTATGATTCTTTGTTAATTGTGCTGGAGTTTTAAAGCAATTTGTTTTGTAGTGATAATCGTATTGGTCGGATTTTGAAAGAAATTCAATTTTATAATATTATTTTAAATAATGAAATATATGGGGTATTATTATGGTATTTGTAGCTTTGAATGCCCCCCATATTGGCCCGGCTTAAAATAGGTTTATTTGGAATTGATTCATTAAATATAACTATAATTTGAGTTTTTGCTTTAAGAACTACATTTCGAGGTAAAAAGAAATGCCGAATTGAATTCGGAAACACGTTTCATGATAATATGGAAATTCGTTATTTTTATTAAATTTTAGGGAGTATTTGCGAAATAATTAGATGTGTTTAAAGTATCGTTTTTGTTAATGTGGTGGTTCTTCGTTGTTAATTATGAATTGTTGGATTTTTATTGTTAAGTAAAATTCATTTTCTATTATGTATTTGTTATTTTTAATGTTAAACAATTAAGTCGTAATATGGATGTTCGATAGCGAAATTATCCATATATATGGTATGTTTTTGTGTCGTCGTATGTTCTTGTTTCTTTATTTTTAAGATCTGGTTTCTTCATCTTAATTTATAAGCATGTGTCTCTTCTAAAATCCGTGTTTCTTTTAATATTTTAGATTATATACAATATTATATTTATATTTTTTTAATATATATATATATATTAATAAATTATATAAATATTTTACAACTATATAATTTATAATAAATCATTATTAATATATTAATATATATATATAATTAAACTAATTTAATACATTAATTGAATTGATTATTCAAATTATTAATATAAGGCATATTCGTGCAAAACCAATTTCGTATAAAATTGATAAAATCAATCAATTATTAAAATTATATTAATTTAAGAAAAATATAATTAATATATTTGTTTTATTAGCAATTAATTTTGTAGTTTGTTAATTAATAAAAACAATTAATAATATATCGTATCGAAAAATATTAATCAAAATATAATTAAAATTAATCTTTATAAACAAAATACGTCCCCCCATGGACCCTAGTTTAATATAATTAACGTGTATTTTCCCAAATTACATATTTATCTTTCCCCGTATTATTGTGGAGAGTTCTTGTTTTAATTATCTTCGCCCGTGTCTCGCGCAAATTTCTCCGCGTGTTCCGCGTCCTCGACGTTAATTTACATTTATTTATTCTATTATACTTATTCTTAAATTGATTTTGTCATACTTTCTCTCACACATTCAACTTACGCACTCAACTTAGATTTTGCCACACTAACTTTGTCACACGAACTCTCACACACTCGACTTACACTTACTGACTTTGCCACACTAACTCTCACAGACTCAACTCACACTGATTGACTTTGTCACACTTACTCTCACACACTCAATTTACACTCACTAATTTTGCCACACTAACTTTATCATATTAAATTTCATACACTCGACATAAATTCACTGACTTTGCCACACTAACTCTCACATATTCAACTAACACTCACTAATTTTCGCGTAGTACTTTCTACACTCCGGTGCTGTTTCGCATGGCAGACAAAATATGTTCTATCACTTTGCGAAGGTTTGTCGCCGTGGGTCGCCGTGGGGCGGCGGTCTTCTTGCGTGGCAAGCGCAATATTTTCTGCACTCCGATGCTGTTTCGTGTGGCAAGCACAATACTATTTGCACTTAGATGCTGTTTCGTGCGGCAGGCGCAGTACTTTATATTACCTTGCGAAGGTTGGCCGCCGTGGGGCGGCGGTCTTCTTGCGTGGCAGGCGCAATACTTGTTGCATTCCGATATTGTTCGCGTGGTAGGAGCAGCGTTCTTTGCGCTCCGATGCTGTTTCGCGCGGCAGGCGTAATATTTTTTATTACCTAGCGAAGGTTGGCGCCGTGGGGCGGCGATCTTCTTATGTGGCAGGCACAATACTTTCTGCACTCTAATGCTGATTCGCATATGGCAGGCACAACATTTTCTGCACTCCAATGCTATTTCACGCGGCAAACGTAGTATTTCATATTTCCTTGCGAAGGTTGGCCGCCGTGAGCCGCCATGGGGGCGGCGGTCTTTTTTCTTACGCGGCAGGCACGATAATTTCTGCACTCCGACATTGTCAAGCGCAATGCTCTCTGCGTTCCGATGTTGTTTCGCGTAGCAAGCGCAGTATTCTATATTATTTGGCGAAGGTTAGCCGTGGGGCGGCGGTCTTCTTGCATGGCAGGCGTAGTACTTTCTAGATTCCGTAATTGAAAAAAAGGACGGGCTGTCGCGCAACAGAGTAGAAAGCTTGTAGTAGAAAAAAAGGGTATAGCGCCATCTGCACGATGGGAAAAAATTGGATTCAAGAACTGAGAAAATATTTTCTGGGAATCTTGAATCTTGAAATATATAAATAGAAATCTGAGAAAATATTCTTTGGGAATTACATTTTTGGAAAAAATGCACGAATCAATCTAGTGGTAAAATATATTCGAGATTTTTAGGGGTTAACCAAGATGAATAATTCTTAGGAAAATTGGTATTTATATAATCTTTAATATGGAATTCTTAGCCCATTAGTGCAGTATTTTTAAGCATTAGAAAATTTTGAATGTTGTTTGGGTTAGCAAGGGTTGAGAATTTTTAAGAAAATTTATTATAAGTCGTCAATCATAAATCTTCCATCCAATGACAAAATATGTTCTAATTTTTAAAGACCCAATAACGATAATTCTTAAAATAGGCAATTCAGCCCAAATCTTCAAATTGAAGCGCTCGAGAACACTAACGACTAAAAATAATTTCAATTAATGAGTTAGATAAATATTCAAGTGCTTTTAATAAGTAATTTATTTCATGTCAATATATTTTTTTGCTAACCGCTAAACAAAAGGAAACATAATTTCCAATATTATATGTTATTGATGTTTAAAAAAATCAGCATAATTACAAATATTATATAAAAATATGCATTCTTCCATTATTATATATCAATTACCTCCTCCTTTTCATATAAATTTAGAATTAAAGACAATCATTCCTAAAATATGGTTTTTTATCATTTAATAAAAGTAAATTGTGTTTTGGATATTTTTTTGTACTATATAGAGAAATCATTTTTTCCGATAATTACCCATAAGCAGAAATATAACATATAACAACGCAAAAACATACCACATCTATAAAATAATTTCGAGGATTTTATTTAATAAATTTAACTTACAACACAAAGAAATATAGAAAACGAACGCTAATTAACAAAAAAAATCCTCCAAAATATTACTACCAAAACAACTACCAATTCTGTGGAACCTATACAAACACAACGAAAAAACATACAAAAAATATGTCCAAAGAGACATATTTCAAATCAGCGTAAACCCCCCCATCTATACCAAAGAAATTCCACAACTGTCGCTAAATCTCTAAGAGCTTCGAAAGACAAAGAAACGGAGAAACAGAGTAAGAGAGAAAAGGAGAAAAAAAAAGAGAAAGAGAATTAGAGAGAAAGAGAGAAGGAGAGAAAGAGGGAAAGAGAGGAAGAGGGCGAGAGAGAAAGAGGGAAAGAGGGGAAGAAGGAAAGAGGGAAAGAAGGAAAGACGGAAAGAAGGAAAGAAAGAAAGAAGAAAAAAAAAAAAAAAGAAAGAAGGAAAGAAACAAAAAAAGAAAGAAAGAAAGAAAGAAATAAGGAAAAACATGAAAAATACAAGAAACAACGAAATCGAATAAATCTCCAATTTTCCCGAAAATTTATCCCGGCAATTTTGTGGGAAAACGGCCAAATTTTGAAGAAATGTGCGGGGGGGTAATGTCTGGAGAGGTCGTCGAAAACGACCCAAGATTCGAGAAAATCTGGCCAGGTTATGCCCGCGAAAACCCCGAATGAAATTCTATAAAACCTCCCAAAAATTCGATAATGTTTCGGAAATTTCTAGGCCGTACTAAAAGAACAAAAGCTTGCGCCGTGGAGAAAAGACCGGGACGGGCATGGTCGCTCACCGCAAGCACGATAATTCGGCCGGAGCGCAGTTGCAGCGGCTCTGCGATACGCAGGAAACGCGACCTCGAGGTCGCGTCGGGCAGAGAAAGAGAGAAAGAAACAAAGAGGCAGAAAGAAATAGAGACAAAGAGATAGAGAGACAAAACACAAAAAGACAGAGAGATAGTAACAAAAAAATGCATAGAGAGAGAGAGAGAGCACAATAGAGAAATAAAGAGAAAGAGAAGCAAAGAGAAAAAGAAAAGAGAAAAACAAAAAAAGAGAAAGAGAACGAAAGAGAACCAGAAAAAGAAAAAGAAAATAGAGAGGAAAGGAAAAAAAGGAAAACATAAGGTCTTCGGGAATTTTAACCCGGTAATTTTGTGGGAATTTTAACCCGGTAATTTTGTGGGAAAACCACCAAATTCTATCGAAATTTGTGGGGGTAATATCTAGAAATCGGCCCCAAAATTCGGGAAATTTTGGCTAGGTTACGTCGCGCTAAGAAGCAAGAGCCTATGCCGCGAAGAAAAGACTAAGACAAGCATAACCGCTCGCCGCAAGCACGATGATTTGGACGGAAACCATTGCAGCGGTTCTGTGATACACAAAAAATGCGACCTCGAGGCCACTCTATTATTATTCCAAAGTCATCCAAATATCCAAATAAATATATATATATATATATATATTAGTGGGGGCCCGTTGTTTTCCAGCAGCGTGCGAAATGAAACTCATGGCAAGAGAATAACAGAATCAGAAGATAAAAAATAAAAATAAAAAAAAATATTCTACCAAATAATCGTAAACAGATATGCACAATCATACTCATAGAGAAAAAATTGGCAAACAAACCGAGCAAGTGCTTAACGAAAAGCGGTTTCGGAATATTTCAAGAAAATGATAATGGCTACGATTTTCCTAAAATATTTAAAACATTTTGGAAAAATTAGTCCTATAAAAATACAATTACAGGTCGCTTCATGACTAAGTATGCTGAAAAGCCGAAATCGTAGGAATATATCTCTTCGTAATATATATCTTATTTTTCCATATACCCCCAAAAAGTCTAGAACGCCCGGCCGTATATACAAAACACCAAAATATCCCCAGCGTAAGCCTAGGATAAGCCCTCAACATGCCCTTATAAAGTAGCTAAGGCTCGCTATTAAGCAAGGCGTCCATAGTTTTGCCTACAGCTCTGCATATCTCATATGGATTTGTGAAAAAGCTTATTTGGCGGTCAAACAATATCTGGAAAATTTGGTGGAATATCGCATAAGCCGAGCTCTTAGGGGTCAAAATCCAAGCCATGGTGGGTGTGCCAAGATTTTTTGCAGTTTAGGCACCATTATATTCTATCATATATATCAAACAATTCAAAATTATTCGCATACGAAAAGCATACCGTTTTCTAAACAAATCGCAAGATGTACTAAACGCCGGGCTAGTCGTTCTCAAACGCGCCTAGAAAAGCTAAGAGCGGCCCAATAAAGTCACACAAAACTCCACGAATACAAAGATATAACACACACTCATCGGAAAATACATAGCTTTGGATTGGGGTCTTAGAGGTTAGGGAATGGTTGTTCCCTCTCAGAGATGTCCCTGTAGCTCAAAAAGCCCCAAGAGCCGAAGAGGGGGACCCCAAAAGCCCAAAAGCCCAAAAGGACTCCCGGCAAAAGGGACCACCCACGGTCAGGGGAGAAGGCCCCAAAAAGGGGGAAATCTCGAATCTTGAAGGCTGCGGCTAAAGTGAAACATACACCTATATAGATGTTCAAAGAATTTAACCATAATAACACGGTGATTCGCAATATATTCCAATCCATTAAAAACAACCCATAAATTGAGACCAAAACGTCCGCAAAGACACGATCTCACGAAGCTTTATGCACTCTTCGCAAAGCATCGCGTAAGCCGAGCTCTCAGGGGCTAGGGTCCAGATCGTAACATCTGTGCACCAAAACCAGAATTCTCATGTTTGTCAAGTGGTTGACTCGCCGCTGGATAAGGAACCTCGCCTCTGCCACACAGTGTAAGTAAGCCAAAACACTGCATGCATAGGCATCCCCGCAATGACTACGCGAGAATACACGTCATGCCACCAAAGCTAGGCAGGTTTGGGCTTCTTCGTATTGCACGTGCAATGCCGGCGTCTCGCATGGACCTGGCGGAAATATGAATTCCTGCCCCGAGCAGAATCGATGTTAAGGTCACGCCAAAAAGCAAGTTAAAAGCGGTAGGGATAAATTAAAATAGGTGTCAAAAAGAAGAATTCCAATATAAAGTATCCACAAAAACACAATCTTACAAAATTTCATGCACTCATGGTCGGTATACCAAGAACAGAGCAAATCTTGCCGAACCCGCGCCGGCAAAACATTTTTTGCAATTCAATCTCCAATTTATATCTTATTAATCAAAAATATAGATTCTTCGCATGCGAAAAGCATACCATTCTCCAAACAAGAACGGACTAATCGCAACAAAATCAATGAAAGACAAATATCTAAGCAAAATAAAAACGAATCCGTGGAGTGACTAGCCTTATAACCTCGTATCGTCAAATTCTCGGCAAATAAACACAAATTTTCAATCAAAATAATTATGCAAAAACAAATATATATCCCAATTCTTTATTTAAAAAATATAATAAGTTCGTTCAATATCCAAACCATTTTTTCCAAAATAAATATATATATATATAAAAATAATATTATATCAAATATATCAATAATTTTATCAATATCTTTGAAAACGAGTTCTATAACATTGTTATTAATATCTCCAATAGCACCCAAAATAATATCCCAACCCAATTTCATAAAAATACCCAACGTACCGAGCTATCAATCTCACGAACATGCGTCCACGCCCTCGCCAGCGCCTCAAGCAGCGCCCCAAACATTGCAATGTTTAAAGATGTCAATGTGCATATGTTATATCAGTACAAACACACATACACACACAAACAGCGCACACGCACGCACACGCACATGCGAATGCGCATGCGCGCACCCCCGTACACGCACGCGCAGGCACACGCAAGAACGCACGCACGCTCGCACAGAGGCACGCAGGCATGCAGAACATAGGCCCCTGGCACGCAGGCACGCAGGCAGGCAAGCACACAGGCAGAGACCAACAGACGCACAAAGACACTAACGAGAAGGACTTGATAAATTGATCTTGTTGAGAATTTGATTATTTGTCGAATGAGGGGAGATATGATTTGGAGGTTGGTCTTTGTGGTGTTGCGCTTATCTAGCAACTTGGTGAAACAAAGACGCTGGCAAGCGACATCGTATTGAACTGCGCCCCTTGGCGCTGTCCCAGCGTCTTGGGAAGAGAAAGCATGCGCAAAGAAGGCGAAGCAAACAGTTGCCTATCACTTGTCCTGATTCTTCGGATTTTCTGGAGATCTTTCCCACATCTTGAAGCATCGCTCCTTGCAACCAAAGTCTGATGTTTGACTTCTTGAGCATGTGCCCTGCCTTCGCTTGTGACATCTTGAGACCGGGATTCTCCTTCGGGAAATGACGCATGGCGCTTGCGGATTGGATTTTCCGTGCCTGTCTGATCCCCTCCAGTTCTCTGGCTTCGAACTCCTGAAGCATCGGACATCCACAAAGACGATGTGTGCAGAATGCGCGAGGCTCCCACTGCGTAGGTCCTTGGCAATGGCATTAGAGAAAATCAGCCAGACCCTGCCTGCTGCCAAGGCACGTTTTCGACTTCTTCTCGCCCCCAACGTCCAAAGCGCTGAGCGCCGCATCAATTCCACTGGCCTCAAATGCCAAGCAGTGCACGTGAGCTGCCAAGCTCCAAACTGAGCAAGTGACGTCCACTGCGTCCTCCACACGGTTGAGGTTGGCTTCCAGCTTGGGAGCGGCAACCACCTGGTCAGGACTTGCGAGCTGTTTCTTGTCCAGGATCAATCGAGCTTGGAATTGTGCTGGAAAGGACTTGCAGAAAAGAAAACCGTGGGGAAGTGGAACATGCTTTAAAAAAAATCCTCGGCTAATTCCGCTTTTCACACGAGTCGCTTAGTGTGGAAAGACTGAGTTCAGCGTTCAAGAGGCTCTCCATCTCTCTCTCTCTCTCGCTCTCGGCACCGCTTGCCTCCGTCTTCTTGGTCTGCTTCTTTGGGTTTGGCTTCGCAGCAGCCATCAGCGCCTCGGCCGCTCGCATCTCGCATCTCGTCGGCGTCCCCTGCCCGGCCTGTCTTCTGGCAATCTCTGCCTGGGTCACCTCCAAAACCGTGCGGATCTCAAACTCACACCCTTAACTCCCAAAGGGGTAGCCTTGACAAAAGTTCAGCTGTCGAACCCAGCACCCAGAAGCACCTTGTAGCCGCCTCCCTTCTTGTTGGCTCCTTTCATCCCCGAGTTCTCCTCCTCCTCTTGCCGCTCCAACTCCTCACTTGCACAAATTTAAAGCTCGAGTCAGCACGAATTGCAGTGATGAACCACAGACTGGCAACTGAGCTGAAGAACCCATACACAAGTAAGCCTTCCAATTATGCCGCTCCTGCCTGTTGCATGCGAATGAGCAGCACTTAGGCTGTCACTTTTGTACACTTAAAACCCTTTTCGGTGCCATAGTAGTTGAAAGTGATGTTGTCGTCCTCAACCTTCCAAGGTCCTGCTGACTGGTATTCCTTCACAAATGCAAGGACGAGATTCATGCTGAGGTCCTTCGCAGGGCAATTGTGCGAGTTTGGATGGCCATTTTTGCCAGCCACGCAGGCGAACTCTGCCCATGCGATCGAGTTGGACGTGGCATGATCTTCTGTGCCCTTTTGACCTGGGCGGTTCAGCTTGAAGGTGTCGGGATCATCAAAGACTGAAGGATCTGCAAGAGCTCGGTCAATGCATACTGCCTCGTGCTCCCACTTGCCCTGACCAGTGGCAGTATCGCTGCTCTTTGCCCAGTAAGGCAGGGTTGTCACGACAGGATGATATCGCATGGTCTCCATCAACAAACTACGAACGTTGTCCTCCTTTGTAAAGTCAACATTCTTGATGCATTCAGGCTTGTTGATGGTTAGTATGTAGCCCATAACGAGATCAATTGCCAAGGGCACACTGCGGCCACCCGCAAACATCATGGCGTCCAAAAAGCTGGAGCTGAGCAAATCCAGCTTCTTGTCGGTCCACTCCCCGTCGGGGAAACGCTTCTTGATGGCCGGCCGATACATCTCCATGAACTTCGCACGGCCCACCAGCGTTGGCTTCGTGAAGAGCGCGTAGAGGAGGAAGCTGCTGCAAGCCCGGCCGGTTGGAGCAGCTGCTCCCAGGGATAAGGTTTGCAAAGCTGCCATCTCCATTGCATCTGAGTCTGTCAGGTCAATATCAAGCGCCTTGTGTAGCACCTTCAGCGTCCACTGTGTGACAATATTCTTTGCGTAGCAAGGCAAAATCGGCTCGAATGTGGTGCGGTGGTTGTTTGTATTGTTATGGTCGAGTGTTGTGATTGAAGCAAATAGCTTTCGGAACTGGCTTCGCAGAGATTCCGAAGTCCACCTGCTGCTATCAAACATCTCAGCCAAGTACGGGCGAACGAAGGCATGGTCCTCATTGGTCAGGCCAAGAATCATCCTCCCAGCTTCAGGCCATGACACATTGTTGAAATATTTCAAGGCCAACTGGCTTTCTCGCTGCCAAGTACCACTGCTGATTTTCGAGTCGATTTGCTGCAGCTTCTCTTTGCAGGTGCTGTAGCTGTAGTACATCTTTGCATTTGCACCCTTGGTGGCCACACTCTTGTCATCGTCTGTTTGATCCACAAACCATTTGCCGTACTCGACTCGCCAGTTTGGTTTCATAGCTGCAAACAGGAAGTTGATCAGCGGCCACAGGTAGTTCCCAAATGTCATGGTAACACCGTTGATGGTGAATTCCAAGAAGCCAACGTTCTGGTATGGGTCCGGATCGAACACACACATTGGCCAGGCAAGGATGATCACACATAGAAGTGGAACACCAACTGCGACAGCTACAAGGAACTGACCACCAGGCAGGAATGCCAAAATCGCACAAACCAAGGGCACAATAAGAATCTGAAGAAGCACCAGAATCGCCAGCACTTTTGTGAGAGAAGGGCAACATCTGCAGCCACTTTGTGGCCTTGCCCCTATGAGCGGCTCCTGGTCCATTGAGCGCAAACCTGGCTCCGCTGGCTCCGGGACCCGAGACCAGAGATGGAAAGAGGCTCGCAATGGTTCAAAATAGAAAGTGGCTACCGCTCGAGCCGATTTTTTTCTCTGCATTGTCCGAACCCAGAAACTTTGGCTCACACGGCCCTCAAACTTCACTTCCGTACCTTGAGCTCTGCTTTGGCTGCCAGCTTGGCGTCAGCCTGGCAAACCATGGGCAAAACAGGGTCATATGGTGCACACGTCGAACCATCACTTGAATGATTGAATTGGAACCCCAGTGTTTCCGTCTGATCATTATCTGCCACCGGCAAACCTTGGTACTGACGGAAGCGTGCTTTGATCTCTCTCTCTCTCTCTCTCGCTCTCTCTCTCTCTCTGTCTCTCTCTCTCTCTCTCTGTGTCTGAAAAGCCTTGGCCGCTGCATCAGCAGCTCTAGCTGCCTTCTTTACGGCACCTCTCTGAACAGTGAAGACTGAAACAGTGTACAACCCATATCTTGGAGCACGGCCGCCTTTATCATTCTCTTGCCAGGACTCATCTTCGGCTGCTTGCTTTGCTGCCTCCCATTGCCGCTGTTGATACCAGAGAGTGGCTAGGTCAGTTGGCCTCATCTTTGGCTTTGGCGGCGGCTGCCTTCTTATCTTTGGCGCTTGTATCACCGAAACCTCCAGCGTGTGAGATCTAAAATACCCACACACACACACAAGATTCGTTAAGCTCATGGCCCATCGTTATGCAACGAGTCTCTGGGCAGAACACTTACACCATCTTGAGATGTAACAGCTTCAGCATAGGGTGCCTCAACCTCTTCTCGAGGCCCATCACTCATGAGACTTGTACCGCACAATCTCACCTTGTTTGATCTTCAACCCGCCTGCCCCTGGGTAGCACGCGTGTGAGCAGCATGTGCAGCGGCTCTTCTTTTGCATGTAATTTCTCCTTCAAGTGCTTGCCCTGCTGCAGCGTGAGCAATTGGCTTCGTACGGCTAGGCTAGCGCAACCACACTGATACAAGTGTGCGCGCGCGTCATGTGCAGTGCCCCGACTCGAGTTCACCTCACGGACTCATGCGCACAAACAAGACAAGACCCACCTGCCCACCTTTTCCGATGCGCTCACTCGAGTCAAACGCGAGCTCTAAAAATCGGAGTGCGGCCTAAGTGCTGCAGCACGCGGCCGCTACCTTGAGCTGCCAAGGGCAGGGTGAGAACAGCTGAGCAATCTCAGCAACAATGGGATGCGACTGGGCATCTTGCAGACTGGCATCAAACCGGCAAGCTGTAGCAGAAGCTACTGGGCTGGCGCTCTTCATGTTGCAAAACTCCCAGCGGTGCGCAGCCAGCCGTGCTCTCAAAGAAAGGTGGCTGGTGCATTTCAAGACGAAAGGGTGCAAATGACAGTGCGTCTCTTGGTTTTCGCTTGTAGGATGCGCTGCAAACACATCTCCCTAGAAATCGAAGGAGCTCTCCATCTAGGGCAGGTGATGCCCAATTGTCGTGAAGATGGTAGGGAACACATCAGCCACTGGTAGATGGCAGCTTGAGAAAATACGATTACATGTTTGCTTGTCACTGATTCAGTGACTCACTCTCAGGCGCAACTCAAGTTGCTCAGGATGGTGGGGCACTGCCTGCAGCTGAGTGCATGTCTTGCTCCCTGACAAGCAGCACACAATCACTCCAGCGCTTGAATGCAGAACAATCCAGGATTGCTACAAACAGAGTTCCGCACCGCCGTTCTTCAAGCTGTCAAACAGCTTGAAGGGATCAAAACCGAGGGAGTACTCCCAGTTCCACCTTCCACTCATCTTCGTCCACAACGAATGACCGGAAGGGTTCCAGCAATAAGACTCCCGCTCTGAGAACGCAAAGATGTTATCGAAGAAGTCGTACAGGGTGAAGTCACCGCCTGTTCTGTCCTACGGAAGGTACAGACAGTGCCGCATTGCACACGAAAGATGTCGAAACAAAACAAGCCAAACGTGCAAGGAACACAAGCAACATCAGACATCAGATGTATAAGCATGTACAGGTCTCCTGGATGCGTCCTTGCGTCACACCGATAATGCCTCGAATCAGGCACAGCTCTTTGCTGATTTCCCCTCGTCAAGGTGGCCGTTTGCTGCTGCATGAAATACCTATATGCAAAAGCTCAAGTTTGCGTGCAATTCTTCCTCACTGACATCTTCGGGCTGTTGCTCACTGCCGGTTGTGTCTGCCCCTGCTTGCGAAACACGTTCCCGTGGCGCCATCAACTTTCTTAAGTAATCAGGAGTCACTTTGGTTCTGCATCGGCAGGAACCTATGACATCGAGTCTGCTTCTCGGAAAGTATGCCACTCCCGCAAGATGGCGCTGTCTGGAGATCACTAGGTGTGGCACTCGATGCGATTCAATGGTACTGACAATCGGCTCGCAACAAACGCCGGCGGCAAATTCTCCGAGGTGCTCGAGCCGAAGGAGTAGAGGATCAGGGACACCCAGAACCTCACTGAGTGTCCCAAGACCATTGGTCTCCAAGTGGTCTTCCAAACACCCCTAGAAAAATAGCTGTAGCAGTTTTGAGAGCTCTTGTAATTTCAGACTCCCCCAACTCTGTGGATGGAATCACATTAACGTACAAACCGCCCCTGGAGCAATCGAAATCATTTCAGCCCGTCTACTTTGAGTATCAAGCACAGCGCGCCAACCGAGCACGCAGCACTGTGACGAGAATGTTGAAGTCAAAACCCTCCTCGGAAGGTGCTTTTTCTCAGCACCCGTCTGCTGTGTGATCTTCAATTGTCTGTGCAAACTTCAACGGCTGATCCAACTGACTCAATTGACGGTAGCTACTGTAGATGATGGAAAAGCTGGCAGCTCGCCAAAGCTGTCCTCTTCTGTCTTCTTCACGGTGGCAGTTGCAGCAGAGGATCCGTCCTGATTCAAATGCCGCCTCTCTTGCCCCAAGGGTCCGGCATGCACGTCTGCTCGCTTGTTCTGCACTCAACTGCTGCCTGCCTCGTCCTCGGACATGGCCATTGCCATGCGAAGGACTGCGTCATCGATCTCCTGGTCATCACTTGGTGTCAGTGGCTTGAGGAAGGATGACCATATCAAAGTGATCATTTGCCAGTAAGATTAACTCGCTTGAGAAAGGATGACCATATAAAAGTGCTCATTTACCAGCAAGAGCAACTCGCTAGAGGAAGAACAACCATATCAAAGTGCTCATTTACCGGCAGGTATAGCTTGCTAGACCATGTCAAAGTGTTCAGGTACCAGCAAAAGTGTCTCGCTACAGGAACGATGGCCACATCTAAGTGCTCGTTTACCAGCAAGAGAAACTCGTCAGAGAAAGAATGATCATATCAAAGTGCTCATTTGCCAGAAAGAGTAACTCACTAGAGGACGGATGACCATGTCAAAGTGTTCACTTGCAGCAAGAGTAACTCGCTAGAGGAAGAATGACCATATCAAAGTGTTCATTTGCCAGCAAGAGTAACTCACTAGAGGAAGGATGACCATATGAAAGTGCTCATTTGCCAGCAAGAGTATCTCACCCGAGGAAAGGGGGGTGGCCATATCAAAGGGTTCCTTTGCCAGCAAGAGCAACTCGCCCGAGGAAGGATGACCATATCAAAGTGTTCATTTGCCAGCAAGAGTAACGCGCTCGAGGAAGGATGACCATATCAAAGTACTCATTTGCCAGCAAGAGTATCTCGCAGGAGGAAGGATGACCACATCAAAGTGCTCATTTGCCAGCAAGAGTATCTCGCCCGAGGAAGGATGACAATATCAAAGTGTTCATTTGCTCGCTAGAGAAAGGATAACAATATCAAAGTGCTCATTTGCCAGCAAGAGCAATTCGCTCGAGGAAGGATGACCATATCAAAGTGTTCATTTGCCAGCGATAGTAACGCGCTCGAGGAAGGATGACCATATCAAAGCGTTCATTTGCCAGCAAGAGTAACTCACTAGAGGAAGGATGACCATATCAAAGGGTTTATTTGCCAGCACGAGTAACGCGCTCAAAAAAGAATGACCATATGAAAGTGCTCATTTGCCAGCAAGAGTAACTCGCTACAGAAAGGAAGACCATATTGAAGAGTTCCTTTGCTCGCTAGAGAAAAAATCACCATATCAAAGGGTGCCTTTGCCAGCAAGAGCAACTCGCTCGAGGAAGGATGACCATATCAAAGTGTTCATTTGCCAGCAAGAGCAACTCGCTAGAGGAAGGAAAACAATATCAAAGTGTTCATTTGCAAGCAAGAGTAACTTACTAGAGGAAGGATAACCATATGAAAGGGTTCATTTGCCAGCAAGAGTAATGCGCACGAGGAAGAATGACCATATGAAAATGCTCATTTGCCAGCAAGAGTAACTCGCCCGAGGAAGGATGACCATATCAAAGTGTGCATTTGCCAGCAAGAGTAACTCGCTACTGAAAGGATGACCATATCGAAGTGTTCCTTTGCTCGCTAGAGAAAGGATGACCATATCAAAGTGTGCCTTTGCCAGCAAGAGAACCGATGACCTTATCGGGCTCCTTCGCCAGCAAGAGAAACTCGTTTGAGGAAGGATGACCGTATCAAAGTGTTCATTTGCCAGCAAGAGTAACTGGCCCGAGCAAGGATGACCATATCAAAGTGTTCATTTGCCAGCAAGAGTAACACGCTCGAGGAAGGATGACCATATCAAAGTGTTCATTTGCCAGCAAGAGTAACTCGCCCGAGGAAGGATGACCATATCAAAGTGTTCATTTGCCAGCAAGAGTACCTCGCCCGAGGAAGGATGACCATATCGAAGTGTTCATTTGCTCGCTAGAGGAAGGATGACCATATCAACCTGTGCTTTTGCCAGCAAGAGTATCTCGCTAAAGCAAGGATGACCATATCACAGGGCTCCTTCGCCAGCAAGAGCAACTCGCTAGAGGAAGGATGACCATGTCGAAGTGAACATTTGCCAGCAAGAGCAACTCGCTAGAGGAAGGATGACAATATCAAAGTGTTCATTTGCCAGCGAAAGTAGCTCGCCTGAGGAAGGATGACCATATCAAACTGCTCAATTGACAGCAAGAGTATCTCGCTAGAGGAAGGATGACTATATAAAAGTGCTCATTTGCCGGCAAGAGTAGCGCGCTCGAGGAAGAATGACCATATCAAAGTACTCATTTGCCAGCAAGAGTATCTCGCAGGAGGAAGGATGACCACATCAAAGTGCTCATTTGCCAGCAAGAGTATCTCGCCCAAGGAAGGATGACCATATTAAAGTGTTCATTTGCCAGCAAGAGTATCTCGCAGGAGGAAGGATGACCACATCAAAGTGCTCATTTGCCAGCAAGAGTATCTCGCCCGAGGAAGGATTCCCATATCAAAGTGTTCACTTGCCAGCAAGCGCAACTCGCTAGAGGAAGGATGACAATATCAAAGTGTTTATTTGCCAGCGAAAGTATCTCGCCTGAGGAAGGATTACCATATCAAACTGTTCATTTGCCAAAAAGAGTAACTCACTAGAGGAAGGATGACCATATCAAATAATCCAATTGTTCATTTGCCAGCAAGAGCAACTCGCTAGAGGAAGGACGACCATATCAAAGTGTTCATTTGCCAGCAAGAGCAACTCGCTAGAGGAAGGATGACAATATCAAAGTGTTCATTTGCCAGCAAGCGTAACTCACTAGAGGAAGGACGACCATATCAAAGTACTCATTTGCCAGCAAGAGTATCTCGCAGGAGGAAGGATGACCACATCAAAGTGCTCATTTGCCAGCAAGAGTATCTCGCCCGAGGAAGGATGACCATATCAAAGTGTTCATTTGCCAGCAAGAGCAACTCGCTAGAGGAAGGATACCATATCAAAGTGTTCATTTGCCAGCAAGAGTATCTCGCTAGAGGAAGAATGACCATATCAAAGTGCTCATTTGCCAGCAAGAGTATCTCGCCCGAGGAAGGATGACCATATCAAAGTGTTCATTTGCCGGCAAGAGTAACGCGCTCGAGGAAGGATGACCATATCAAAGTGTTCATTTGCCAGAAAGAGTAACTCACTAGAGGAAGGATACCATAGCAAAGTGTGCATTTGCCAGCAAGAGTAACGCGCTCGAGGAAGAATGACCTTGTTAAAGTGTTCATTTGCCAGCAAGAGTATCTCGCCCGAGGAAGGATGACCATATCAAAGTGTGGTTTGCCAGCAAGAGCAACTCGCTAGAGCTTGATCACGTTCGCGAAGCAATTGCGTTAGCCAAACTCGGATCGATCCTGGTCGCCAGAAGATTTGGCCGCCGGCGCCGCTGCCTTTTCGGTGCCGGAGGCTGCCGCAGCGCTCGCCCTGAAAAAGCGCTCTCGGCTGTCAAGTGATACGTCGCAAGTGACACGTGCCTCCTGGAAACCAGCTCGACCGGCAATCTCGCAGGACCTGCGAAATCTGAACTGCGCACATTTGATAGCAGAGCTCATGAAGCAAAGTCAACACGGCCATCGCTCCGGTGTCTGGGTGTGTCTGTGTGTACTCCTCGACAGTGAGGACAAGACATGTTGAATGTAGAAGGCGAACAGGCGTGAGGCTTCAATGCTGCTAGCGTCGCTGGCTTGCTTCTGCTGCCGCCGAAAGCAACAGGTGCTGAGCTGTGCGCCATGCACAAAGCTCCACGCGTCCCAACTGCAGGCAACCAATGCTGCCAACACCTCACATGCTCACTGCCCTACTGCCCTGGGAACCCAGCAATCATATGGCAACTAGCCGAACTATCAGGAGCATTCGATCCGCTGGGAGACAATGAAGGCAGTGCCGCTGGGAGATCTAGGCCAAGAGCGAGCACAGTCCCGCTGGATCGCGACCTTCGGCTGATGGCCATGCTTCCTGAGACAAAGACACCATCCGAGACCTCAAAAACAAAGACGTCCACACAAGAACCAGAATGACTAAAAATGCCGGCATCCCTTCACAAAGCAACTCTGCAACCCGAATTGCCTTGACAACTCGAATATCAGTATCTGAAACTCAAGCCCTGTGAGAAACAAAGGACATCCCCCTGCCTTCAGGCAGAAGGGTTCTTGCTCTCTTCACCCTAACTACTGCTTTGCGCAAGACTTCAAAGCCGCACACCCGTTTGCCATCTGACGCACATTGACATGGCATGTGCAAAGGATCTTGTGCATCAGCAACAGTGGCAGGCAGCCACGCTTTTTCAAGATGAGGCAGCCGTCAACGTAAAGTCTTCACTGCAGCTTGTGCATGGGCACAGGCCTCAGAGCCGAAGCAAGGCACCGTGACAAGTGAAAATCAGACAACATCTATCATGCTGTGCACATGGGCGGGCTCTCTGTTGGCATGGCTTGCAGGTCCAGTTCGGCATCCCTCACCTCAAACAAAGGTCATTACCTTGCACAAATCGTAAGGAAGTCGTTGCTTTGAAGACGTTCAGGTAAGGCCGCCTTCACCCAGGATTTTTTCAGAGCAAGTCTTTGGCCTTTGAGCATCTTGCTCACTATGCTGCTCACTTGAGTCACTGTACCACCCGTGCAGCCTGGACCCTGTTCGCACCGAGTGCCAGGAGCAGAAAACTCGCGCGCTCAGGGCTTCTTGGCTTGAAGCGCTTCTGCAACACGCTTGAACCAGGGGCCAAAGGCCTCGCACCAGTTTGGTTTGATTTCATGCCGTAGATGATCGAACCGGCCTTGTGGTCAGCCATCTCTGAGTAGAGAGGCAGGTCTGAGAGGCCCCGAATGCAGCCGAAGACTGCTAAATCCGACAAGTCTGGCTTCTCACCACCTCAGCGC
Organism: Effrenium voratum; assembly: GCA_963377175.1. NCBI lineage: Eukaryota > Dinophyceae > Suessiales > Symbiodiniaceae > Effrenium > Effrenium voratum. The sequence goes on along the minus strand of CAUJNA010000237.1, from coordinate 85,825 downwards.
GACAAAGCAAAATTATGATGCAGAATTGAAGCTCAAAACACTCGTGCTTGGGCATGCTTCTTGGGTGCTGTCGAGCTACCGCGGAAGGACTTGCTGCCAACTTCCGCCGTCCATGCCTGAGCCGAGAGTTCGTTCCCATTGCCCACCTTAATTCATCTCAGAAGACGTAAGCGCCCAGCATCCACTGCCGTGAACAAAGCATCGCGCTCGTTGTCCATCTGGTACTTCTTCTTTATCTTTCCATGGGCTGCTGCCATGCCTAGCGGCAACCACATGCAGCTCCATTGGGCGCCAAACCTCGAGGTCCGGACCCAGCGCCCCAACCGCCCGTGTCGCGAATGCTCGCGCCGGGGAAAACTCCGGACATTTCTGAAGGTAGCCAAGGGCCTCCGCATGGGCGCCAAGAGAGTCCTTTTCAAAAGGCAAAGGCTGGAAAGTTGTGGAGAGCTGACATCATCGCTCAAGGGCCCTAGGGCTGCTGGTCAGGCAACAAAGAGCGCTCGTGCCTGCCAGCACTCTGAGACATTTCTTGTGATGTTTGGATACACGCAAACGGCGAACTTCTCCTCGGCAAGTTGTGTCTTGACACTCGCAAAGCGAAACCACTTTCAAGTTCAACAACTCCGCCACTCAACGCGCAAGGTCGCAAAGAATCCACGTGTTTTTCGAGGCTAGATGCGTCGCACCACGTGCTCCACTTTCTCGCCTGCACATCACAACACGCCGGTTAGTGTCCTCAACAAACAGCAAGTTGTGGCGCTTCAAGAGCCACGGACTTTGCAATCCACACCTCCATTATTGACCGGGGGTAAAAGGCATTCCTCCCTCCTGCACTTGGATAGCGCAAGCTGTTTCTGGCCTCGTCACTGAGGAAGTGTGATGCCTTGCAAGGCTCTCCGATTCACATCTCATCTGCTCACGTCTCGTGCCAGGGGGCATCAATCTGCTTGGCGGCGTCCTAAGGCTGCTAGAATCCATGAAAGTCAGTGGGTCGTCAGCGGGCCTCGGACTCCATCACCTTGTCCACGATCTGCGTGGAGCCTCCCACCACGGCTCCATCTGAGAAAACGGCGATGGGCACCTTTTTGTAGTCCTCGTGTCGCCATTGATTCGTGGGCGTACATCGCTCCCTCTCAAGCTGAGACTCCTTCGAGAAGCTGATTTGCGACCTGGTGAGCGGATCTACTTCCACAGGCTTATACGGCACCTTGAGAAACTCCAGCGCAGCCTGCCACGCATCCACCAAAACAGAAGCCAAGAGTCTGCGCCTGGCCTTGGTCTTGTTGCAAAACGGGCAAATGGCATACCTGGGACCACCGCAGCTTGGCTCCAAGCCATACATCAGCATCTTAGTGCAGTGCTGATAGAGCTTCAGCTCCGCAGCACGCAGCACGGATCGCTTCATGGCTGCAAACCCCTTCAAGCCAAATTCTGCCAGGCCGACTCATGCGCAGCTTTGGCTGGGTGGGCGCTGGCGCGGCCCCAACTGAGGCACTGCTTCCCCTTCAGCTTGTCCAGCACTTTTGGGAGTTGGTCGTACCGAGATCACACCTTGACCGACTTGCAGCTGCCTGGGCTCCCGGGCTGCGTTCCCACTGGCTCCTTTGGAGTCGAGCCTTGCATATGTCCACGCCCTTCTGCCGACTCAAAATTCTGTGTCTTTCAAGTTCCGGGTGTCAACTTCTAGCTACAGCTGCTCAACCTCAGCCTGGCTCAGAAAGTTGCAAGCTAAGCGACTGGCTGGTCACTGCAGCCGGAGACTGACTCTCAGCCAAGCTGGCCTCAGAGCAATCAAAATCTGGCTGATCAACGAGGCAACTGCTTTATTTTCTCTCATGTGAGACCGACGGTGCACATCCTCAACGAGGTGCGGTTCGGCCCTACACGAAAGAGTCAGAAAGGATATGTGCGTCCTGTTTGTAGGCTTGCAAAGCTAAACAGCCACCATGCCAAGCAAGGACCAATTAGGTTCTTGAGTCTGAGACACCTGCTGTGCTTTGAGTGCCTTCACGCTTCTCTTGGCCTGGGTTGTTCGGTACCACAACTCTGAAGCTCTACTGCATCTTTTCTTGTTGAGACTTCTGCTGTGTGTCTTCAGCTCAGATCCCTCAATCCTCTACTCCTGAGCCCAAATCTATTTGAAGCTTCTGGAGGAGATACGTAGTCGCCGCCTGTTGCATCAGCAGTGGGAAGCCCAAACATTTTTGCACAATGTGGCAGTAAAAGCTGGGCATGCCTCGAACGCGCACAGAGCGTTTGGCCGTGCGGCTCTTGTAGTAATCAGACACCCTTTCTGGAGGCGTCCTGAAAGGGGGAAATACGCAGCTCACGCACAATGGCAAAAAAGTATTTCTGACTTTCATGTGATACATAGATGTGAATGAGTATGTATTAATACATTGCTGGCGGCCGCTAGCACATGTGCAAGCGGTCTGCAGTATGGCACCCATTGCAGTAGTTGGCAATCAACATTAAAGCGAGGCAGACAAGAAAGACAATTGAACTCGCCGCGCATCACTCATTGCATAGACTGTGTGCTGTGATTGCTACTGGCTTTTCCCTCAGTAAGCTGAATCCGCTTTGTGGCGTTGGAATCACCCGATTCTAAAAATTATCAAAATCAGGTTGCCACAAAGCGCAGCGCAGGAGCGCCAGCAGGACAGCAAGTATTTGAATCCAACCAGGAAACAAGAAGCTCGGCGCAGGTTCTGACCGCGGAAAAGAGCTTGGTGGAAGGCTAAATAAGGTTTGCACGAAGTACATGTACTGTGTGCTTGCACGTGGATCAAAACATGTTCCGCCAAAGATTCGACGGTGATGTGCACGGTGGTTGACTGTCAGAAGCCAAAGAAGTGCAAAAACCTAGCTTTTTTTACGATTTCAGTTTTGGCAACGGTGCATGTTTTTTGGAATAGGCGCTTTTCATAAAAGCAAAAACATTGACAGGGCTTGGGGTTTCAGGGTTAAAGTTAAAAGTGCTGAGTTTCTATTGGATCGCGCAAGCCAACAGAAACCCAAAGAACGGCTCTTCAAACAGAACTCTAAAAGGAAAAGCCCGCCAGCCCAGACCCTGTAGCAAAGGCTTTCAAATTGGTAGCTTCGCAACAAGTAGCTGCTGCAAGTCAGTGGCTTTGTGGACATGTCCAATGGCTTGAAGTGAGCCGCTTGCATGGAATCCAATCCAGGAGCTCTAACTTCTCAATCAGTCCTTGGAAGCTGGCTGGCCTGCAAACTTCAAAGCGGCGAACGATTTCAAGGCGTGCGTCTGACGCAAGATCTCGAGAATTCACATGCCTCAGCTCCACCAGTTCGACCGTCCTGAAGGAGAAGGCACTCGAGTCTTGCCACCAATTCCAGCTGTGCGCACAATCACCATCAAGTAAATGATACTGCGGGTGAACAAAATCCTGCACCACTTTAAACCCTGGTTGAAACCATTTGTTTGTTGGTTCCGGTGCCGGATTTTGCCCATCCGCATCTACACCGTCAAGTGAATGACAGGTCCTGAAAATGCCGCGGTGGAGCGACGGCATAGTGAGCCGAATCAGAGAACATGTACACGGCGACAGCGAAGACCTAGGCCATCCCTTGGGTTTGGCAGCAATGCAAGATGCAAAACACAACATCTTTTCTCAATCCAACTAGGGCGCTTGATGTTGAGTAACTGCGAGGTCCATAATATCATTGTATTTGGCTCTGCTTCTTGCATGGGAACTTGGCATCCATCAGGCAGCGACGCCAAATGCAGACAGCGACATGATGCCAAGCCTTTCAAGGCCAACATCTCGCCTTCAAAAACTGAACATCTCACCAGTCGACGCCTTTGTGTGATGCTCATGTCAGCTGCCCAACCACTTTGGGTCGTGCTCTTCCACGGCTTGGACGGATTGGGATCCTGAGGCACACAGGATCCTAACTCACTTGAAGGAAAATGCCAATCGCAAAGAATCAGAAGAAATCAGCTTCAGACCCAGTGACGGCGATGGTGACCATGACCATGACGGTGTGAATAGTGGTGTGGAGCATGGGCAGCATGGAAATCATGGGCCTCAGGCAGGAAGCGGCGCCTCTCTGGGAATGCGGTGCCCGTTCTTGGGATGCCGACATGACGTGCGTGTCCTGGCAACAACTCTTCCCGCGGCACTAGGCAAGGAAATCAAAATCAACATCCAGCTTGCTGGGGGTCGGACGGTGACCATGCCCGTGCCCGTGTGCGCCCTGTGAGGGCATATGATCCGCATGCTACAGCATATTGCGCAAGGTGCAGCCCCTGCGCCAAGGCACTCAAGTACCACGACACGCGGATGCCGAGCCTGCTTCATTTCCTCCATGGCGTGCTCGTACTCCTGCCGCCAACGATACGCTTCACAAAGGCCAAGTTCCCAACAGAACACATGCTGCGCCAGCCTCCTTCAGCTGGCAAAAGCTCTCCTGTCATAGCAGCCGCTCAAGATGCTTGAGTGTCGCACGTGCAACAGAGCTTTTCTGCGCGAATCAGAATCCTGTGCTCGATCGAAAGTGCAAATGCGATGTTGGTCTGCTAGCTTCCTCCAAACGGATGCCTCTTTTCGGGGCATGGGTTTGATCCCGTTTCGCATTGAAAGCAAAAGAACCTTCGGGTCACTGTCCCAATGGTGTGAACTAACTGGTTGATGCAGCTGTGCAAAGCTCTGGATTGCTTGACAACAAATATGAGATCGACCCAGGGCACACCTCTGCCGACTTGCCAGCAACATCGGGATGGAGCACCTAGCTCGTTTGGAAACACTTATGTGACTACAGAGCAGATGCGCCGCACCTTGACCTTTCGGAGGTAGGCAGCTCGAATCTGCGCCTCCAAAGTGTTGGCTGGCTCAAGTCGTCCACGCCAGAACCCAGCTGTCCACACGTCAAGGATCGGGATGAACACCAGGCCGTAGCTAGCATCTACTGCTCTACTTCCAGCAAAGCTATCGTCAGCGAAGAAAGTGTCCAAAGGCATCTACCCTCCAGAGTCGATGCTGTTGAGACCCTGCTAACGGCCGAAGCATGGGCTTCGCAAGCAGCATGCGGTGCGAGCGGCGCCTTGCTGGCGTTTGTTGGCAAATCAAGTTGCCTGAGCAAGACCGTCGCATGTCACAGCACTTTTCACTTGGTTTCACCGCTTGATCCTTGCAGCACAAAGGCCCCAGCCGAAGCAATTGCCGCACCGCGCTCGACGGCGGCCTCGAGCCAAACCATAAAAGCAGATCTTGAAAGCCACGCCAAGCTCAGTAGGCCGACATTTATGCAATGCCATGATCAAAGGACCAGGGGCAAAGCCCCATGCTACGATTGCTGAGAAAGAAGCTGTGGAAACTAGTTATGGGAATGTTGTGGTCTCTAACAAGATGCTTGGAAGCATGGTTGGTGCAGTTACACTCAAATTTGTTGGTCAAGTATTAGCGTCTTCCCTTGTATGTTGAGCTCTGCTTCACGTCTTCTGGTTGCGAAGGGCAACATGACAACATTGCAGTCGCTATCATCTCGATACAAAGCAGCTGCCAGCGAAGCGTTCAATCCGCAGCTTGAAGCATACCTCTTTGCACCATTTGTAGGGGCGTACATAAAAGCATCCACTTTTGCAGACACACCTTGGAACCAGCAGCAGCACTCTCTTTTCAAAGACCGTTGCCAAATGGCCAAACGTCTACACACGTTCTTTGCGCGCTGTCACATTTACAGTGTGAGGCATTACCCACAGCGGCACGCAGCATTTCTGCGACTCACAGCGATGTCTGGCCCAGCTGCACAACCATCTCAGTCGAATCGCTTGCGTGAGCTCGCTGCCCGTGACATTAGGGGGAGAGTGGTTTCATCGAGTGTTCCTTGCGTACCCAAGGCTGAGACACACGTCATGTTGTCCCCTCCAAGACCATGGGTCTGGCGCGCATCGAATGCATAAGCCAGGCTGGAACTTCCCCTTTGGCAACAGCTGCAAGCCTTCTTGGGGTCTGCAGCTATACAGTCGTCCAGCAGGGCTTCCGTAGCAACGGTGATGTCCTCTGTCAAACATCTATCTACAAGCAACAGTGTTCCAAAGGATGATGTCGTCGCTTGCTTGCTTTTTCTTGCGTTGCTTTGTCTTGCGCTAACTCTTTGACCTACTCGTCCTGCCCCTCACCGAGCCGCTTGTCAAAGTAGGTGCAAACTTCCTCGCTGCTCTTCACGTCCCACACCTGGCGAAGCACAGTGTTGAAGTTGCATACCACGCGCATGCAGAGTCCCTGGTGCAAGTGGTCTTGCCCAACCGCCCTGTGCGAGCCAGGTAGACCCCATCGCAGGCAAGGACTATAAAGTCGTCATCCTGGAGGATCAAATCGCTGAAAGTGTCTCATTGCAAAGTGGCACAATGGCCTTGCCCCGGGGCAGGCGAATGATGTCAGGCCTCAACTGCTCCAAGTGCCAATCGGACAAAAGATCTGAGGCCCTGTCGTTGAGCAAATCATCTGATGCTCATGCCCCATCTCACGATTCTTCCTCAGCGTTGCCAGAACTGTGCCACTAGCATGCCCGGCCAGAAAGCACTTGTCTGCCAGCTGGGAATTGCACTTGTATTCCAAGTCCCCGATTGAGCGGGAGAGGTTCAAATTCCCATTCACTCGGTGGTGTACCTGCTGTCATTCATGGCAGAAGCTTCTACATGCCACTGTGCAAAGCTCACCCGCGCTCCAACAGGGATTTCCTCGATGCGCCCTCCAGCTGCCTCTATGCCTTATTCATAACATCGCTTGGATCATCTTAGCGACGGCCTCTGCATGCAAGTGTCCTTCGAGCCCTTTCCCATGTTTGAAAGTGAGGAATAAAACAGAACGTTGAAGAGTCTCGGATCCCAACGGCGTCGCTCTTCCGCGTCATTTGGCTTGTGATCTTGGGAAAGCGCAACCTTTGCTCAGCCAGTTGTTTGGGTCCAACTCCACGGCAATGGAAGACTCAGTCATGCACAGGCTGCCCTTTGCGGCAGAGAACAGCGCGAGAGTCACCAGCGTTCGCACAAACCTGCAGTTTTTCTGTGGGAGAACCTTATTTGAATCGTTCCTTGGTCAGCACCCACGTGTAAGCCGCAAGCTATTTCCTGGTCCGTGAGAAGGACGCAAACTGCTGTGCACCTTGGAAGTGCTGGCGAAGTCCGAGTGCACCCAAAGCAAGAAGCAAAAGCAGCCAGAGCTTGGCATGCGCTGGACTCACACCGAGCAGGAACAATATCGAAAGAACTGAGAAATCTGTGAAGCGGCAAAGGAAGCTCATGGACAATGCAATGCCGAAGCACCCGAATTAGATAGTTTGACTGGGGCACCCTTGGCACCGTTGACCCACGGACAATGCCTGGAACCAAATACGCAATGACGCCTACAGAGGAACACGAGCGCAGGCAGGCGTAGCGCGTAGTCCGCGCGGCGCATCAGGCTATTGCTAGCGGTTAGGATGATGCAAAACCATCTAATCTTGCTGTTGGCTTACAACTACAAAACTAAGTAAGCCGCGCATTCAAGTGCTGCGAGCTAAATTGTGTTTATTCAAGTAAATGTTAGTGGCCCACAAGCGAGTTTGCTAACGGCCGCAACATGCCCGCGGAGAATATTCGCCTCGGCGCCCAGGGCCAGCGGTCCTCTTCAGAACCTTTCCAGCATCCTCCAAACCCCTCCTCCAAAATTGTAACCCCATGTCCCGCGGCCAAAACCCCTGCTCCAGCTGCCTGCCTGAAGCGAGCCTGGAAGACCCAGGGCAGGAAGCTTCCCGGCTCCAAATAGCCCATGGATGCAAGTGTCAATCCTCCCTGGCGCTGCGGCTCCAATCAACGCCGCCAGCAAAGATATTCCATGCCCATCCAGCTGGCGAGCCCCGCTCCGCAATCCATTACCAGACCACCTTTACCCATGACCGCGCCCAACTCCGGTCGACACCGGTCAAATTCCGTCAAATTCCCCTTCTAAAAACAATAGAAACTGGTCAAGGCTCAACTCTGGTCAAATCCCGATAGAAAGCGGTCAAGACCCCCTAAAAACGGCCAAACTCCCCTCCAGAAGCCAATCGAATCCCCCCTAAAAACTGTAGAAGCCGGTCAAACCCCCCTCTAGAAACCCATCCCTCTAAAATTGGGTCCAACTCCGATCAAATGTCCCCAGAAAACTGCAAAACTCCTCCGAGCAACCATTCTGTAGCTCTCTGCGGTTGAAGCCATGTGGAAACACACGGACATGCACCCACCCCGACTCACAACACAAGACTTCAAGGCAAACTGTGTGTACCTCAAAGTCAGCCAAAAGCGGACTGGCCGGGGCGGGCAACGCGAAGCGTTTACAATTAGCGGCCCAAGCTTGAAGAAGGACAACACTGGAAACGTCGGCACCGAACATGCTGAAGGAAACCCCTGCAGCCCAAACCCAACCACTATCCCAGCCACTCCATTCCCGTCCATGTCCAATCCCCTGCCACCCCAGTGCATGTGGAGGCCTATTTGAGTTTCGTGCCACAAGCAATGCTCAGGCTGCAGCCCAACATTGTCAGCTGCTGCTGCATCTGGGGCGAGAGAGGGAGCTTTGCCTCAAGATCGTCTGCATCCAGGAAGCGGATTGCAACACCACAGCACTGTTGCCCAGCCAGGGTTTTCCGAGCCGCTCACTTTCAAGCTTCCTGGGCGTCAAACTGGACGATGCTTCAAGGAAACAGTGAGCGTGAGAGCTTCAGTATCTACACCTGCCTCAACAACGCCATCTTCATCATCACCTGGCAGTGCCAAACCAAAAAACAGCTAGACTCTTCTGTCAAATACAACATGGTTCACGAGGAAACACTACAGTGCAAGCACTGTGCATTTGCTGCTAAGAAATTGAGCCCCCCTGGATTTCTTGCCTGATTTCTTAGCCAACCTGTTGCTTGCGCGAGGAAGAAACCCACCTCCGCGCGCCAAGAATTGAACCAATGCTTGTTGGTTTCAGGCGCGGGTGTGATGCCGCTGAAGGGCTCCTTCGCTAAGGAATCCGGCTGGATTCCTTGGCGGCCTTTTCAGGCGATGAAGGACTCCCTTACCAGGAAATCCAGGAATTCATTCCCCTAAAAAAAGACAAAGTTAAGAATTTGGCTAAGAAATCCAGCCCCCCTGGCTCCAGAGCGGTAGAAACCATCTCTTTTAAAGACGAAATGGACTCTAAGAAATTCAGCCCCCCTGGGCCTCGACCAACCGATTTCTTATACAGCGCTCGCACTGTAGACATCATGTGAGCAGATTCACGCCAAACACTCTGCTGTGCCATCACTAGAGGGCACTCAGGCCTGCTTGGCCTCCTCTCGGGATAGAGAGCCTTTGTCTCGGGCCTGTCAGCTTGAGAATGGACATATCGTGTGGCAAAATCCGCTCAAAGGCCTGCTCCAAGTCTGACTGTATTGAGTTGGAGAGTATGGAGAGGACCTCACGGAAGTTGATTTTCAATTTCGCCCAGCGAGAGAGGCGATTCCAGCCAAGCGCTGCCAGCTGAGCCGCCAACACCACGAGGCTTCCGTTTTTTGTCTTTCTCTTCAGCCTAAAGCTGGCCGTTTCATCCAATCCAACCCATCTTCTCACACCCGAACCTCCGACTCGGAGCTGGAGGACCCTGCGCGGCAAAACTCAGCAACCACAGCCCAGCGAACTCATCTGCCTGAGGAATCAGGTGAAGAGCTTGAGGAGGAAGCCCCAACGCCTCTCGTATCCAGGGTTTCATGCTGGTTTTAACCCTTCCATTCATGCAAGCACGCACGCACTGGTCTCAAGCTGCCCGAATGCATGCGGGCTTTCACCCCAAAAACAGCGCTTCAGAGATCGCCCTGGCGTGCAAAGTGCTGAGCCTCTTTGCGCAGGTCTGGCGGCCTCCCAGGATCGACCGGCCACATGGAGCCCAAAACCCATGGAACAAAATAACACAGGGATGATCAGATTTGGAGCAAAGCGTCTTCGCTGTATGTGGAAAGCCTGTCAGCGGGGCATTGAGAAAAAGGAGCAAAGGTTCCAACAAACCAAGTTTCCGTGGCAATGAAGCCAACTAAGAAGCTCACACGAACCAAACACAAAAACCCGCAGTGAACAGAAGAAAGGGCCAAACGAAGTAAACGCGCAGAGGGGAACGTCGGGGGCATTATCCTCATGGGCATTCTCAAGACAAACACCCTGGCCAACCTTTTCGCAGGGCTTGCCCAATTCCAAAGCGTGTGTGCTTGAATCTTATGAAATGGGAGGCGAGTCGCTCGAATTTGAGTACGCCTTTCCTTTTGACCCTACAAATCCACCAGTTCTTTGAGAGGGCTGCTCAAGTGACGCTCGAGCAAACGCGCCTGCTTCAATGCCAGCAGTTGCCGCTCATGCTCCGGTGAGCGCAGCATGTCATCCATCGCATGGAAAGAGGCGGTCAGCACCTGCGAGAGCTGGACGGTGCATCGTGATGATCCTTCAGATCGGCCAAAGAAACTTGCCCCAACCGAAACTAGTTGACAATCATAACACGCGCAAGTGCATAAACAACTCAAGGAACCCCCCATGCCCCACGGACGATGGTCTTTGTGGTCGATGAAAAATTAGAGCGCCCCTTATGTCCAGGACAATAGACAATGAGTCGTGTCCGTTGCTCACATGAAGCTCCAGCCTCTCCCAAACTGTCTCCAGAAAGACTGGCGCCGCTGGCCAGCTGCTTTCGCAGCTGCCTGTGGGACCCACGTAGTTTGTTGAGTCCACGGACCCGTTTTGGATTTGCGCCTCCGGATCTCGTCGGGCATGTGCTGCTTGCAAAACGCGGCCACCTTCCACGGAGTCTCTGGCATGCCTCGCTCCACGTCCGCGGCCTCTGCTCCCCCGTGTCCGTCAAACACACCAAATAGGGATAGGCCATCCCTCAGCTCTCAGGTCAGCCACTGCCAAGCAGCCAACACAACCAACACAGCCAACACTCTCTCTTCGTTTCTCATCAGTGTTTGGCTGCCTGTAGGCAAATGGCACAAAATCCTCAACTGAGGCAGCGAGCAGCTCATCTCCGAGTCCACAGACTGCCAGGTGAGCGTCCTGGCTTGCAAACGGTCAATGGGCGTGTCATCGTTTGGCTGACAGGGCTGTGTGTGTGTGTGTGTGTCCATTTAAGCAAACCAAACAGTTGTTGCAAGTGTCCATGACTTTTTTGCGGTGGTTATCATCCCAAATCGGTGCCGGGGCACCAACACACGAGCAAAGTTGCGCCTCCATGGTGGTTCTCCATCCCTGCATGGCGCTGCAGCCCCAAATTTCTCCCCTGGCAAAGAACGCCATCATGGCCATGTGAAATATCTTCAGCAGCTGGCCTGCCCTTTCCCGAGCATGACCTGGCGCAAAGCTCATTGAGTGGATGCGGCTTTCTGCTCGCCATGATTTCCAAACACATAACTCAAACCGACGATAGTGTATCAGAGGTGTACTCCCATCAAATGGCGTACTGCACAGCAGCTACGTTTGCTGCTTTCTCGCGCATGCATAAAAAGACTTGCGTCGCCAACAAGCTTGCCAGTCAGACTCCTTGTCAGTGACAGGCTGGGACCTAAGTCAAGGACTCAGGCAACACACGCCAAAGAGATGGCGGTATTCACTGTCATGGCCGCAACCGGGCACTGGGGTCGGCACAAATAGGAGCCCATTACATGGGAAGGCCCAACGATTTGTCGCTGAAGCTTCCACTTTCAATGCTCCAGCAATGGCTGCTTGTGAAGAGTTGTCTGGTGGAAGGTGGTGGGTGGCTCTGGGTGTGGCTGACAAGTGCTGAAGCGAGCAAACGCCAGGAATTTCCTAAGATCATCCCTAAGGACTAAAGACTCCTTGATTCGCCGGGCACAAGCAGTGACACTCAGCTTTAGTGAGCAAGGCTGAAGTTGCATCATATCTCCTAGCCTGCGCAAGGGGCAACGCTGTTGTGAAGCCATGATGTGAGAGCTTGAAGCTCTCATGCCTCATTACCGCTACAGCACTACTGGCTGCCTCGCTCAGCACTACAAGCTGCCTCCGCCGGAATCCTGTGGCAAGGAGCTGCCGGGATTAGGGCCAATCATCTGGATTGGGCCCGTGGGGAAAAGGGCATGCATCCCATATAGGCTTCTTCAGGAGTGGCAGCACTCAGCGTTTAACGCTGAAGATCAATTTGAAATTGAACACCTTTTGTCCGCATTCTACTGTGCTCATTACTCCAGCACAGTGTCACAACTCCATCGCGAGCAGCTGTATACTTTCCTGTTACCTGCCCGTTTGATGCTTGCACCGTTGTTTCTTCCAAGGCGAGAGTCCCCTGACCTTCCTCCTCCACCTCCTCCCTATTGAAGTCTGGATGGAACATCATCTTTGCAGAGAAAACAATGTCCGAAACCCCAAGCCAGCCATCAGCATCGCCAGATTCGACAGTAAACGACCAAGCGATGGTCTCTCCACATTTGAGGTCTCGACATTTGTTCAAGCTCTCGCCGGCACCGATGGAACACTCACCGGCGTCAGCGTCTGTCTCTCCGGAAAGAAGGCCAATCCGCGTTGCCAGCAGATGCTTCAGCTGGGCCTCGCCCACCATCTCCACGAAATCGTCGTCATATGTGCCATCCCCATCCAGCAGTATCACCTTCCGCGAAAACCGCTCCGGCACAAGGGACTTGAACCAGTTAAATGCTTTGACAGCCACCCAGGGTGCGTTCAACACATAGACCGGCCCCAGGATGTCAATCACGATCTGTCGCATAAACTTCATGTTCTTCTGGTTGGGCTCGTCAAAGGACTCCACTTTGGGAACCCCGGTTGTTCCAATCCCACTGCCGTGCAGATCCAGAATCGTCACGCACTTTGCCAGGCGGTGCTGAGCTTGGCTCAGCTTTTGCGCCTCGGCAGCCCGCAAGACGATCATCGCACGGACAAACTCCTCCCAGTGCTTCCACTCCACCTGATCCACCAGGCCCTGGCGGTCAAAGTCGCTCAGGGGCAGATACCAAATCACGTCTCCGGCCGGCGTCAGCCTCGGTGCAGAGAATACACAGCGGAAGTGCCGACCGACCTCCTCCGCATGGGGGAGCATGGTTAGAGACCCGCGCTCGGCCTGCGCCATTTTGGCCGTGACGTCCCTGGCGATCTCGTCCACGCCCCACTTGTCCATCTTCGTCAAGAACTTCTGGAACCAGTTCGTGGCCTCCGACAAGTAGCCCTCGTTGCCGCGCAGCACACGTGCCATCGCTACGTCACTCATGAAGCAGGGCCAGGCCGTGCCATTAGCTTCTCGCACCTGCACCGAAGCACTTTCCTTGTTCGAAATATCACCATCACCATCGCAATCACCATCACCACCACCATCACCATCACCGTCACCACCATCACCACCACCATCACCATCCACCAATACCACCACCACCATCACCATCACCATCACCACCACCACCACCATCACCATCACTAACACCATCACCATCACCATCACCATCACAATCACCACCACCACCACCATCACCATCACCATCACCATCACCATCACCATCACCATCACCATCACCACCACCATCACCATCACCGTCACCACAATCACCATCACCATCACCATCACCATCACCATCACCATCACCACCACAATCACCATCACCATCACCATCACCATCACCATCACCATCAAAATCATCATCACCATCACCACCACCATTACCATCACCATCACCGTCACCACCACCACCACCATCATCATCACCATCACCACCACCATTACCATCACCATCACCGTCACCACAATCACCATCACCGTCACCACAATCACCATCACCATCACCACCACAATCACCATCACCATCACCATCACCATCACCACCACCACCACCATCACCATCACAATCACCATCACCATCACAATCACCATCACAATCACCATCACCATCACCATCACCATCACCATCACCACCACCATCACCATCACCGTCACCACAATCACCATCACCACCACCATCACCATCACCATCACCATCACCACCACCACCACCATCACCATCACCAACACCATGACCATCACCATCACCATCACAATCACCACCACCACCACCATCACCATCACCATCACCACCACCACCACCATCACCATCACCATCACAATCACCACCACCACCATCACCATCACCATCACCATCACCATCACCATCACCATCACCATCACCATCACCATCACCAGCATCATCACCATTATCACCGTCACCATCACAATCACCATCACCGCCACCACCACCATCATCACCATCACCATCACCACCACCACCATCACCATCACCATCACCATCACCATCACCACCACCATCATCATCATCATCACCATCGCCATCACCATCACCATCACCATCATCACCACCATCATCATCACCACCATCATCGCCATCACCACCGACACCACCACCATCATTTTGTATTACCCCCACTATTACCAGCACCACCACCACCACCATCACCATCACCATCACCACCACCACCACCACCACCACCACCACCACCACCACCACCACCACCATCGCCATCACCATCACCATCACCACCACCACCATCATCACCAGCATCCACCAGCATCCACCAGCATCATCAGAATCATCATACTCATTTACTCACCTATCAAATGCAATCAGTATTCTAGGCGTACGTCGGTAGAGCCTAAATGGGGGTGCATCAGACAAGCTTCAATTTGTCTTGCCCTAATGGAAAAACGGCTTTGCGCTTTCGGTGTCCAGGGGCTCCAAATGGTCGCGGGAATTCAGTTTGGGAAGAGAGAATAGCCCACACGTTCAAGAGCCAAACCCCTTGGTCCGCTGGCACCGCCCACCTGCAACTGCTCCGCAAACTTCTCCCGGAGCCTCTGGATGTGTTGCAGCTCCTCCTCATCCGGCCACACGTCCAGGAAGGCCAGGCGCTGGCTCTCGTGCCTCCTGGGCTGAACTCTCTATCCGAGCCCAAGCGCCTCCCTGAAACTCAAGAAAGCGATCTATTTGGAGCCAAAGGCGCTGGGAGTTGCTTGAGACCAGCCCCTTGCGGGAGGCGAAGAGCTCCGAGAGCTGCTCCTGACCCCCGCAGTTCTCCACGAAGGATGAGTCCTTCAAGGCGTTGGAGGAGAGCACCCGGACCTTTTTCAGGAACTTGGCTGGGATGAAGGTCTTGCAAAGGCTGAAGAGGTTGGCAATGGCCCAGGGCACATTCACCACGTACACCGAGGTCACGATCTCTGCCGCCACACGCTGCTGGAAGCTGTCGATCACATCCCGGCGGTGCGCACGGGCAAAGGTGCGATGAACCACGCCTTCCATTGACATACCCTCCAAGTCCACAATGAGAATCATCCGCGCGAAGCGCTGATTCTTGCGGCTGAGAAAATCCAAGGCAGCGCACTGCATCACGGTGCAGGCGCGGCTGAATTTCACCCAGTGATCCCAGTCCAAATGCTCCAATATCCCATCACGGTCTAGATCAACCAATGGCAAGTACATGACCATATCGCCATCAGGGGACAGAAGGGGAGCACAAAGCTCTGCGTGATAGAAATCGCTGATTGCCTCATGATGAGGCAGCATGCTGGCATTGATGATGTGTGAATCGTTGCCAAAGCGGCTCAGTGCATCTTGCACCAATTCATCTGTGGCCGGGTCAGACAGCGTTCGGAGAAGCGCCTGGAACCACTCACAAGCTTTCTCCACGTTGCCCTCGGCTGCCCGGAGAATGCGTGCCAGTGCCACGGACCCCAGAAGGCAAGGGTATGCCTTGCCCTGCGCTTTTCGAGCGGCAAGCTCCTCATGGAACTTCTCCTGGACCGTCACAACAAACTCTTTCTCCTCCCTTGACAGGAAGTCAGGAGAATCCTCCATGCGGCAAAGCTCTGTCTTACCAGAGCAGCCTATCACATTCCACAAACATTGACATGTCGGTGCTGTTGGCACTGAGTTGAGCCTCGAGGCGATTGGTTGGATGCGGAATTCAACAAGCTGCCTGGACAGCTGTTCGACCTCCTGTACAGGTGCTCTGCAAGCAGTCAGAATGCGTTTGTCTCTTCCAAAGCTTAGCTGCCTCTGGTAAAGCGATTCGAAGCAGCCCTGCACTTTCGCTGCTGAATCTGCTTCGTTGCCATGTGAGCCCTGCTTTGCAGGGAATCCTTTCACAGCGAATTCGAGCTAGCAGTCAGGGGTAAGCTTCAGCAGAGGAGTCACCGCAAATTCTTTTGTACACTGGTGCAATAGGACAGAGCCCCCGGTGGCCCTCTTGCCTGGAGCAGCCTGGCAGTCAGATTCCCTTTTAGGCCGCATTAGGAATGTTTTGTTTGCACTTCGGATCCCCTCAAGCATGGCGATCAACTTGCTTTGCTGTGTCCAGCTTCGTTCCTGATCCCATGATCCCACTTCAAGCCGAGCATCTGAGCAGCGATCTACACCACCGGTTGTTCCGGTTGTTCCGGTTGTTCCGCTTGGGCTGCCGGGGGCTGGGGCTCCTACCGCACAGCCCACCAGCATTGAGCCAAAGACTTACATTCACCAAACGGGGCATAGTTTAAGAATGGGGAACCCAAAAGATGGAAAGGCGGTCATTCTGATTTTCCACAAAAACAAAGCTAGAAAACTAAACAGCATGGAACAAGCCACAAGCGCTTGGCGGGCCTCCACGAAGGAAGGAGGCTTCTCGGTCCCAACCTTGTCCCCATTGCCCAGTCCGATCGCTCGGCGCAAAACCGGGGGGAACGGGAAAAACGGAGGACGGTCCATGCGAACAAGCCCCGAGGATTGTGACTCGAGAGGACCCGAGAGGAGAAAGCGAGTCATGGACCCATGTTGATCACCCAAATGCAGTTCTCTCTTTAGGCGCCGGACAAGGTACGCCACCGTCTTTGAGCGCAGCTTACTGCGCATGTGCGAACTCGTCACAGTTCAGCACCCATTCATCCGTTGTGAATAGTGGCTCGCGTGACACAAAAAAGAAGAAGAATAGACAACCTGTGCGACGTCTCACAAAGCGAGCCTGAATCTGTTGTCAAACGCCAGGATCATTGTTCGGTCCTCGTCTGCCTTGACATCTTCCAAAGCAGCTTCAAGCGTGGGTTATTCCGGTTCCTTTGCACCAAACCTTGCCTTGTGCTTCATCACGACGTGCGTTGCGCCAATGTGCACAGCGCAGCCCATCACATGACAAATTCTGAGCCATGAACCACCCAACTGCCAGAGATGGTGTCCTTGTTGTCATATCGCTCCACTGCCAAAACCTGCACAAGAGATCAGCCTTCCAGGTGTCCTTCGGACTTCCATGCTCGATCCATCAGGCCATTGGTGACACTTGCGTAACACTGCGCCTCTTCTTCCTGCGCTCCTCCCCAGACTTGAACGCGCATCCTGACCTGCAGGTGTTTCACCGGGGGCCCTTCTGCAATTTGCAACGCTATGCCACAAAATCACCACGCACGGGAAAGGAAGGCTGCAGCACTTTTCTTATGCCATTGCTGAGTTGCTGTGACAGGCAACTACGGCGATTAGGAGCACCAGCGGCCATAAGATGACGGCGCCAGGATACTTTTTGGTCGAGGACATGGGCGGCGCCGGGCCTTTCCAATCGCTCAGAGAAGCGACCACGGAATCAGGGCACCACTTTGAGACCAGCTCAAAACCTCCAGAACTGGCGTGGATGCTTTCAAACTTTTCAGTCGCATCCTTGCCTGCCTGGGCAAGGAGGATTTTCTCTCCTCCGGGATGCCTCGAGAGGAACTGGGAAACATCGATCACCTGCCCATAAAGGGCAATTAAACAGTCTCCTGCTTGGCAGTGTGCTGCCAACTCCTCGAGGGTCATTTGCTTCTTTCCTGGGTGCATGAAGAACATACCACAACGTAAGACGACACAGCCTGATCGGACCCTAAGCTGCAAGAAAAGACTGCTAACAGAAGTTCAAGACAAGAATCTTGCTGTCAGCAAGGGCATGAGCTTGTCGTCAGGATCATGAATCTGTTGCTGAGCCCAAGCGGCTACAGACAACTGTCCAGTCTCCTTGAAAGTGTCCCAGTCTGCCCAAGTGCCACACAGCTTGTCTAAGTTGACGGGGAAAGGAACCCCATAGTTGCATTCAAACTTTGCATGGTGCAGGTAATGAAAGTCCGCATGGCCAGCTGGTTCGTCCATGCCATCGTGACCCCCAATAGGCGCAATGTCAGCGTGGAACTTTGTGTACAGGAAGTGAAGCGGGTGCAAAGAAAGCAGCAGCGGCGGAAGGGTTGCACAAGTGTAGTACAGGAAGTGCTCCACCGGATGCATGCAAAGACCAGCCCAAGGACCAGGATTGTAAGACTTGTGGTGCAGCGAGTGCACGTGGCGGTACAGGAACGCTCCGACATCGCCACTCAGCAAGCCATTGTCTCGGTCCCACCAGGGATGCATTCCGCGATGGGCACCTCGGGCGTTTAAAAAAAAAAACACGAAGCGACCCCTTGCTGAAAGCTTGGCATTCGGGGGAAAAATGGCGTTTGGCGCCCCCAGCATTCTCAAAAAATCTGCTTTCAGGTGATGGTCGCTGAAGGACAATTGGGTAAGCTGAAGGTTCCTTCAAACGCTACCGAAAAGATAGAGGTGGGTCTAGGTTTAATCGAGCCAAAGTTGTTAATCTGAGTCAATGCCCCTCGCATTTGCTTGCACCTCATGGTGTGAAGGAAAACACGTGGCTGAGAATGCTGGGGATGCTGGGAATGCTGGGTATGCTGGGGATGCTGGTGATGTTGGTGATGCTGGTGATGCTGGAGATGCTGGGAATGCTGGGAATTCTAATGATGCTGATGATGCCGGTGATGCTGCGGATGCTGGAAATGCTGGGAATACTGGTGATGCTGGTGATGCTGGAGATGCTGTTTGGCCCTTTGAGGATGTTGGCCACGCAGTTGCCTGCTAGTTCTTCTATCTATCTAGCTATCTTATGTTTTGGCCGCGTCCAGTGCGAAGTGCGGGCTCGTGTGCGATTGGGCCTTTGCTGGCGCTCGCCGTGATCTGCAAATTCACGCGTTTCCTTCATTTCTATGCTCTTCATTATACACCTTTGATTGCTACATACACATGTTTGCCTGCATTCCGCATGTCATTGCGGGGCCAGATTTCAACAGCGTCTTGCTGGCAATGTCTGTTTATGGTAAACCTTGCCGGGGGCTGTGACTAGGGATGATGTTTGCTCTCGAGTTTCTTGTGTTCCTGATAGGATGACTGCGACAAAGGTAGAAACGCCCCACGCGCTGAATCTGGCGCAATAGCCAATCACATAGCTGTAGTTTGTCTCACGCTCCGTTCTGCCAGCATCCGACCGCGTAACGCCGCACATCGCTGATTTGCGGCAGATCTGCATTGATATATGTTAGCTTGCGATGACCAATTGGCGGCAGATAACCATATCCAATTCCAAACGAGTACCATAATTTCCTATCCGACATGAAGTCAAGAGGCAGTAGAAGTGAAGCTCACGCCAATAAGCAACTAGCCACAGGACGAACAGGCTGTAGATGGGAAAAGCCCAGAAGTCTGAGTACACCGGAAGCACTCCAGAAGCCCAGAGCTTCATGAATACGCATTGCCACGCCGCCGATTGCAACCAGCCAAGAGTGGTGAAAGTGATCTCTCGCTCCAGCTGACCTGTTGCTGATGTCATCATGCCAGCCTCGCCTGACTGTGGCTCATACTGATTCGTTGGGTTGTATTTGAGACCTGCAGTCACAAAGGCGTTGTAGACCCCAGAGACGTATATAAAATAATGCCAGAAATTGCAGAGCAGCACCTCGCATGCCAGGTTGAACAACACCACCCGCGAGACCCAACCAATCCGCCAGTCTTGGCATTCCGTGAGCCACGCGCCAGTGGAGAAGAAGAGCCAGTAGCACAGCAAGGCGGCCGAAAAGTCCAGCGCATGGTTTGCATGTGCGCCCAAAGTGTAGGTCCACAGGTCATCGGCCGTCCAGCTCTCCGACTCAATCAAACCAGGGCAAATCTTCCAGTCACTCCAGGCAGAGCCAAACAGAGCCTGCCGCGTCCCAAAAAATCCGCGCCGCTTCTCCGTGTCGCCCTTGCGCAGGGCAAGCGCACCCGCCAAGTTCTTGAGGCCGAACGTCATGGTGCCCAAACCAAGGAGCCAAATGCTAAGGTCAGCAAGCACAGAACAAAGCACAGAACCCAAATCAAAATGCAAACCGCAGGCACTGGCTGCCTGCAAAATGCGCTATCCCTTCGATTCTGAGCTGACTTTGACTCTGAGCGGAGCACTGCAAAGCCAATGTCGTAATCCTCGCGCAGATTGAGGATTTGTTTGATCGATGGAGCAACAACAGTGTAATGATTGATCTGTTGCAACCCAGATTGAGAAAGGTTCTCCAAGAAATGCCAACCCAAAAGCCGCAGCCGCTGACATCCTCAGCAACCGTGCTGCGTCCTTAACGCGGAAAGTCCACCGAAGTGTACTGCCCTTGGACACGTGATAAGCACCTGAAGATGAGAAAGGAATGCGACAAGCGCATTCCGGCATGTGGGTGGCCGCAGGTTTTCGTCCATGCTTCCATTTACCAGGGTTCCATTTTGGGTACCCATTTTGGACCCACGGCCATGTCCCATGAGATCCACACTTTCTGGGCGCCCACACAGGTGTGCTCCGTCCGCGCCGGCACCAAAAGCTCCTCAGCGCCTTTTTTGCCAGGCGAAAAAAATGCGGAGCTCGCGAGTAAACACGAAGTCCGGCCTTGGACCTTGATGTCCTTCCACTGCTCCTGAAACATTTTCAAATCCTCCCATCGAATCTTCTCTCTCTCTCTCTCTCTCTCTCTTGACTCTCCGGACCTCCCTGGCGGCGATGTCCAAGGTATCTCTGGCGGAACCCCGCCAAGCCACTGCACTCACCTGAGCTGATCCAAAAGAGCCACTCGAAAGGCACACATCGCAAGAAACTGACAGCCTCAGGCTGCGACTCCCTCTGTCCGAATTCGTTGGATGCTGCCTCGGCCTTTCTCCCATACCTGGCAAAAGGGCTTGTCCACAAGTTGTTGTGTTTTTCAAGCAAGCTGATTACAAAACCCTGTGCCCAAACTCCGTGCAGCCACTAACACCATCAATGTTGACGGCTCTGACTAGAACCTGGCAGCAACCATGCGGCCCAAGTCACAGTGCCAGCTCCCGCACGCAATTCCCTTGTTTTCTCCTGCATCGATGCAGGCCAAAAGCACCCGAGAGCAAGCCGGCCTTCACGGCTTCGAGTCCCTGCTGCGTTTTCTCCATCACCACTTTGCCGGTGTCCTGGGACGACCCGCCGAAGACCCCACGCCGAAGCCTCCGCAAAGGCGGCTTCGGGTCCTTGGCGACCTCGAGCCCCTTCTGCACACGCTCAGACTCGGCGATCTCCGAAGCTCGCCTGGCATGCCCAGGTGTGCCATATGCCCAGGTGCAAGCCATAGGTGCAACGCCATGGCGCAGAAGGCCATGCCAGGCATCACTTCTTCGCCCATTCCACGCTCTGCTGGACTTTCTCGTTCTCCGTCACCCTTTGCGATACTTCCTCACAGCCACACTTCATTTCGGACAACAAAAATGTGACTATCGGCTGCTGGCCCTGCCTGTATTTTTTGGTAGCCTTTTTGGACCGACCTGGAGCGAACCCAAAGAAAACTGTGCTTGCCTGCCTCCATGTCAGACAGTACAGCATCCAGGATCATGGCTCCATCTTGGCCACTCGCTGAACTGTTGGCGCAACTTTGTCCTGCAACAACTTCGGCAACTTGCCATGCAGTGAGAAGATTGAGGAAGACCACACCCTGGAAATGTGTTTCTGGGTCGGGGGGTGAACCACATGGATTCGAGCCGGGAAGGGGGGGATAATTGATAAAGTCAATCTTTCGGCATTTCAGCCCCTTACCTTGCTTGGGCAAGGAGAAACTTCAGCTAGCTACAGCTAGCTTTCGTGCTATTGGGCTTTGACATGTGGCATGCCATCTGCGACCATGCCTGGCAGCTGAACTGTCCTCTCAGGCTGATCCCTGCAAACACTTGAGCCTGCACTATCCATGGATGTCTTGAAATCTGCTCAACATGGTCATACTGGTTGTGGAAGACCCCTCACCTTTCAGTTCCTTGATGACAAAATTTCAAAAGGCAAGTGCCGAGGCGTTGACTCTGAGCCAGCGCCATGCATCCCAAGCTCTCGTTGCCTTCCCTTTTGAACAGCCGGCCAGCTGGAAGATATGCACAAATCCTCTCAGAGTGCCGTGGCTCCAGGCATCAAGAAGCGGCGCGCACGTTGGCGGCATCCCAGATCACCGGCCGAACACTAAAACATCAAACATATGCAGCCGAGCACTTCACTCGGGCTCGGCCTCAGATGGGGCAACGTTACTGAACAAGTCCCGGCGCGAATGAACCATCTCAATAGAAAATCTCAACAAGGCCGACTCTGAGCGTCCGCACCTTGGGGATCTTTTCCCAGTCCACCATCCTCCAGCGTCCGTTGATGTGCAGCCGCACCCGATACCTGGATCCAACTCCATGGCTCGGCTCTTTGCTCAAGAGGCGCCTGGCCTCGCTCCTGGCTCAGCCACGAGGTCCGCGTGGAGGTCTGCAGGCCGCTCGGGGGCGAGCACCTGGCACACGCGTCTGTACGCGTCAGTAACTCCACGCTTGGTCCCGGCCTGAAACGGCCCCGCGAGCTTCGCGGGCTCGTCCGTCAGTTCCGCCTCCGGCCAAAGAGCCCACAGGACTTGAGGAAAACAAGGGGTGTAAGGCAGGCCTGCTTTGCGTCTCGTGGCCGTCCATCGATTTGCCAGCTGAGAATCTGAGGGGCCGCCTTGGGAGACAGCTCAGCCCACTCGCAGCCAAGCTTCGGAGCCTCGCCTCAGGGCCACTCAGCGGGCAGCTCTCATCCGCCTAGCTGCGGCCAGGTCTTGGTGTTTTGATCTTTCTGCTCGCATCAATCCGGGCCTCTGGTAAAATAGGATACAGGACTCGGGTTGGATCTCCATCCAAAGCAAGCTGGAAGCTTTCACACCTTGGCACAACACTCTTGCATGGTCAGGAAGGCCCGAGACAGAACAAAACTCGAAGGGGCATGCCTCGCTTCGCATTCAAGTGTAAGACTCATCGGTAAGTGAATCCTCCATGATCAAAATGGTTAGTGTCAAATGGGAACAGAGCCCGTGTCAACGAACTGCTCAATCCAATTTTGACTCCAATTCACCCACTGAGCAGCAGCCAAAGCATCTCTCATGTTTCATTGCTTCAGAAAGAATTCTTCAAGGTTTTCTTGTTTCCTCTCTGGATTTGACATTGAAGGCATCTATGTCCCCCACCTGCTCTCGCCAAGGATGATGGTGAAGCCATAGACTCCCGGACCCTCACGCTCCATCGCTTGAGGACGCCACCTCGCCGGCTCTGAGCGTTGGGCTTTCAACAGCCGCTCTCTGCAAAAGATCCCCTAGCCGCTCTGCGCGAGCAAATTTTGTACATACATACATACATACATTACATTACATTACATTACAATACATTACATTACGTTACGTTCCGTTACGTCACCTTACGCTACGTTACATTACATTACATTACATTACATTGCATACATACAAACATACATACATACATACATTACCATACATGCATTACCATACAGTACATTACATTACATTACATTACATTACATTACATTACATTACATTACATACATACATTACATACATTACATACATTACATACATTACATACATTACATACATTACATACATTACATACATTACATACATTACATACATTACATACATTACATACATTACATACATTGCAAACATTACATACATTACATACATTACATACACCACATTCATGAAACAAACTTTACATACATTACATGCATTACATACATACATACATACATACATACATACATACCATACCATACCATACCATACCATACCATACCATACCATGCCATGCCATACCATACCATACCATACCAAACCATACCATACCATACCATACATACATACCATACATACCATACATACAGTACATACCATACATTACATTACATTACATTACATTACATTACATTACATTACATTACATTACATTAATACATACATACATACATACATACATACATACATACATACATACATACATACATACATACATACATACATTAATACATTACATACATACATACATTACATTACATTACATTACATTACATTACATTACATTACATTACATTACATTACATTACATTAGATTACATTACATTACATTACATTACATTACATTACATTACATTACATTACATTACATTACATTACATACATGTATACATACATACATACATACATTACATACATACATACATACATGCACATACATACATTATACATACATACATTACATATTACATGCATGCATACACACATACATACATTACATTACATTACATTACATTACATTACATTACATTACATTACATTACATTACATTACATTACATTACATTACATTACATTACATTACATTACATTACATTACATTACATTACATTACATTACATTATACATTACATTACATACATACATACATACATACATACACACATACATACATACATACATTACATACATATACATAAATACAATACAATACAATACAATACAGTACAATACATACATACATACATTACATACATACATGCATACATACATTACATACATACATACATACCTACATACTTACATACATTACATTGCATTACATTACAGTACATTATATTACATTACATTACAGTACATTACACTACATACATGCATACATTACCATACCTTACATTACATTACATTATAGTACAGTACATTACACTACATTACATTGCATTACATTGCATTACATTACATTACATACATTACATACATTACATACATTACATACATTACATACATTACATTACATTACATTACATTACATTACAATACATTACATTACATTACATTCATACATACATACATACAGACATACGTACATACATACACTACATACACTACATACATTACATACGATGGAAGAAGAGAGTGGGCGACAATGAGAAGAGAAACCGAGAGGCAAGTGATGGCCAATGGCAAGCAATCTTCATTCCCAACCGTTTCACGGATCCATCCATTGGCTGTTACATGCTTGTCCCACCTGTTGACCATGATATCTCTCTGGATTGGTGGTTTGATGAAGGAAACGACATGAGAGAAAGAGAATTAGACCTTGAGTCACGGGATATCTTCCTTTGGTCGCATTTGTCTTCCTTCCGGTCTATTCTCTTCAATCTGAGTTCTTGTCCATTGACGGTGATAACCAAGAATAAAGGGAATTATAACCGTGCCACATGCCTCCAATCACACTCTGTGTTCAGCCATTATCATCCTATCTTATTTGGATTGCTTTTAGGTTGGTTGCCAAGGTGATTATTAAGGAGACTCCAAAAGGAACGGAATAAACATAAGGAAAAGAAAAGAAAAACACAAATAAGAGATACAAATATAATGGAGATAGAGAGATAGGATTTGTAAAGGAAATAACACATGATTACCCACTCCTTTTCACTCGTCATCCCTTCTTTCCCACTCATTCCTTCCCTTTGCCTCTGCGGTCAGGTCGTGGGACGAAGGACGAGGTGAAAATAAGTGACGA
>CAUJNA010000237.1:0-55040 GCA_963377175.1 Effrenium voratum | reverse complement strand
ACATACATACATACACACATACATTACATACATACATACATACATACATACATACATACATACATTAAATACATACATACATACATACATACATACATACATACATACATACATACATACATACATACATACATACATTACATACATACATACATACATACATACATACATACATACATACATACATACATACATACATTACATACATTACATACATACATACATACATACATACATACATACATACATACATACACACATGCATACATACCTACATGCATACAGACATACATAACACAACCTACATGCATGCATACATACATAACACAACCTACATGCATGCATACATACATTAGAATACATTACATTACATTACATTGCACTACATTACATTGCATTACATTACATTACATTGCATTGCATTACATTACATTTCATTACATTAAATTACATTCATGCATACCTACATTACGTACATTACATACATTACATGCATTACATACATTACCTACATTACCTACATTACATACATTACATACATGCATACAGGCATACATACATACATACAGACAGACAAACATACCCACCATACCATACCATATCTTACATTATATTACGTTATATTACATTATATTACAATACGCTACAGTACATTACATCACGTCACATCACATTACATTGCATACATACATACATACATTACACTAATGAATTTTTATAGAAACAAATGTACATCTAGATTTTATTATACAGAGACGTATACATATATATATATATAATATGATAATACGTATCTAATACTACACACCCTTGAGCAAACTGGGTGTCCCCCAATACCCTCATGCTTTTTGTGGGTAGGTTGGAAGGAACCGATAGGCCGTCACTGAAAAGAAAGATACCCTCGGGAGAGCCCTCAAAACTCGGCCTGTTGAAGGTGCCCATGATGCTGTATCCCATCTTTGGCACCATGTCGTCGCTCAAGTCACCGCCTGCACATGCGAAACTGCTGTCCCCTTTTTCTTGCCTCGGCAATCCTGGACATGCTTCGCTTCGGTCGATCTTTCCCGATGTTCCACTCGCGTTCGCTTGCACGAGTCGGCTTGCACGAGCTGAATCGTCGGAGCTGCCTCCGCTCGGCCAGAACTTCAACGGCATGATGAGCTCGTTCCTGGATGGGCCAGCAATTGCTCTTCTTGGTCTATAGAGCTCCTCCGGAACCTGCACACTCAAAACAGAAACAGCTTGAATGTGCTTTCCAGCTGCAAATGCTTCTCGGCTCACAGACTCCGGCCTTTGCAAACACCACTGCGTGGCAGTTCGTCCCACCAATGCTTCGATTCAGGATGCCTGTGGCCAATCAAGATGTGTCCCGTTGCCTGCCGGCTTGACAAATGGCTGTGGGTCAAACATAGGTAGAACCCTGGTAAATGGAACCAAAGACTAAAACCTGCGGTCGGTCCCCTGGTGGCCTAATTTTGACCCACACCCAAATGGTAATTCAAATACAAGTGCAAAAGCCCACTGACAAGTCGATTGTCCAAGTCCACCACCAGTAAAGGTTGAAGGAAGTCGAAAGCGAATGCACTCACTGGGCAGCATTGCGTTCCTCAACTCGACCAAATGCGCGGCCGAACATGTGGGTTCGGCACTTGCTCAACTGTGTCTGGACTTCACGTTCAATCAGGTCCCCCCGCCGATCGCACATTTCGAGATCCACATGCGGGTTCGCTATCCTGAGGCAAGTGGGCGAAGCTACAGCCGCACGAATAGTTTCCGCAAGCAGCCCGGCCACAAAATAAAATAGTCGGATGTCAGCATCACTAGGTGCAGAAAAAGAGATATTGCTTTGAACAACTGTTGGATGATATAACATCAAGACGGACTAGGCTGAGCTTAGATTCTTTCGCAGGAAATTGTGGTTGCTGCTGGGCTGTGCAAATCAACCTACACCCTGCAAAATGCTAGTAGCTTGCCTGACTGAAGAAACCTCAGACATACTGTAGGTCTTGTGGCAAGGTGTTTGTATGCCACCGAGCAGTAGGCGTCTTCACGTTTGCTCTGTCAGGCGTTCCTGTACAATAGCAAATTGGAGTTGGTAACAAGACTTGTTGCAGCAAAATGGCGAGTACAAGAGCGTTCCACTGATGCACAAGTTTGCTTCGAGTATGTCAAGAACGAAATGGAACTGCCTGCTTCAAGGAACAAGAAAAGGGTGCTAAGTTTGTCTGTTGCTTGTCTTGCCTTTATCTATCAAGCTTGCTGTACTGTACGAGCCAGCAGAAAACACAAAGAGATGGCAATTGTGAACCACTGCCCCACCAAAAGGGCACCGCGGTTGGGTGATGCCAACTGACTTCGGATTTTGGGTTGCAGCGTTCTATTCCAAATGCTTTTGGCTTAGTGTGCTGTATGTCATCCATCCCTTTCTTGGCAGCAAAGCATGATGAACATTGACTGCTGCTCATGTCATTGATGCCATCGCTGGCGCTGCATTTCAGAGCTGGCAAATGGAACATTATCCCGGGGAGAGGACCAAACAGAGTGAGCAGTACATTTGGCGGCAGCTCTGCGCCGCAATTTGGGCCTGCCTGAGATGCACTGATGGATGAAAGGAGGCAACACCTCAGTACTCAATCCGCACTTTCACACAAAATATGTCACGCTGAATTATTTGTGAGAGCTTCGATGCAATTCTGACTGAGACCGCAACGAGCTCCAAGAATGACTTTGAGAATTTGTGAAATTCCCATGGCTTCCAACTGATTCCCTGCCTTGGCTATCACTGACTGTTGCTTGAAATCGCTCTGGGCTCTGCCAATCCAGGAATGTCAAGCTGAATAACATGGCTCACACTAAGTATCCCACACCAGCTTTGACTGACACGATGGCCAGCGGAGCAGACGTATCCGTATTCAGGGTGCCCTGACACTTGGCATTCGCATTTTTTTACTACGCGTTATGGAGCAATATCACAAGGTCCATGACAACTCGTTCTGGCAAGCCTGTGGCCGGTACGCTCGCGCCAGAGCAGTCGCCTGTGCAAGTCGCTGAACTCACGGCTTGCAGTGCAAGCGGCGGTAACTTGCCTCCAGGGAGTCGTCGAGAATCTTTCCATCCGCGAAGCTCTCAACCGCATCCACATCCAATGAAGTGATCTGTGTCTGGCGCACGGCCTCACAGGGAACCAAGTGCATGGCTGTTTTCCTAGGTTCGGCGCGGGTCACCAGCATCCCCAGCATCCCAGCATCAGCAGCATCACCCAACATCCCCAACATCCCCAACATCCCCAACACCCCCAACACCCCCAACACCGCCAACATCCCCAACATCCCCAACATCCCCAGCATCCCCAGCATCCGCAGCATCAGCAGCATCCCCAGCATCCCCAGCATCCACAGCATCCCCAGCATCCCCAGCATCCCCAGAATCCCCAGCATCCCCAGCATCCCCAGCATCCCCAGCATCCCCAGCATCCCCAGCATCCCCAGCATCCCCAGCATCCCCAGCATCCCCAGCATCCCCAGCATCCCCAGCATCCCCAGCATCGCCAGCATCGCCAGCATCGCCAGCATCTTTTCATCACCCCCGGCATCAACAGAAGCTCGGGTTTAGGTTGGCGTAAGGGTTTACAGTTGCTTCGGGTTGCTTTGGGGGAGTTGGTTTACGGTGGGTTTAAGGTTTGTGCAGGGTTTCTTCAGGGAGGTTTTAGGAGCGAGGCGGCTGACTGACCCACCAAGCGCCTGACCAACTGACCGACTGGGGACTCCAAACCAAGGGCAAAAAGCAAAATCAGGGCCCGCAAAGCCATCCACCACACAAAACCTGATGGATACATTTGAAGGTTGAGTCTTGTAAGAATGTTGGATTGTTGAGAAAGCTCCATGTGGATGTATCCGGCCATGTACCGCAGAATTGCATGACAGTCGCCTTGCGAACTTATCGCAGCTTAGTCCCTTGCTCGCCCCAAGCCTCATGAATGACCTCCTGCAGAGCCAGACAGTCCGGCGCCGTCATGTGGACCCTCCTGGAGACAATTGGACTCCAAGACTTCCCTCAGCTCACAGCGTCCTGCCGCTTTGGTTGGAGGCGCTCCCGGCCAAATGCCCCAGCACGCAATCCTCCGACGCCTGGCCCGACACCCGACCGCCCGCCTACCCCGGAATCGCTCCGGTCGCCTTGCCATCCTCCACCTCCAGTGCCTTCAGCACCACCGACACCACGCAGTCCCCACGAATGTAGCCTGGGGAAAAATGATCTGGAGCCACTCGCTGGCCTTTCAGCATGGAACTCACTTTTCACCCCGCTGGAATTGCAGACGGCAAGCCAGCTGCGAATGCAAAATCAGAACAAAAGCTCCAACTGATGCATTCGGAAAGAAACATCTCGCGAATGAAACAGGAACAAGCAAGCACTCATGCGGCCAATCGATGCCATCCCTACCCATCCAGCTGAGCTTGCAGCCACTGGCCGATGCATCAAAAGCAAAGGTCCGGCCCTGTCCCCACCGTCATCATTGAACAGCATGCGTTTGATTGGTTTAATCTGAATGTCTGTGCTAGCACAAGTGACTTGGCCGAAATGCGGCCTGTGGTGACAGGAAGCCGCTCGCTGCCAGGTGGACATATGGCCTGGGCATCCAAATCAAACTCCGGACTCTGAAGCTTGCACTACTGAGTCACGTAGCAAATGCCAAGAGCGCAGCATGGGACTGAGCTGCAAGTTCCACGAATTGCAGAGAGCAAATGGGATCGGCTCCCAATTGCCCGACCAGCAAAGGTTGGTGCTGGCGACAGTTCATTTGAGTGCAGATGAGATGTATGGCAATGGCTGATTGCACAAATTATGACTTGAAGACTTGGACAGTGATGGCAACCTGCCAGTGGCAAACATGGCGGACTGCCTTGCGTAATTCACTGCCAGCAGTGATGACGCCCCTTCCACATCAACGCTGATGGACGGTCCCTGGTAGGTGCGGTGTGCAGACAAGCAATCATTGCTACCACAAAACAGCCTGGCAGCCCTGCCTTCAGGCCGTGCACGAAGGAAAATCGGCCACAGGCAATGCTGCCTCCGCCGCCTGCACTTGGGCACAGCAGACTCCGCTCCGAAGGCCGCAATCTGAGGGGCACACCACACACGCCACCCCCGACAATGTCTTTGGGTGTAGAGCTCCACTCAGATGGTGGAGGATTCGCGACGTACCTGAAAGTCCCTCACGGCTGACTCTGCGCAATTCTAGTGCAAACTGAACTTCGCATTCGCACGCCAAAAAACCATTCGGCTTGGCGCACACGCCCCCGCGGCTGTTCATCAGGGTGTTTCCTTTGAACCCATCGCGGACCAATGCCTGGCAACGCCATGAGGCAAAGTGAGAGCAACTGACTCGCGGCTTCATCGCCTCGTAGCCAGTCTCCAGCGTGAGTCGATGCCCGGGGTCCATGCCTGGGATTTTTCGGAGCTGCGGAGTCAAATCGCACTCACACTCAGAAACTGGGAGCTGTACCGCTGGCTTCTGCCCTGGAGATTCTAAATGCGACGCAGTCGAAGAGCTCCACACCCTCAATGAAGACACCTCAAGCAAATGCTCAGTGCATCTGCGTGTGTCGGTTCCATCTCTGTGGGGCAGACCATGCATGCAATTTGTCTTCCCATGTCGGAAGGCCTGCAGCTTCAGGACAATACATCTCATGCAGGCGCTGCTCTTTAACCGTGCGTTGGCATCCCTTGGTTCTGCCTCAGGGTCGTCCTCGTAGATCTGTTCATGCTGCCACCTCATCATCGGCACCTCACTTCTCAGAAAAGCAGAAGCGGGAAAAGTATGCAGTGCAAGGAAACCCATGCCTGAAGTGCATAGTCCGGGCCGGAGCCGAAGGCGAAAGCCCAACCAAGTGGATCTTCCCTTAGAGATGCACGTGAGGGCCTTACTAGGATCCGCTTTTCACCCGAGTAGTAGAACCTCTACTAATGGGCAACAAGGGTTTGAAGCACCGCTTATGTGAGTGTATGGTGAACAAGTTAGCCAAGTCCCGTGCGAACCAGGCTGCTTGACGCATGCAGTTCGAACTGCGATGCGCTGGGTCTGATCGGCAGGACAAAATGAAGGATGCGGATGCGACGTGAAGTGATTCAATAACAAGCTGACACCTCCTTGCATTGCCTGCGGTGGGCCAATCGAGCTTGGCCCCGCACGTTGACCTTCTCTCTGTTGACTTTCTCTTCCCAGTCGCGTGGCATTTCCATATACCTCTTCTCCTGTGCGACTCAAGCCAGAGTCAGAGTCATATCTGCAGAACACCCATTATCGGCTCCATATCCCCTGTTATAATCCGCTTGTTTTTGTGGGAGAAAGTTCGCAGAAGGCAACAAATGACGTGGTGGCATATCATCTGTAACTGGATGAGTCTGTAGTGGCGCGTCCTGCATGCTAGCTTGCTTGTATCTGGCCATCCGATCCTCCGCCCACTGCTGCAAGGCCTTCAGACACTTGCTGAACACGTCGGCAATCGAAGTATTCGAAACTGAATGGGTTCTTAGCTGAGCCAAAGACCAAGCCACAAGGGCTCACAGGGTCCTTGCAACTGTGTGTGTGCTCAGCAGAATCCACGGCTACGTCTTGTCATGGGCCCAGCAACCAGGCGCGCTCCTGGGGTCCGCTGGTGTTGCTGTAGAAGCAGCTCAAGCAGTAAGCCTGGTGGGTTTGCATGGGATATGTATATACATATATATATATATATATATGTTGAATCGACAGGACAAAGCGCTCTGGCTTGCAACACGAAGTTCTGAGCTATCCAAACGAGCAGCCATTCTGAGTGGTGGCTTGCCTTTTGGTCGCCTTTTCACCGCAAACGCTTCGAAGACTGAGAACCTGGCACAACCCACCGATGAGAAATGGTGCTGCAGAGAATCAGCTCCTAGGCGAGAAGCGCTAAAGCACACCGCCTCCCACTTTCAAAGGCGCGGGCTGGCAAGAACAAGTCGACCTGGTCTCATGGTGACCTTCGGCTGTTTGGCAACGCTTCACATCGCATCAAATCCTGAGATTCTCCGTAGATCCTCTGCAGCCCATGCATCCACGCGCCTTGCTGGGCTCAGCGTCCGTGACCCAGGGCCGAAGAAGCAACGTGCCGCTCCTTGGAAACGGGTCAGCCGACTCATCCTTCTACGTGATCTGTGAAGGCATTCTGGGCTTAAATTAAGCATCGGGCTCAGGACCTAAACACCAAATGGCGATGAGCCTCAAACATATGCGAAGCACAAAACAAGCTTTGTCCGGAGAAACAAGCACCTCCCACCTGTGGCTACAGAAAAGCTTCAGCCATTTGCTGCAGGCCTGGTGCTCGCTTCGCTCGATCTGTGTTTGTGTGCCTGACTCCGTGCCTCTTCCGTAAGCGACGGCCCGTCAGCTTTAGGCTTCGCTGCCTGGGCAAAGTGACGGCAGCAAACTGCCGGGGGGCATTGTGGTTCCTTGCCTCATGAAGTAGGCTGCTAGATCTTGCTGTCACCTCCAAGCCACAGACGCGCTTCAGCAAACATTGGCAGTGACTGCAACTCTCTTCGTCCACATTCGGCCTGAATCATGGCGCGCTCAAGGTGTGGCGCCAGCAAGTTGGCATAACGCCTGTCAAGGAGATAAATGGCAAATGCAGCTGGCACGTTGCTACTTGCACCGACACAGCTTGACGCCCACGGGAAACCGTGAAGTCAACCATCGGCTTTCAGCACATGCACGGGAGCACGTCAGCTCCGAATCAAAATAGCGAAGAGCAGCACCATCACGCCTCGGGCACTCGGCGCTTTTTGGAGGAGAAGGCGCTCTCAACATGCAGAGCCCATGGCACAAAGCTGTCCGTGAAGATGGATGCGTATGCGTCTTCCAGTGCCACCCCTGGCCAGGGCATCAGCGAATCAGGGGCGCGCGAGCGGGCCAGGATGCACATGGATTGAATCAAATACGGCGGGCTGGCCAATGTCAGCCACCCGGAAAGATCCCTCTTTGCCAAGCAAGCCCTGACAGGCGCCATTCTCATAACACGCCAGCCACTCCACGACACTCCACGGCATCGCTCCTCCAACACTATTCCTGGTACAGAAGCCTCGCAAGCACAAGGCCGATTGCTTGAAACAGGAGGAAAACGGGGCATTTCCTTGGCTTATTCCAGACCTGCCAAGCCAATGTCAAAGGCATGTGAGTCAGAATCAAAACCATGTAAAGCATAGAACAGGCGGCGGCCGCACCCATTTGTGGCTGGGACTGTCCCTTACTAACCTGCACTTCCCCGGGTTTTGATTGCAGCTCATGTAAAATCTCAGAACCGCACAAATCTGCCCTGCTCGTCCACGGCAGAAATGTCCTCAGTCTAAAGAGCGACAGCACGTGATCAAGTGACTCGTTTTCTTTTAAAGAAAGATACAACAGGTGAATCTCATCAGCAGATGACAAGTCAACTACACTTCAAACTGCGGGACAGCAGGCATTTCTGCTTGCTTATGCAAAGCTGAGCGCCGCCTCAGCATCCCTTGCAACCTGATTGGCGCCCTTTGTCGTGCCGTGCGCGAATGGTACATGCGAAGAGCAAAAAAGAAGCAGCTGAATAAGAAGAAAATTGCTGGTGACGCGATCCTGGACGAGCATCAGTCTTCTCGAGTCTTCATGATGATGCTGGAAGTGGCGGGTACTGGCATTAATGAAAATGATGTTGATACGGGAAGACCATGCTACTGTTGGTTAGCAGACAAGGGATCATGCTCGCGAACAATGATTTGATGATTTGATGATGAAGATGAAGATGAAGATGAAGATGAAGATGAAGATGATGATGATGATGATGATGATGATGATGATGATGATGATGATGATGATGATGATGATGATGATGATGATGATGATGATGATGATGATGATGATGCAACTGTGGTGAGGACTGTGACAGGTATCATCGTGGAGGTGGAGAAAGGCAATGGTGATGACAAGCCGCAGTGCCGATGGAAATGAAAAGCGCCACTGCTGATAACCATCAAGATGGTTGGGATGATGAGGCGTCAGACTTTGAGAAGTTTAGCATGTTTTGCGAAGTCGCAAGCCATAGTTGTCACCATCATCGCGATCCTCATGGTTGTTGTTTGATGTATGTTGCACAAAGACATGATCACCATTTGCTGTCATGATCATTATCCTCATCGTCGTCGTCGTCGTCGTCGTCGTCATCATCATCATCATCATCATCATCATCATCATCATCATCAGCAGCAGCAGCAGCAGCATCATTCATCATTCATCATTCATCATTCATCATTCATCATTCATCATTAATCATTCATTATTCATTATTCATCATTCATCATCCTCATCATCATCGTCATCGTCATCAGCAGCAGTGGCGGCAGGATCGATCGTCAGCACTATGGCCGTCATCATCGTCAACAACAACTCGGGAGGCTCTCTTGTAGAAGCCGCATGCTGCATGTACGAGAATGCACGCCTGACACACAACTGAAGACGCCTCCTAACACCTGCGCCTCTTTGAAAGAGCGTGTGGGTGTGCGCGTGTCTGCACGTGTCTGTGCACGCAAGAAATCGCAGTCTGGAAACCCGAACCACGGTGGCAGGCCGCGTGTCTGGATCGTGGAAGCATAAGCACACAACGAACCAATTGAGTCGCCCGTAAGCCTTGTGTAGCTTGACAGCGCTGCGTGTGTGTGTGTGTGTGTGTGTGTGTGTGTGTGTGTGTGTGTGTGTGTGTGTGTGTGTGTGCGTGTGTTTGTTTGCAAGTGCCTTGATAGAATAAGTTAAGCAATGAACCGGACCTGTCTCGCTTTGGAGGGCTAACTTGAACTTGTTGTTTCTGAACACACAACTAGTTGCTGTACCTAATTTGCAAGAAGCCAGTCATTGGCTGAATAAGCTGCCACAGATGCAGTTCCAGAGTGTTGCATGCGCAGTTCAATGCGTCTTCAGTGTTGTATGAAAACCAAGATGTTTGCACCGTGAGTGCAGTTCAAGGACCGGTCAGTCAAATAGGAACGCTAACACTGCCCATGGTGGGTTCAATTCAGACAGTGCCCCATGTGGCGGAAAAGCTGAGACCTTGCCCGTGGATGCAGTTCAGGCACTGCTCAGTGTGACTGGAGCGCAAACATGTCACGCTCGCGGATGCAACAAAAAATGGGTTCATAGGGAAGTGAGAGCAGGTTGCCCATTGCGGAAGCAATGGCAAGTGTGCTAAGCCTTGGGACGCACTACCAGAAGCGGTTAGATGTTTCCAATGGATGCAGTGCAAACAGCGTGCCCTGGCTTGAGCATTTTCGGGGCACGTGAAGCCTACTGCTGTGTTGCCTAAATGGTGCACTGGTGGCTTCTCTCCAAGCATCAGGCTCCGAGCACATTGTCTAGGTGCTCCTCTTCTACCTGCCAACATGTATCAAAGCTACAAGATTGGTCCCACTGTCGCTGGCCTGCGGGTCTATGACGCAAAAGCCTGGGCCAATGCTCAAATGCTCTGGGCCGCTCGTAACATCCAAGGAACAGACCCTTGAGTGAAAGGAAGTAGCCGATTTTGCGGCCAAGACTCACCTGAATTTGCGGCACGCGGGTTCGCACCGATCGGACCTAACCTATCGCATGGGATCTGGGCTCGCTGGCCGGGTCAAGCTCTTGGGCTTTCACATCTGCCACCGTCGGAGCTTCTCGCTCCTGGCCGTCGCATGCGGTGCGAGCAGGTCACACAACTCCTTACGCATGGCATTGATTCCAAGTGATGCAACTCCTTTCCTCGAAGCGCGGATGAGTCTCCCTCCCTCCAAATGGTGGCTGACCGACTGGCACTTCCTGCCTTCCTACCCATGGATGCTTGCAGCTCAGCGCTGCGCCTAAGACTTGCTCACTGTGGTTCCCAGGCGCAAACGGAACTGAGACCTTCCCAAACAACTGAAGAAAGGAGTCAAACACTGTATGCTGTGCGCTGATGCACTTGGGCAGCCAGCTTCCATGGAAGGCCAAGGCTACAAAGCCGGAATATGTCAAAGCTGCTCACAGCTGCATATGATTGTCTGTCTGTCTTGTCTCCATCTGGCAGTGGTGTGAGTCAGGGCTTATCGTTGTGTTCCTCACTGAGTTGGGGTTGGCAGCTGGCGCTTTCCTGTTGGTAAATGTGAGTATAAAGTTGTACAAAGTCAAAATATGCCAATGCGCACTCATGGTTGCCACTTATCTGATCTTGGGCCAATACCAGGCACGCAAACGTCATGTCAAGAAGAAAATGGCCGTTGAATTTAAAAAGAGGCAATGTTGCAAGTACCCCTGACTTTTGGCCGGCAGCCTTGGTCAGCGCATGCCGTTCATAACCTGCAAAGCTGCCAGCTTCATGCAACACAAGTGTTCCGGACTTGAACACCAGACATCCTTGGCCCGGAATTCGCAGATTTCAAGTTTGCTTGCGCAAGTTTGCTTGCGCAGCCCAACGGCATCCACCTCCATGACGTTGCTGAAGACTCCCGCAGCGGTAACAGCAGCTCCCGCGCCAGGTCCTGGCAGCTCTGACGCCCGGACCTTCCGCAAATTGATCTACGCCCAACAAGGTTACCAAAAAAACAGTATACCCCCGAAACTCTACGGGCACCAGAACCTCTCAATTTGCAGATCCGCCACGTTCAGTCCACTACTGATGATTGAAGTCCATCACCAACTCCACTGACTATCGTGTCCAACTATGCGTGCCAACGAAAAGGAGGTGAGACTGCAAGCTGATGACTTGGTATTCCCCTGCCATACTGCAAAAGCAACCACAAAAGAGAACCCTCTGCCGAAACGCAAGACATTGGATTCCAGTCATTCCAGAAACTCCACTCCATGCAACTCCATTCCAGCTTTGCGCTTGAAACGAATCTACAAAAACGAGTCGGGGGCCTTGCACAACCAATGGCCGAGGCGTATACCACCTGCGGCAATGGCACGAGCTCCAGCGCTCTCGAGCTGGGGACCGAGGTGCCAACTTGGAGGAGACCGCGCAAATGTTGTCCGCAAACTGGGTGGACGCAAAAGGATGATCCTGTCAGTCACACTTCGAGCAGTAATTTGTTCTAATCCCTCCAAGGAATCTGTGTCCCACCCTTGCCTTGGGGTATCGCCCGAGCTTCACAGATGCCTCCGCGCAAGTCTCCCAGCGCGACTGTACGCGGCCCAAGCCAGCTCAAGCGGCCTTGCCCGCTTTCACGTCAACGGCGCCCACGAAGCGCAGCACTTCGTTGGCCGCCTCCGCCTCTTGCAGCAAGGCATCCATCCTGCATCAACTCAATATATATATATATATAAGAAATTGCAAAATCATCCCACATCTGGCCGACATCCTTTGGTGCTGCCAACAAGCAAGATCATGCCGTACTGTCATACTGTACAACAAGGCGCGGGCTCATCATCGTACGCTGTCAGCTCCTGGCCAAAGTGAGGCGAGGCAAGCATTGACACAGCCTTGGTCGCAAAAAGCACATCGGCAACTCTGCAAAAGTATTCCCGCCTCCACAAACGCGTCGCCGAGTTTCTTGCCGCTCGGAGGCTCCCACCTAATCTGATGATGATTATGATAAAAATGATGATCGCTCGAGTAAAACGAAGATATGTTTAAGCAAACTTGTCTGTGTCTGTCACTTCCGGAAGCATTTCACTTGGGTTTTGAGCGCAGGAAGGTGCTATGGCGCCCACGACTGCAGCTTGTCTGGCACCAGCGACTTGACCTGAGACGCTGCGTGAAACATGCCTTGTCAGTCTTCGAGCTGCCGCTTCAACACGTTTTGTTTTGATCTGGGTCAGCCGCTGGCACATCGTCAAGCTCGATGGTCAGCCCAATCTCCCGCGCCAGGATTGTCACCTGCGCACAACTCTAGACCAAAAAGCTGCTCTGGCAAACGGAATCCCACGCAAAACGTCATTGCCCATCATCCGTGCTTGCATTGCATCAATGCCAGGGGATCAATATTGCTGTGTGAATGATGACATCGCTACCTCCACCACAATCCCAACATGCTGCCTGGGAAGGAGAACGCACGAGCCTTCCGCTGCACATCAGTGCCGCCCAAGTCATCTCGAGGATCAGGCCTCAACTCCCGCTATTCGTTTTGCTATGCATATGTCACGCAAAAACTAGGTGCGAATGGCGATCTAGGACTCCGTGCTCTGTGAAGCCCTTTTCTTTGGCTTCCTTCACTACATCAGAGAACTTGACACCTGGCCTCAAGACTTGATCTCTTCCACTTTCCACAATGCTGCTGGCATTTGAACTAATCTGAGGGTCAGTACTTCCAGGTGTTGAAGATGTACGACAGCGTCCCGCTGAAGATTCCCTCCACCTCAGTACAGCATATCTTCCAGGTCCCACGGCTGGCCACAACTTTGGGTGGCTGGCGCTTTCTACTTCGTCTCCTGCACGGAGGAGCGCTTGGAGCGGCCCGAGCACCGGCAGCCCAGCGCCGACCTAGGAACCAAACCAAAGTCTCAGATGGGTGTGGCTCGAAATCAAACAGCGAAGGTTATTCAGGCGTTGTTTGGTTCCATCTACCAAAATGCCTCGTTGGTACATCCTTTTGAGCCACGGCCAGATAACTGTCAGCCACTGAGCCACTGGGGCCACTGAGGCCACAGGCTGTTGCTTCGTAAAGAAAGCGGGCGCCGGTCTTCTGCGAGGCAGCCATGATCTTCTCCTTGCATGCGCAGAGTTGCCCTTGGTTTGTCTCGCTAATGCACCAGGCCACGTAGCGGGGAAATGGCCCGCTGCCGGCGCGCTTGTTCGGAGTGGCGACGTCGGCACCGGCAAGCAGCCATGCCTGCAAATTAGATTCATGTACCCAACACGATGCTGCTACACTGAATGACACGACAAAAAAAAACTACGCGAAGAGGCCGCCAGCAAAAAAAAACCTGCGCTTAGCTCATGCGCGACAGTCCTCGTAAACTTCTGCTGGTCCATCTGATGCCTTGTGTTCAAGATGTGCACAGAATGCAAAAGACATACTGCTGAATAGCTAGAGGCTGGACATGAGTAGGACCCTGACAGTATTGTCGACAATGATCGCACGGCCGCCTTTGCGGCAAAGACGAGTCACTCCGAGCAGTGCCATGTTAGGAAATCCGAAGGCAGGGACCACTCGAGGCTGCCGCATCCACAACGTATTTACCTGCAGCGTGCTCTACCACTTTGCTGTACAGCATATACATCCAGGGCCGGTGCCAAGCTTCTCCAAATCAGCCGGCTCCTCCTAAGAGAGCAGCAGCGAGCAAACGCCAGCACCCAGCCCGGGCCTTGCTCTCGTCCCAGCCATCGCTGCCCGGAGGGAGCAAAGCCATCACCTGGGGCTTGATGATCGTAGAGCCGTATGCATTCTTTGGGCCGAATCTATTAATCTGCGTGAATAGCTGCAAGAGGCACGACACAGACACGAGGACATGCCGAAGCCTTGGACTTCGAGATGGCGGCAATCTCCAGCTTGACCTTTGTGGAAGTGCAAAACCTGTACCAAAACATCGTTCCATAGGCTCTGAGAAAAAAAGGGGGATGCTAAGTGGTGAGCCCCAATCTGCTCCTCCAATTTTGGTGCGGCTGCCACCATCTGTTTCATCAGCTCCTGGCCTTTACAAGGCGATGTGTCAAGCCGTGCCAAAGCTACCGGCAACTCAGGCAGCCACCCACTAGGCCATAGCCAACGAGTCCCACCTCAATGTGAGCCCTTGAACGTTAATCAACCAATGGAGACACACGGTAAAACTATCCATTAAATACAAGGAGCTTGCAATCGCTGGAAGCATTGTAGCACCGAGAGTTGACTAAAAATCTGGCACAATACGACTAAGACAGACATCTCACCAAGGACTCAAGCCATCTCAGTCGTCAGCATGAAGAGTGGGAGCATCACCAGCTGCACATCTCGTGTAACCTGGGAGATGCAAAACTCATGCATCATAACGGCGCACCGAATGCAAAAAATAGTAAGCACGTTGTGGTCTGTTCAAATTGAGGCCATTGACTGGTTCGCGCTGCGCAACGCTGCGCTGCAGCCTTGAAGCAAGTTCTGACAAATGTCACCAAAGCAGCACAATCATCATTGCGTTGCTGTGGCCCATCGCATGAGCCCAACAAGGCAAACACAAAGAGTCAGGGCTCCCAGCGGTGCGTGGCAAGCAGGCAGCCTCAGCTCTGCAACTGAACCAGACCTGGAAAGGATCCAAGGAATCTGCCAGCATTGCTGCGCATGCGGCTGCTCCGACCTAAGGCTTGCAGTCAAAACTTCTGCTTTGCCAAATGGGAGCATGTGGATAGGAGCCCAGCCCCGCGACTGGCGCCTCCACGTAAAGAGGTTGCATCGATGGATGTTCGGCCCTTCGGACAGGTCCACAAGGCTTCTGAAAACCCCACCACTGCGTCGTGAGACATGAGTCATCCAGCCATCCCACCTTGACACCCAAAGACCACGGGGCCTGCACACGGCATGGAGGAGGCAAACCGGCGCGCCCAAGTCACACGTCAGCCGAGGCATGGGCTGGGCTCCGTGTGGGCAAAGGCACAGTGGAAAAACGGAGGCGGCACGGCGCAGCCATGTTGGCCATGGTGACCACTCTGAGCCAGAGTCTGATACTCGGACGAGAAACTTGATGTTTCAAAGCATTCCGTGCTTCAAAGCACTTCCTGCCTTCTGGCTGTCTTTCTTGCGTGTGTCCTCTTTCCCTTGTTTCAGTCTTTGGGTTCCTTTCTTTGTTCGCCTAGGTGTTTGCTTTCTTTGTCTGTCTTCTTTTGTACATATTGATTCCTTCCTTCCTGCCTTTCTCACTTACTTACTTACTTACTTCCTTACTCACTTCCTTACTTACTTGCGTACTTACTTTCCGTCTGTCTATCTTTCTTTTGTTAATAGTCTGTCTGTCTGTCTGTCTGTCTGTCTGTCTGTCTGTCTGTCTGTCTGTCTGTCTGTCTGTCTGTCTGTCTGTCTGTCTGTCTGTCTGTCTGTCTGTCTGTCTGTCTGTCTGTCTGTCTGTCTGTCTGTCTGTCTGTCTGTCTGTCTGTCTGTCTGTCTGTCTGTCTGTCTGTCTGTCTGTCTGTCTGTCTGTATTTCTTTATTTATGTCTTTCTTTATTTCTTTCTGTTTTTTCTTTTCTTTTCTTTCTTTCTTTATTTGTTCCTTTATTTATTTTCTTGATGTTATTTCTTTTCATATTTCTTTCTTTCTTTCTTTCTTTCTTTCTTTCTTTCTTTCTTTCTTTCTTTCTTTCTTTCTTTCTTTCTTTCTTTCTTTCTTTCTTTCTTTCTTTCTTTCTTTCTTTCTTTCTTTCTTTCTTTCTTTCTTTCTTCTTTCGTACCGTCTCTGAGTGTGTCTGTCTCTCTCTCTCTCTCTCCTCTCCCTCTGACCCTATCTCTCTCTCTCTCTCTCCCTCTGCCTATCTTTCTTTCTTTCTCCCAATCTTCTCATCCTCTCGGTCTCTCTAATCGTTTTTGCGCGCAAGAAGCTCAGATTGAGCCTAAATCAGAATTGGTAATCCTTCAGAGACCACAGAACGAGATGCATAGCAAGCAGCATTGGGCTCGATGCAGCATGATGGGGTTGTGGCTTCTGCCACTTCAATAGTGTGGTGATCACATCATTGACAGCTGCAAACCTATGCGTCAGCCAAAACAGCTTCCCCCTCAGAACTGTCCGCGGCATCTTGGTCCTGCTTGCTCCAGGAAACATCATAGCCTTTGATGAAAGCGTCGAATTGATGTTGCAGGCTGTGCAGGTCTGTCCATGCTTCCTGTTGGCATGCATTTGCATCAGGATGACTCCCCAGCACAGTCCAGGTAGTTGCCGCCCTTCTTCCAATTTCCCAAGTCTTCCATGACCTCAGTGCATGAGAATTATCCGTAGGAGTCAAGTCAGAAATAAAAACAGCCTGGGGCGACCACCCTCCGGAATTTGTTGTCCACCGAAAATCTCACTTGTGCATATCTGCCAGCAAGCCTCAGGGAAGCGAGAAGCCGAACACCGACCACCGGAAAGCCGACCCGGCCTGTGGCCATCGAGCTGCCGCCCGGATCGGCATGCCTCGTTGTCGTCGAAGAACACGAAGACCTCGGCACCTGCAAAACTCGGCAAAAGAACATCGGTGCTATGGACGCTGGGCAAGAACTGGAACAAAAGGTGCCGAGCAATGTGTCTGTGTCTGTGTTGGCTTTAACTTTAGACCTCACTTGAAACGACTGAAACTGACCGGCTGCAAAGAGTGGCAATTCTGGCCGTTGTAGTGTTAAAAGCGCTTGTTTGTTACACATTCCAAGGGCCCACTGATCTGAAATGCCCTGATCATGCACTCCAAGTCCTGTTGCAAACATCGATAGTGTTCTGCCAGCTCCTGTTTCTTGTCCTCTCCGTGATCAGCGATTCGTCTTCAGTCAATCGGGTTGTTTTAACGCTGAGCTGTCAGCAAATCAGGCTGCATCATCAGCTCAGCTCCAGAGAGCTTGGAGCCCATGATCGGTTTGCCATCGCGACAGTCCCTTCAAAACTACTTGCTCCCCATTTGTCCACTTACACGGGTACTCGCCCAGTATGGGGATGAGGGACACCCAAAAGGTCAGAATCTCCACGGCTTGCTAGAAATCGCTTCTAAGGTTCACATGGTGTGCACGTGCACCAACATTGCAGGCTGAAACAGCTCAATGCAACCGTGCCTGCTTCACCCTTCCAGCCCAATGCAATGGACTTCGGCACCAAAGGTGCCAAAAACTCCCTCACGTCTTCTTCGGAGAATGCATCAGGCTCCACAAAATCATCTGGAAAGGTGATCTTGATGGTCCTGCACCATCACACCTGCATTTTGAAGCGCCGAAAGCAAAACGGCGCTCCTT
Organism: Effrenium voratum; assembly: GCA_963377175.1. NCBI lineage: Eukaryota > Dinophyceae > Suessiales > Symbiodiniaceae > Effrenium > Effrenium voratum. The sequence continues at coordinate 37,176 of CAUJNA010000237.1, read as the reverse complement.
GTGGTCTTCTCCTGGTTGGGCTTGTAGCTCAGCGGTCTAACCAAGTCTTCCATGTCTTCAGGTAGTAGCGCATCGATACGGCGGATGTACCGATCCAGCAAATGGAAGTGGCCTGGGACACAAGGACCCGACTAAGGATGTTAGACACCCCCGGCCCATGGAGATGTGGAAAGTCTGACGCATCACGATGTCGAGGCACCTTTCTTGCCTCGCCCTGTTTGTCCTCGCCACTGAGTCATCCTTGGTTGTTCTGTGATGTGGGGCGTTCTCACAAACCAACCCTAAATGCAAATTCTGCACCGCCAAGGCACGATGTGCAGAAGGGTGAGTAAACCTGCTTCTTGCCCTTGCGTCCGCGATCATTTCGTTCACGTCCACGTTCTTCGTACTCCCGGCTGCGCTCGCCGCGCTCAGAAGCATGCCGGGCAGCCCGCCCCTCAGATCAATAGAGCTTGACAAACAGGTCGCCATGGAAAGCGCTAAGTGCGCAGCTCTTTGTCCGCCAGCAGTGCAAGCCTGTGTGCATCATATCCCCACAAATCATTGCTGATTCTGCCAATCAACACTCAACGCAAATCCCCGCCACCATAGCGGCTAGGAACGTCATCGATGTCACCTGGGTCATGCAACTCCACGCAAATCAGGGCGAACACACCTGACATGCCGCACGGCGCCGCAAGGCATTCTCACTGAGGTACATGCTGGCCAGTTCGCAAACCTGACGAAGGGAACCTGTGCAAGAGGGTCACTTGCCAACGCGGTGTGCAGCGAAGCTTGCTTGGCCTCAAATGCCCTTGCCCGCACGCAGCCAAAGTGGACATGGTTCGCTGCCTGGGTCCAGGTGCCAAAGGCAGCGAACGCAACGGGAATGCCAAGCGTTTTGATGACTATCCTTCAGGCATCGTCATGATGATAGGGAAGATGGAGTGGATGCCTACAAAACCATACGATATGTCGACGTTCTGGAAACTAAGCTTCAGACAAGGCGATATGGCGTCGCAGCAGGCGATGCCATTGGAAATGCCAGCTTGCAAGTCGCAAGTCCAACAAGCCCTCCTGCAGCCTTTGCCGAATTTGAATGAAGACTAAGGAGTCGTTCATGGCAACTGCACCTTGCTAAGTGCACAAACTTTTGAAAACCGTGTTTGCACTTAATCACTCCGTGTGTTCCTTTAATTGCACAGCCAAAGCTGGGCGGCAAGTACTTGGCAATCATTTCAAGCATCTCTCTCTTGCATTTCAAGCAAGTTCCGCCTTGCTCGACTTTCAACTTCAAGCAAGCGCTCAGGTGCTTGTTTATCCAGGTATTGGATGAGGCGGCTCGGTACCGCTTTGCGAGCCATAAGCTGCATCCTGTGCAGCCAGCACAATTACTCAATTTCAATCAACGTCCCCAGGAGTCTCATTTGTCAGAAAGGCCCCGGCACTGAAGTCAAAGCCGCCGTCGGCACCACCGTCCATGGGCATGGTACTGAGAAATTGCCTGCCAAACAACGATCAAACTCAAGGCCGAATCTCAAAACATTTTCACCCATGTTCCCTTGACTCGCCAAAGTCACTGTTGCATCTCCAAGAGGTAGTCTGCAATCTGCTCCTTGCACGTAAACTACCTCTTCATTGAGCAAACCCAAGCAAAAAAATGACAGCGACGGCAGCCTCGTCGAAGACGCCGGCGGCCTCCTCCTGCTTGCGCGGCAAATGCACGCAGACTGTCAGACTGGCCGCTCCTCGGCGCCATCGGTCGCAGCTTCAGGCGCATCTTCAGCCACAGCATCTTTGGCCTGGCGCTTGCCACTTGCAAGAGGCGGCTCTGCTGGATTCTGCTGGCAACGAATTCAACGTCTCTCCGCAATCTGCCTCAAACGAGGCTGCTCGTGGCGCAAAGCGCTTGGCGCGTTCGGCGCGGCGCCTTTCCTCCTCCTGCAAAGCGCATAGGCACTCGAGATTGTGCAGTCCTTCAGGGCCCCGACCTTATCCACAGTGAACACCACCTGGCAATTAATGGGAATCCACTGGCGCATCCAAGATCTCCCAGCCGCACCTCTGGCTTTGCAGGCGGAGGCGGCGTGCCTTATCTGCTTTTGGAGGCTGACCAATCTGCCGATGCCCACGGACACCGTCAGAAATCCTCCGTTACCCTAAATTCGTGGCCAACACCCGGTACACACTTGTGTTTCGGGGAACCGCATCCATGCGGACCAGCTGCGACGTTGGATGGTGCAATTTGCCAACCATGCGACGTTGGATAGTATGCACATAGGTTGTGGCTGACTAGGAACCTGTCATGCAGGTGTGCGGATCCCTGGATGAACACAAACGGATTTGCATAGAAGAAAAGGCTGGATGCACATCTCTGTCTGTGTTTAAGAAGCGGTGCAAAGGAGGGCACCTACTTGGGATGGCAAAAAATGGAGGTAGCCTTAGGAACTTAGTGAAGGTGCTCTGAGCGCCTGACCAGGGGGAGGAGCACTCGACTTCGGCCTCGCAAGCCAGCATATCGTGTTGAGACATGGCCGAGCAAATTGCTATAACGGCTCAAAAGGAGAAACACCAACCATACTTGTTGTTGGAAACTGCGTGGATTAGCGATGAAATGTTTCGTGCATCCTCCTAGATTCGCATTGGGAAACTTGGCTGGTTGTGTTTGTGTGGTTGGGTATCCATGGATTCGGTGCATGTTCATGAATGGCAGGCAGAATCTCAGAAGCAGGCCAGAATCTTCCAGGTGCGCGCAAGTGCTTGAACACCGCCGCAGACACCTGCCATACCCCCGCGGTGCCAGCAGAAATCCAGAACATCCCATGCCAATGTGGCTTGCGCTCTTAGCTCCGCTTGGCCATGAGCATAGACCTGAGGCAAAGAACATCCCAAAATAACAAGAAATTCCCAAGGCACAGCTTTGCCAAACTTGCTCTGGGTGACCCACACAGCGGGCCCCTCGCACGCAGCTTCCCTGCTGTGCCTCCAGTCGTCAGGCAGTACAGGAAGCAAGATAAGACCATCACCCTTGTAAACATGCTTGTGGGAAGTGGACGAAAATGCATGTATAACATACATTCCCAAACGAATCCACGTACATGTGTGTATTATGTATCTACTTAAAATGTATATATGTAGTGTACTCAACAAACGCATGGATGCAAGCCCGGACGATCATCTCAGGCATCGGCCCAGTTGTTGCAAAGCCGGGTCTTGTAGAAGGGATGCCTGAACTTCTCAAATCCAATGCCATGCACCCCACGTAGATCCACCCCTTCGCTTTGCTGCCCGAGAATGGCCTCGCCGCATCTGCCCAACCGTGCCCCAACTGCTGCACCTGCCGCGCCGAGTTCCGACCCGAACTAAAATGGGAGATCGATAAGAAAGGTGCATGTACTGGTTGAAAGTAAGTGACTTCGCCCCCTTCGCGCCTACTCTTGACAGTACGGATTTTGCAATGGGTCGAGATGTATTTGTTTTTGTTTTTTTTTATTCTTCTTTTTTTCTCTTTCCGTCCTGGCTACTAAAATGCTGTAATTTACAGAAATGTACGTATGTCCGTCATCATCAGCATCGTTTTCAACATCCCCCGCATGTCCAGCCAACATCCCCAGCAACACCAGCAAATTGGCTTCCCGCATCTCATGGTAAAAGTGAGGATTCAATTAAAGGCGCGGGGGTTGGGGGCAGCCCCCCCCATGATGATGAAAAAGTGATGATTCAATCAGGGGCAAAAAGTCTAAAAAGGGGGTTGGGGGGGGGGCGGCAGCCCCCCCATGATGATCGAAAAATTAGGGGCAAAGAATCTAAAAAGTAGCGGTCGCATGATGATCGAAAAAGTGATGATTCAATTAGGGGCAAAAAGTCCAAATAGCGGGGGGTTGGGGGGGGCGGGATGATTGAAGAAGTGATGATTCAATTAAACTAATCCCTGTAGATCGAAAAAGTGATGATTCAATCAGGGGCAAAAAGTCTAAAAAATTGGGGGGGTTGGGGGGGGGGGCGGCAGCCCCCCCATGATGATCGAAAAATTAGGGGCAATCAATCTAAGAAGTAGCGGTCGCATGATGATCGAAAAAGCGATGAGTCAATTAGGGGCAAAAAGTCGGGGGGGATGATGATTGAAAAATTCAATGGGCCAAAAAAAAAAAAACAGCGGGGGGCATCGGTGCCTCTGCGGCAAGGCCTCATGGAAAAAGTGAGGATCACATACGGGCAAACTAATCCCTGTAAAACGGCAGCCAAAGAATCTAAAAAGTAGCTGTCGCATGATGATCGAAAAAGTGATGAGTCAATTAGGCGTGTATTTTAATCGAAAGGGGAGCGGCGGGGGGCAAGAGAGGAACTTGCGATGCTGAGGATGCAGGAAGCCAAGCAGAGGATGCGAAAAGCCAAAGCCAGAAAGCCGCCAAAAGCCACAAAGCCAAAAAGCCAAAAAGCCAGCGGAACTGGCAATGCAGAGGATGCGAAAAGAGAGGAACTGTGAATGCAGAGGATGCGAAAAGCCACAAAAGCCACAAAAACCCACGTAAAAGCAACAAAAGCCAAAAAGCCGAAAAGCCACCCACCCTGAAAAACAAAAAAATATCCTTACAAAAAAAACGAGAAAACAAAAATGGCCCTCTTTTTGCAATGGCACATGCAAAGCGCCGGAGCAGTCACGAGCACAAGCCATCCCTGTGAAGGCTTTCCATCCACTCTCTCATTTATAAACTTGCAAAATGCGCACCAAGCGTTCGCAGCTGCGATGTGCTGCACAAAGCTGCCAGGGCAGCAAATCTGCGCAGGCCGATAGACTCACATTGCACCACTACTACCTTACTCAAGTGAGCACAAGTGTCAAGCCAGCCTGCTTCCGGGAAGAAGACAAGGCGGGTGTCTTTCAGCTCACTCACTGGCAAGCTTTCATCGATTGCCTGAACACTCCAAGCCGCAGAAATGGCCACGTGACCACCTCAACCACCAAGCTCAACGCCCGCTGGCCTCTGGGTCGCCTCGGCAATAGAAGGAGCCCCCGGGCTCCGCCCCGACACCTGCGCGCATTTCGATGGGTGAGACACAACGCGGCCTTTGCGTTTGTGGCCCAAAAGCATTTGCCTTTTCGCTCCAGAGCCGCTCGCCGAGACATCGGCGCTAAGCCCTGGCGTTGGACGCTTCGGGCCCAGCAGCAAGTCCAGCATCACTGGAGACGGAATGAAAGTTGATGCAGCCGGCTCAGGCTTGACAGCTTTGAAGACACCCGACAACAAGCAGCCCACCACAGGATGGGTAGCATAAATGACACCCAGTTGACGCTCACGCCCATCTAGGAAACCATTGCTCGTAAGCAGCTGCATGCAGCGTTGTGAGATCCGCCTCTCGCGTCCAAAGCTGCTCGCCAACAACGGCATAGCCGAGGCTTTGCAAAGGAGCGGGCGTTCACCGATGAGGCGCTTCTCTGCAGCTTCTTGAAGGCGAGGTAATCCCAAGATTGCAGCCGCGCGCAACACCTCCAATGCGTGCAAAGCATCCTCGACTGTCTTAGGGTCCTGCGAAGCTTTGGAGATCGGCCGCGTGCCTTCGGTGGTCCAGAGCTCAGGCTGATATTCGTTTGCACCTGGCCCAGCCAAAGCAAATCGGAGCGCAGCAAGCAAGGCGCCACAACTCAGTCCCGCTGTGCTCAGATCAACGGCAGCGCTTCCATCGGACTCCGGTGACATCATGGACCGTACTGCCGGCAGCCGAGATAATACTTCGGCACCATTTTTAACGTGAACTTGCCCAGAGCCCAGGTTGAAGTCTATGGCAATGCACTTCTTCTGCTTAGCCTCCAGAGACCCCCACAAGCTCGGTCCGTGTGGTGCCTTCGTCTTCCGTCCTTCCAGAATCGCCTCCCACTCGCTTGCTGCATCTCTGGCGCGCTTCGTTCCTTGCGCTGCTTGTGTGTCAGTCGGCTCAAACTCGCCCCAAACCATTGGCTTCCACTCAGCTGTGTTGGAATATCATTTAGCATGCTGGCTGATTCTGACGAGATACTTGTATGAAACACCTGGGCTGCTCCACTGATCGTAGTAAGCAAACAATGCTAAACAGGCCCACAAATACACGTTGTAGCTAAAGGCTGGCGAGCTCATGGTTTGCTTTGTTTGCACATGCAAAACAAACGGAATGCATACACCAAGCAGCACATCAAACATCATAGAAATGTCCATGCCACACTCAGCTGCCGGAGGGCCTGATACAAACAAATTGCTCCGCACGTCCTGCATTGTTGCCTGCAGGCGATTCGATCCCTCAAAAAGAAATGCAGCAATCAAGCCTGGCAAGCAACGCGCATTTTCACTGGTACCTGAGCTGCTTCGTGATGGCTCCACGATGCCAAAGAGGGCGCTGGTGAGTCATTCTGACAGAAGCAGACTGGGCCTCCAACCGTGATTACAACCTTTGTCATCGCCTTGGGTCCCATGTCATGCTGCAAAACTGCTGAGCGCAAGAAAAGTGCTCTGCGAGAAACGATCCGCACACCCGTCTTCCCAAAAACAGGAAGCGCCTGTGGGAGACATAGAACCCGCACTGATAGCCCAAACTCCCCAGCACGTATTGCACACGCAGATTGGGGATGCTGGGGATGTTGCCTATTCAGCTTCATGTTGCGTTGCCTGCACTGCTTTAACGGCACCTTCTGGGGATCGAGGGTTTTCCATGCTGAACACTGGGAAAACGAATGGCTTTGACGAGGCAAGTCAAAGCTGCTTTGCGTGGCAGCTGGCCCAGAGCTCGCCTTGCGCATGCGAAAGCGCAGCCTGCGCTAGCAAAACCAAAGCAAGATTGGCTGCAGCCTGCGTGGCCCAAAGCTTTCACGCGCAGCCGGCGCAACAACTTCGCCCGACGCCGGAGCGTGCGCAGAGAGCCGCTCAGAGCCGCTTGCGCGCAACTGCGTCTCGCGGAACAATCTCCTGAAGCAGGTTTCTCTTGCCAAGGCGCTGCCTGCTTGGCTTCTAAAACTTAATAAGGAGCAAGAGGGAGCAGAAATGAAGTTCAGGGTCGCGGTGCTGCCGCGGGCAGTTGTGCGTTAGCAACACAAGTCCTATGCAGTGAATTGTGGGAGTCTGGGATGCTGCAATTGCAACATGGTGGCTTGGAAATAGAAAGCACCTTTACAAGTCAGTGGAACTTGACATGTTCAAGCTCGAGGCAGTGTCTTTCTGAGGCAGTGTCAGGGACTGGCGTTGCTGGCAAAGGTGGCATCACAGCTCCTGCGGCGAAGTCAAGCTCTACACTCTGCAGCTTCTCAGTGCGGTCCAGGAGCAGGCGGCTTGGGAAGCGGGACCTGGCTTGAGACAAAGCGGCTCGAACCAAAAATCCAAATTGACTTGCTAGACGAAGGGCGAAGGGCGCGGGGGCTGCAGGGACTGGCACTGGTGCTGTTTCGGGCGCAGGCTCCTTGGCACGGCACAGCAATTCAGCATTGAGCTTGAGCGCGGTTGCACCAGCTGCAAGACAAGAGTGGCAAAGGAAGTAGCGACAAAGGCTACTGAGGAAAGCAATGCCAGGCCACAGGTCTGTCAGCCGCCGCTTCTATTTCCACTGCAATCAGTGCATATTTGCGCGCGACAACAAACATGCGAAAAGAAGCCATGCCAAAACAACCGCTGATCATGACTTTCAATATTAACCCCTTTGAAAATTCCGAAACCAGGAGCCCCACCAATGCAGGCTCAAACATTTCCTCGCAGGGGCACACAGAAACACCTGCAGCTCTTGAGATGAAGTCCTGTCCTGGTTGCCAGTGTGGCTGCCACTCCTGACAAAATTAAGAATGATCCTCATGTCAAGCTGCCCTTAAGGCTCGCGCCCCGGCCATGCTTGCTCACCATTTGTGCCTCTGCAGGTCTCAGGTTTGACAGGCAAACAAAAGGTCCCTGCTTCCAGCTTCTTGGACAAATTGTTCAGGTCCGCACAAATCGAAGGGTGCTCCAAGATATTCATCATGTTGCACCATGTGGCCCATGAATTGGTGGTCTCCCCTCCCTTCGAAACAAACCCTATAACCCTTCGAAACAAACCCTATAACCCCATCTTGACATTCTCCTTTGCGAATTCGCTCTCACGGATGCAGTGCACGCACATCTCTGGTCTGCCTTTGACTGGCTCTGCTTCCTCTCCAGGAAAGTCTTCACCTTCCTGTGCAAATTTTGTGAGCAAAAGAGCACATGCTGTGCCCTGCATGCAGGCAGCACATGTCCTCGTTTGGCTTGGCGGCCGGCCTTTCAAGGGCACTCCTTACATGCACTCTGTGAGACTGCGCACCTCGGATTGGCCAGAAAAGCTGCTTGCGTTCTTGCATTCGCAAGTTCCGTCCTCCGCCTAGATCTTGACCGTGAGGCCAAAGCTGACGGCATTGCAGACCAGCATTGGAAATGTGGACACTAATTCTGATGGTTGCTGGAAATGATTTAAAACAACACTAACTGAATGGCCCAACAGGCTTTGAGTGGCTCCCTGAGAACGTGATCAGTGCTTGGACTTTCTTGTCATGTTAAAGCTGCGGGTAGTACTGTGAGGCTATGATCTAAAAAGTGCGTCGCTCTGTGCGCAGCAGCTTGCACTTCTGGTGTTTTGCCTCGAGGCCGAGCACGCAGCCTGACATCCCATTCCTTTGCCCATATAATTCATTGTCCGTTGCTTCTGGATGCATCAATCAAGAAGCCACTTGGCTGTGCAGCCGCCGTCCGGCACAAAGCCGCAAGGCCACAAGCACATGCACCCAAGTGCTTAAGTGAGACCTGTAGGCGAGCGGCACCGTGCTTTGTGTGCTGCCACGCAAAAGGCTAGCTACATTATTCAATGTGCTTGAATTTGACTGCAAACACTCAGGTCGTTTGTGGCCCCCATTTGCAGCCTCCTCAAGGCAGAAACGTGGGAGGCCTTGCCTGGAGGCGACTTTGAAGCCTCTCGCCCCTACGCGAAAATAACACATCTGATCACGCCACCGAAGCCAGCCAAAATGCTGCGCAGGTCTAATGGCGAGCAGCGAGCCGTGCACAAGTGCTCGGTCGTTGCCGGCCAGATCCTCAGTGCAAATCCAGGTCTTCCATCACTTGCGCTTTCGCGTGTGTGCAGTGCTCTCTGTGGCATGAGTCATGGCAAGCATGCGGCATGCGCAATAAATGCGTATTGTTGCAAGACAAGAAACGGTAACCTGCACATGATGCCTCATAGTGCATCGTCCTCGTCGTGCCTCATCTTACAGCCTCTCGATCCACAGGAACGGATAAGGCCGAAGTTCTCCTGAGTCATTCAACAAGAATGTCCGCTCTCAGGTTGGATCACTAGCTGCAAGCATACCATGCAAGGAATTCGATATGCTTTTCTCGCCAGTCCTTGTCCCCGAAATTGATCGCATCCCGCAGCGTGAAAAAGAAGGCATGGTCTATGCCGTGGACCTTGCGAAGGCAGATGGAAGGCCTACTGCTTACCGCTGTCACTTTCGCCCATTCAGCGTTTGAGTCTTGGCATCTGCACAAAAGCCATGTAATGCATCAAAGTCGCATTGGGCCCAAGCGATAGATCCCATTCCAAAAAACCCTGGTAGTACAAAGCAAACGCTTCTTTGGTGGACCATTCCTTAAGTGCACAGGCAGCGTCAGAAACAAACATCCAGGAAATCTGCAATGCCAAATAATGATTATACACGGCAAGGCGCGGTACAGTTTTGCATATTCGTCCGCAAAGTGGAAGCTCTTGGATAAGACCATCCAGTTTCTGTTAGCCTGAGATAGTATATGTCCCAAAGGCTGGATTCATCGTGTGCCTCCCATGAGAATTGTCCTAACTGCCAGCTGGTAAGTCACCACACTGCTTTCACTGGTGCCTTCTTCCGTTTCTCTGATTGATGTAAGGTGCAAAGCTATGCTTCAACCAACCAATCTCGCAGGGTTCATTGAGTCCTTTTCGAGATGCTAGGTCATCAAGTGAGCACTCGCATTGCTGATTCGTCCAGACAAACGAAAAGGAGTTCACATATCCGGCTTTGTTCGGGGGATCCGACTGCATAAGCTTTCTGTATGGCTCTCCTTCAACTCCTGGCTCGAAAGGTTCACGTACGAGCCTGCGAGAGGTTCTGAGGGTCCTCTACTTTCCGCTAGCTTTAATCCTGTCACATTCGTGGAAGCCAGTGTGTCGTCGAAGTTTGAAAATTGAGCTGCAGCTTGCGAGAAAGTGCTGAACCCTCCCCCCCAACAAATGCGGTGCTCTTTTTAGTGCTCGCCCACCCCGGCCCTCGCAGAACCTCGTGGAACCCTAGTGGAACCCTGGTGCAACCCTCGTGGAACCTTACCTCAGGGCTGCCCAGGACCACTTCGGAGCCTATCTGGGCTGAGACCCCAAAGCTTTCAGCTGTTGGGGAGAAAACATAAGAAGCCTGTAGCAAGCCATGCCTGCTGCCCGAGGCCGGTACCACATTGTGTCATCAGGTCTACCAGTGACCATCTGCATTCGGGTCCTCGCAGTCCAAAAACAAAAACCGCCTTTTGACTTGGAGGACTCCTCAGCTCCCGAAGCTGCCCTGGCAGCATGCTGCCTCAGCTCCCATGCGCGCGAGGCCAACATCTGGGCGATCCCTTGGTGGAGCCAGGCAGAACAGACCTCCAGGTCTCTGGAATCAAGGGTTGGCCATTGCGATTCCCTCAAGGGACCAAGATGTTGCAATGGAACAGCTCCTCAACAACTTCGTCACGCCCGCTGCTTTCCGAGGATCTTGGAGCAAAGTTGATGGCTGCCATCATCGCTTTGTTGCAGGTGTGGAAAATCCCCTGCCACGACGCAGAACGGGCAACGCTTGCCACGAAAAGCTTGGGAACACTCGCCTCATCCATTACAATGTGAGGATCAAAGTATGGATACCTCAGGATGCATTTACGGCGCTTGCCCAACAGGGCGGAGGGCAAACATCTTTAGTCAAGTGACGTGTTCCAAGACCAAGCCCACCGAGTACCAAAATCTCGATTGATCTTCTGAAAGAAGTCCAACACACCAGCTGTCCTCAAGCAGGCATGCTTCTAAGCCAAAATACTTGAGGGCCAGTCCGATTGCAAGCAAGCAGCTCGGAATTTACAAAGGGCGAACCGCCTCGCGCGATGCGATTCGTCAGGGCGAACCGCATATCGCCCGACCTAGGACATAGCCACCCATGACGGTGGTCAGCGTCACATCCTGGAAGCCCTGCATGACCTTCACAAAGCACAGAGTTGAAGTTGGTCGATCTTGGCCCACGCTGAGCGTGGCGCGGCCAAATCATTTGCTCGATGCATAACCTTTTTGTAGAAGTACCTTGGCGGGAAAGTGGCAACAAGGCCACGGCACCCGAAGTGGGTGTGTCTTTTGTTGAGGGTGCGCATTTTTCTGGTTGTAAAGGAAAACCAAAGGGAGACCAACCTTGTTGGTTGGCCCCTAAAAACAGACACACCCAAGATTTCAAATGACCCAAGCACACGCAGTACATGATTGCTCTCAGAAAAATGCCTGCATCAGCCAGAGGGCCCGCCATGGAATAGCCGCTTCGCACATTTTTTGTCGCATACGTCCCTTAGCTTTCAGAAAGCTGCAGCTCATCCCCGAAAATCCATTCAATAGCAAAGCATACCGACACCAAGTGAGTTTGAACGTGGCAAAAAGAGCTGCCCGCGCATGTTCAAAGAATATTGGTCTTGGTCTGGACAGCCTCTTCCCCACGACCAGGGCATGTCAGGGGAAGCAGGGACTTTGTTTACAAACCAAATCGGTGTTCAACTTCGGCAAGACACAACAGCTTGTGAACTTCTGGTCGTCAGGCGCATTGCAAGCGACAAAGTCAGAGACATCTGACTGCCCCTGTGGACTTTTGCAAAGGTTGAGCGTCGTTGAGTTGATTGCTCAAACAAAAAGCACGTGCTGTCCCTCAAAAGCTTGCTTTCGTCGCTCTGGCCGGATCGCAAGTGCGCAAATGCGCTAGTCGAGGTTGGCAGGAATCCGCCGGACTGAACGAGTCAACCATGTCAACAACTTGAGCTGTCGTGAACCTTTGAAGTCCCTGCGCAGAGATCGCAGTCACCACGCCATGGGTGCACAGCGGGCTATGCTGTCCGTGGATTTGCGTGAAGTCTGTGCCGAATTCTCACGTTCTTTCATGCCAGGCTTTGCCGAGCTCCCAAGAAGGCCGAGCCGCTGGGTGTGAAGCAATTCCACTTCATTCCCAATTGCCAGTCCCATGACGTGCTCTCTACCTGAAGGTTGCTCTTTCAAACGGCAGAGTCAAAGTAGATGATTCAAGACGCCTATGAAAAACATGAGCTCTTTGATGTAGATCCAGTCGAGGTCATCAGCTGTCTCATTGCAGGAGATCTGGGTTCCATAGAGCACTTTGACATTGTTTCCTCAGCAGCCACAAGCAGTTCAACTGCACAAATCCTCAAAGCAGCAAAGTATGGGCGGGCACAGAGGTCCGTTAGGATGCCAGAACAATGTTGCATGCCAAGCCTCTTTGAATGAAATTCTTGAGCTCCTTCCACACAGTCAAACCTGGGGCACAAGGCACCAAAATAATATCTTGTCTGACGCTGCAACGAAAATGCAGTGCACTGTCTAAGCTTGAAGCGGTCAAGGTGATCTGACCACTTTTCGTCCCATGCTTTGAAGAGACGCAAAGACGTGATCTTTTCCTCGAGTAGCAACTCATACCTCTCATACAACACAACACCCGCAGTCAACACTACAAGAATAGCCATGCGTGAGAAGCGGCTTTGGCATTGGGCCACCGTTTGGTGGTCAGCTGCGGGCACTCAGAGAAAGTTGTGTCGTCCAAGGCAATACCCTTCTTCTCGGCATGTTTCACCGGGCCCAGGAACATGTTACCTAGGATATGTGCACGGCATCGCGGCATCGCGGAAGCGGAACAATAAAGTCACAACCCTGGAAGCACACGCAGTGTGAATCTTTCAATTGCAAAGCAGCTCAAGCATTCAAATCCATCTCCTGCTGGAGGATATTTCGCAGTAGTGGTGGTAGTCATTGACGTGGAAGTGTGGCTCGTGTGTGTGGATGTCCGTGTTGTTCGTGTGGAGCTTGTGGTCGAAGTAGCCTCAGGGCTTCCCAAGCTTGCAACTGCAACGCGTATACAACTTGTGGGCTGTACATTGAGGCGGGTTAAGGCAAGCAAATTGTTATGCCTTGCATTGTGACCCTGTTGGTACCTTTCAGCGACAATGTGATGGTGTGCGGAATCATTGAAACATAATCCATGAGGCAATGTGCAAACGTCGTTCATGTTATTCCAAGCATCTGCAAAACTGGTTGCCTGCTTGCGGAAACAAACAGTTACACACGCAAACACGCAACACACAGACACCTGCACATCTAAGCCCGCAGCGGTGAAAGTTGATGTTGTCATAGTCATGGTTGAGGAAGTTGTGGTGTTTGTCTGCCCAAAAAATAAATGCCCTCATGAACCTGATTCAAACAAGAAGGCACCAGGCCTTCACTGCAGGCCTCAGATAAGTGTGCACTGGAAAATATGCAAGGCTAATCTCTTTGATGACTGACTGATTGATTTTGGCAATAGCCCGGGAGTGTCTATCTGACCCTATCTCACTTGAAGCAACTGGGTGTGCACATCCTCTAAAAGCACCACGTGGCAGCAATTCTTCTCGGCACCGCGCCCGCCAAAGTGGAAGAAGTCAAAGCCCCCTCCTGGTTGCACAAAAAAATGGTTAGGCTGTCAGACGGAATTCGATTGACTCAGAAATTGGTCAGCCTGAGTCTCCATGCCCACGCGTCACCTCAGCGTACGTAAACGGTCACCTTGAAGTTTCCAAAAGACGACGTATGTCTGAGGATGCATCCAGATTTTTCAGATTGCCCGCCTGAGCCGAACTGGACGAGTTCTTGACACAGTCTAAGGGCGCACAGCGCCTCTGAGGACACCAGTGGACTCAAGTAGGTGCCAGCACCGAAAGCGGCCACGATGCCAAGCGCCTGGAGCACATTCCCCTGAAATGAAGCGAAATGTCAGCCAGTGCTGAGAAGTGTGCTAACAGCGCTGCTTTCAGCATGGAACTTGAGGAGGTTGGTGCACTAGCTGGACTTGCTCCTGGCGTCATGGTCATTCGTGCAGCCGCAGTTTCATTCAGCTTCTTGCTGGTCCTCTGAGCTGTTCGCTAGTTTTCGTCTTCAGCTTAAATCGCAAAACAAAGCCTTTAGTCAAATGCAGGTGTTTGCTTCTAATTTCCTGGATTCTCAGCTTGCATGTTCTTCCTTGCATGTTCTTCCTTGCATGCTTTGCTGTGTTGCCTGTGGCTTTCAAGGCATCTAGTAAGCTCCAGTCCTGTCCCCGTCAAGGGCAAAGATGCAGCATCGCTGGCGTTTTCTCGCGCGCCAGAAGCCATCAAGGGGCTCGCCTGAACAGGAGAGAAACAATGCACAGCTGAACTCACTCACGAGCAAGGAATGCTTGAAGAATGCCAAAAATAGAACTGGCCGCGCCTCTTGCCTACTAGCAGTTGCAGCAACATCCCCAGCGCCACTTTCAGTTCTAAGTGGGGTCGACTCCGCCACACTGTCAGCTCTAAGTGGGGTCGACTCTGCCATGGTAAGGCAGAGGGCCCAGTGGCTGCAGATGCGTTTGCAGGCTTTTAGGCCGGCTTCAACATGAATATGCAAGTCTTCACATACATGACATGATAAATTGAAGCATCCCTCTCGCAAAGCTTGTTACGAAAACCTAACGATGATGCTGGTCGCACACCTGGGAAAACTGCTCAAGCTTGCGCCTTATCTGGCCAGTAAGCTGAACAAAAATCAGTTATGCCTCTGCAAGCGCCTTGGAGTCATCCAAGGTGGCCACTCCAGGCAAAACCTTGCCTTCCAAAAGCTCCAAGGAAGCACCACCACCTGTGCTGCAGTGGGAGACCTTGTCCACGGTGTCGTACTTCTTGCAGGCCGTGGCGGTGTCGCCACCTCCGATCACCGAGACGGCACCCTCCTTTGTGACCTCCACGATGGTCTCCATCATCTGCTTGGTGCCCTTCTCAAAGGAAGCCATCTCGAACACACCCATAGGGCCGTTCCACACGATGGTCTTGGACTTCTTGATGGCCTCATCGTTCATGGCAATGGACTTGGGGCCAATGTCCAGGCCCAGGAACCCATCCGGCACGCCGGTGCTCATGTCGCCATCCTTGATCTCTCCATCCTCGCCAAACTTAGAAGAGCACACGAAGTCCACAGGCAGGATCAGCTCCACACCCTTCTCCTCCGCCTTCTTCCTGATCTCAGGCACCAACTTGGCGCCCTCCTCATCGTACAGAGAATCGCCGATGTCCACGCCAGCCTCCTTGATGAAAGTGAAGGCCATTCCACCTCCAATGATCATGATGTCCACCTTGTCCAGCAGGTTCATGATCAGCTGAATCTTGTCCGCCACCTTGGCACCACCCAGGATACCGCACACCGGCCTGGTGGGCGCATCAACGACCTTGGCAAAGTAGTCCAGCTCCTTGGCGAGCAGGAAACCAGAGCACTTCACAGGGAAGCCCTCACCCACCATGGAGCTGTGTGCTCGGTGCGCCGTTCCGAACGCATCGCTGCAGTAGATGTCTGCCAGCTTGGCGAGGGAAGCACGGAATGTCTTCACCTGCTCATCATCAGCCTTGACCTTGTTGCCATCCGCGTCTTTTCCCTTGCCCGTCTCCTCAACATAGAATCGGGAGTTCTCCAACAAGATGACAGTGCCCGGCTCAGGATCCGCGCACGCAGCCTCAACATCCTCTCCAATCACATCCTTCATGAGCTTCACTGGCCTGCCCAGCTTCTCCTCCACCACCTTGGCAACTGGTTTCATGGAGAACTTGTCGCTGAACTGGTGCAGTGTTCGTGATGATGTTGGGATCCTGCTTGTCCTGCGGCACGTTAAAGTCCACCCGAATGAAGACGCGCTTGTCCTTGAGGTCAACCTCGTCGATCTTCAGCTTGGCCAGCGACCTGCATGCCACCACATTCTGGGCGGCCCTCGGCTTGATGCACTTGCGACGAGAGGCCGCCGCTGCGCCACGGATGGCGGCCACGCTCAGTCCTCCAACAGCCAGGGCACCGCCCAGGCCCTGGGCAGCAGAAGAGGTAGCACCAGAAGGAGCAGACGACGACAAAAACCTCTGGCTTGAGGTGGCAGACACCTGCGACTCTGTGCCAACCGGTGCAGCGCCTGGCGCCACAAACGCAAGGCCGCCCAATGCTGCGGCGCCGAGCACCGAGCCAACTGCCACCTTGGAGGATCGCGCCATGGCGTTTCAAGTCGGTCGTCGCGTTTCTGTGGTGTTCCTATTCTGAGAGCCAGAGGCCAAACAATACGTCATGCAGCAACATATTTATGTGAACACATCGGGACATGACGAAATATTTAAAGTTATCTAAACCCGAGAGTCATGCTATGACAGGCCTTAAAAAACAGTAGCGGCGAGGGCGCGCGGTCACGCGCGCGCGCTATGCGCAGTGTACGCGCGGCGCGCGCGCGGCGTGCGCGCGGTGAGCGCGCAACAAGCGCGCAATGAGCGAGCAGCGCGCGAGCGGTGCGCGGGGGCACGCGCGGAATGCGCGCGGCGAGCGCGCAACGAGCCAGCGACGCGCGAGAAGTGAGCGGCGGCGCGCACGAATCCAAAAGTCTCTAGCTGGTTCAGGGCGTTTGCTTGGTTTTGAAGAGTTGGTCGGAGCCGGCGCTATACGCAAACAGTAACAAGACCGACGCAAGATGAGGGCATCGTGCGAGCTCAAAGACAGAAGAAGTCGACCACTGGTGGTCGAAGAAAAGTAGCCCAGGTTCCACACTTAAGGTGTTGCAAGTTCAAGGTTGCTCCTAGCAAAACTCATCCAAAGATGGAGTGACAGGTGTTTCAAGTTGCAGCTGGTTCCAACCAGCATTACCAGTTGCAAGCGCAAGTCGTTAAACAATGAGTCAAGCAAGTCACAAGTTGGGGCTGCTCCACCCATGAGTGTCATCATCTCATCAGAGTTGACGTGATGTCCATATTTGCATTTTGGCAACTTGTGGCCGTAGCAGGTTATTTCTATATCAGCCATGAGTCCGGAAGAAAAAACCATGAATCAGGAATCGTTGCGCGTGATGGATCAGTCATGGGCCTGACTCACCCTCAGCGCCAATAGCAGTTTTGGCCCAGTTTGTCTTTGGAAATCAGATCACGATCGGATTGATATGAGTTTGACACGCGCCCGCAGGTCTCTGCGCTGGCCAAATGTGGTCAAATAGGAAGCTTGCGCACTGTGCGTTCAGGCCCCAGTCAGTTAAGCAGCTTAAGCAGCGTGCGTCTATGAAGTTGGCCACGATTGTTCAGGGCACAAGCCCGCCGTTCCTGAGGATGATGTCAGTCTCAATGTCAGTCACCGCCACTCTTTTACCGCACGCCCTTCTGCAACAAGCCCTGGTGGCTTGCCATAAGCACCGCGGTGACTCCTATGGTGCACCGGGTGTACGCGTGCGAGATCTAGAGGCTGAGAGAAGCACCTGTGAACATTTGGGAACGGACGGAATAGTTGACTGGTGCCACCTTCGTTTCAACTTAACTGGAAACTTCACTTTTGACTCTTGACGGTTGAAAGAGTGAACTTCAAACAAACCAACTTTGCGAGATCGCCGCAAGCAAAGTCATGTGATGTAATGTAACGCTACTTGACCTGCGTCGCACCGATTGGTCCATGACCAGTGTCAGTGTCACTCGTGACATGACTCATGACTCATGCCCCACATCAAACAAACTCGAGCGATTGGTGCGCCAGCAATCTTGTTTTTTGTTGGGTGTCGCAGGTAGCCCAGCATTACGTTGGAAGGGGCCACCGCATGGTGGTTCCGGTCGGCCAGTTTGATTGGGTTGCTCAACATCATGAGTCGCATGAATCACGATGACTAACATAGGGGCGTAGGGCGCGGCGAAGGTTTTCCCCTAGTTGTAGATTGCGGACGCGGATTCGGACTCAGCTGAGTTTGGGCAACCCAGGAACACTACCGACTGCGTGTGAATCGGATCTGCGAATCAGTGAATTAGTGCACCGGTAATTCGACGATCCTGAAATGGGCCATGAGTGTTCGGTTTTTGAAGCTTGCCGCCTTTCCGCTTGCAATAGCTCATGCGCTAGATGTTGCCCCGTGTGAGCCAGTGCGCAACAAACAGCTGTATATAATTGGGTGGAAACCACCTGCCAATTGACGACACAAGTAGTAGCTTGCGAGATGTGTTGTTCGAAATTTTGACTGGCCCTTGCGCGGCAACACGGCAGCATCGTTCAAGTCACATGATTCTGCAGGTATGAGTCATCAGATGACACGCCAGGATCACTAGCTGAAGTTGAACTGACAGCGGCACTAGATAGCTGAGGCAAAAATCCCAAGGCCTAAGATGAGTAATCACGGCAACATATTTAGCTTAAACCAACCACCACTGGGTGCAGTGTTCAGTCCTCCGGACAGACAAATCATTGCGCAGATGCAAGGTGTCAGTGTGGTTTGTTGTTTCAAAATGCTTGCCTGGTGGTTACCTGGTTGGCAGTTGACACCACATTGTTGCATCACGCAAGCAACGCGTATTGCCGAGCGCAAGGTAGACAGCGGATGTGATGAAACATTGCATGTGACTCAAGCTCCGTGGCCCAGCGTCTGCCTGCCACATCAGACGCTGCTTTTTGTGCGGGGCCAGCAGTTTCTTCACCAAGTCAATAGTATTTCTAATATTTAGCTTGGGCGAAATCCTGCGCCACCAATGATGAATAGTTGAGATGATGAAACATTGATGGGACGCAACACGCACAAACTGGCCCCAAACATGTAAACCATAACGTTTGATTGGTTTTTATTTGATGCTTGACTGGCATTCGCACGATGGGTTCTGATTTTGTTTCCATCCTTCCGCAGATGCGACTAGAAATTGGCGCGCTGCCTCGGGTGAGCCAGTCTGAAACTTGCCAAATCAATATGTGAAGCGTGAGCAGCATGTTGATTTGGCAAAATCGTGTACCTGATTCATGACGGGTGGTACAATGTAGTACAACAAATTACCAGAGTGCAAGTATTCGGGCCAAATAAACCACCCGCCAAGTGGCGCTGGAGGTTGCGTTTAGTTCTCAGCGTCGGTGACAGACTGGCGCTCACGCATCAACAGCTACCGCACGCTTTGAGGCCGCCGACGCAGCAAGCTTGTATTTCTGGCGAGACGGTGTGTTGAAGAAAGAAACGCAAAGTGGAATGCCATCAGCTGGTCTGGCCATAACGCCGCACAAAACCAACAATGTATACGTGCCCATGGACACACATCGTCTGCAAACTCCCCCCCCCCTCTGCGAACAAGTGTGTCACGTGCGCGCAGCGTGCGGGTGTGTGCGTGTGTGTGTGTGTGCGCATTGCGCGCGTGCGTGCGAACTATACGCGCGGGCGCGCGTTCGCGCCGTACGCGCGCACTGCACGCGCGCACTGTACGCAAAAAGTGTGCGGCAAAATCTGCTGTGTTTTTTTCAAAATCTGCTGCCTTTTTTTTGAAAATCGGTTGCGGTTTTTCAAAATCTGCTGTGAGCTTTTTATACGTACGGTCCACACGTGTGGTGGCCGTACGGTACGGGGCGCGCGCGCGCGTAAGGTGTGTACGCGGGCGCGCACGCGCGAACCGTACACTCGGAGAGCGCGCGCGCTGTACGTACGCACCGTGCGCGCGCACTGCGCGTACCGTACGCGAACCGCACGCCCGGACTGTACGCAAAAAGTGTGCGCTAAAATCTGCTGTGTTTTATTCAAAATCTGCTGTGTTTTTTTTCAAAATCTGTTGCGTTTTTTTCAAAATCTGCTGTGTTTTTTGTACGTACGGTCCGCGCGTACGGTGGCCGTACGGGCCGTGTACGTACGTGCGATGCGCGCGCGCGCGCCGGAACCGCACGCGCGCGCACCGTGCGCGCGCGCTGTACGTACCGTACGCGCGCACCGTACTCGCGGACTGTACGGAAAAAGCGTGTGCCAAATACTTCTTTTTTAAAAAAAAACTGATGTGTTTTTTTCAAAATCTGTTGCGTTTTTTTAAATCTGCGGTGATCTTTCCGCACGTACGGTCCGCGCATACGGTGGTTGTACGGTATGGCACGCGCGCGTACGGCGCGCACGTACGTGCGGCGCGCGCGCGCGTGTACGGTGTACAGCGCACGCTCGCGGTGTACGTGTGCGGAGCGCGCAGTGCGCGTGTATGGCGCGCGTGAGACTCATGTCCGTTGCGCAGCCAGCGCGTTTAGCTGCTGATGCTTTTGAACCCAGCTTCAGGTCATTGGGTTTGCTTTGCTTTCTCAGTAACAAGAAATACCCACACTCATTGACTCCAATGTGAGGACGCGCCGGTTTTCCACAAGCGTACACTTAAGGGCGAGAGCTGCTCCAGATGCAGGCGTTGGGGTTCCAAAAAGACGATCAGATGACGGACCTGGCTGGAAACTGGTCCCCGGACATCAAAATATAGTATGTAGGCTTTGGCACTTGACAACCGTGGCGATGGTTGCTTGAATCTTTCTTTTCAGTAGGCTTTTCAGATTGCAGAACCTGTAAAGAATCACTCTACTCTAGAATCTGGAGCCCCGAACTTCATACTGGTCCGATTCACACTGGTTATATATGAGATTGATGTTTTTAAGGGCTGCCGACCCCACGCCAAAGGCATGTGTATGTGTAAATGCATGGGTACTTAAGCCTGAAGCTTGTGAAACGTCTAAGCTGAATCCCTTGCAAGGGGCTTATCGGGTTGTTTCTTAGCTTGACGCCGGTGATATTGGTGGTGATGACCACTTCAAGAAAACAATAAACTGTTGTCTATGCACTCTAGTCTGCGGATCACTGCAACATCAACCCTCAATAAGCGGACAGGCGCTGGGAATGTCAGGCGCTAGTACACGTGCTAAACACCATTAGCGTCTGGGACAAAACGCTCTCAAAATGTTGCCCCTTCGCGTCGCCAGCGTCACCAGCAAATCCAAACATGACATTTGAATTGTAGAAACAAAACAAAAAAACAAATTGAGACTAGCGCAGTTCGGGCGGCTGTTTCTGTCGAGTAATCCAGGTGAGTATCCCGCGCAATGTGTTGAAATCGTTTTTCTTGACTAAAAACACTGGTGATGCTCAGGGTGATGACCACTGTAAGTAAACAACAAGTCGTTTCCTTTGCTAAAGCATTGGTGATGCTCAGGGACCTACTCTAGTCTACGGTGGCCTAGAAGGAATCGAATTCCAAAGGCCCAAAGGACAGTTTGCACTGCGTCACTTATGATTCCGATCTATATGCATATATGTGGACATAACAGGAACGCAGCAGCAGCATCCTCAACACCACCAGCACAAGCATTCCCTGGACCAAAGCACAAGCGATGCTGGGGAAGACCTGATGTGAGGTTGCGCAGTTTGCTCAAGATCATAGGACTTTTTCTTTGGCATCATGCTATAACAAGCATGAAACTTCTTGTTTGGCGATAGCCTGCTTCCGTTCAGTGTCTTGCCAACGTTGCCAAATTTGACCTACTTCATTCTCGACGTCTTGTTTAGCCCTACGTGCCTTGGGGGCCAAACAAAAAGAAGCCCGTTTCCGAGCAATGCGCTCGGAAGGTCTGCTCAGCCATCAAGAAATCCCTTACCATTAAGATCCAAAAGAGCCAGCGGCGCAGCTAAAAGCTATTCTGGATCGAGAGTTAATGACGACACGGTCCTACATCTACGCCGGACTCATCGCAGCAAACACACAACGCTGAATTTTGAGTCTGAGCTGGACAGTTAATGAAGTGAATTAATGAAGCAACCGCCCTTTCTTTTTGAAGGAGGGGTCTGCGGATACTGTAACTGCACAGCAACCGCTGACGTTGAATCTACAGAGACTTCAAAACTTTGAGACACATTGGCTACAATTCCTACTTAGCGCCTTAATTGCAGCTTCCGCAACCTTGCCTTCAATTTGTCTCCCCTGCGAGATTTGAGACCAGCATGCGCTTGAGCATCTTCATTGCTAGCGTGATTGAACTATCCTACGCAACGGAGCCCAGAGGAGGAGGAGGAGGAGGAGGAAGAAGAAGATCTGGACGCTTTGGTGAAAGAGTTGCTTGTCCATGTTCATTGTTTTGACGGTTCCGTCGTTCGTCGCTTAAAACTTGGTCCAAAGGGTCATAGTCCCTCAGGAAACAATGGACTTTTATTGTTTTTGCACTCGATGGTCCCAATCCTGTACTAGGGTCGTTCGTTATCTTTGTTAGCGTTGTGATTTGTTCTGTCACGTTTTGCTTTATGAGCTTATGCCAAGTTTTACCACAGCAGCCAAGGCTACAGAAACATGACACTCGAGATGATCTCCTGGCTGTTTGCGTGCTTGGCGCTTGAGAAACTCTCATCAACACTCATCTCAGGCAAGATAAGTAGTAAGTAGTACAGTATGCGCGGCCGGCCCTGTGACAAACTACATGTCTTTTCGCAGACCACTCCAGAAAAAGCCAAGGTTGAGTCTGAGTTGCGGCTGGGCTGAAAACCAGATGAGATCTGTGTGGCCTGGTCTTGCGGTGTGCAAGCTCTGCATGTTTTTGCTGGGCCTGATGCCAGCTGACCAGCATGTGAGCAGAAACATGCGCCACATGATATATGTCAACCAATCGCCATCACTTTGTCAAATTATAGTTCACACACTTCATGTAACACGTGCAATATTTAATTCATACTCAAGTGGTTGCGCGCGCAGCTGCGCGTGAAAAATCGCACAACCGACTTTGAAACACACCTCATATTTGGACAAAAAAATCAGGTGTGGAAAAAACAAAACATCTCGGCACACACACGCACACTTTCGCCGCAAAGTCTGAGTGTGCTAGACCGAAGTGGAACACACTGAGCGCCCGCCACACGCGCATTGCGCTTGCATGCATCGCGCGCGCATCGGATGTGCGCCGCCCGGATGCGGCATCGCGCGCGCCGTGCGCGCACCGCGCGCACACCGCACGCGCGTCGCACGTGCACCGCGCACACACTGCGCACACCGTACGCGCACCGTACGCGCACCGTACGCGCGCCGCGCGCCAACTGTACGCACGCATCGCGCACTGTACGCGCACCCCACCGTACACATACGGTAGCCCCCTATCATGGAAGGCTCTTTCATGACTCTCGAATTTAGCTAAATTTAAAGCATAGCTTCCTTGTGATCGTCAAAAAGAATCATAGGTCCTAGAAACTGTTCCATTCATTTCACAAAAGCCTGCTACAGTCTATGATCTAAAGTGCGTTGCTGCCTCTCACATTCTTGGTTGGCCGTAGAAACACATCATGCCAAGTCACCAACAAGTTTTCTGCAGGTACATCTAGCTTGGCGGCAAGCTGGTGCCAACACGTGTTGATGTTTTGCATTTTTCCGTCTGACATCCGCAAACGCCACGAAGCATGGTGTTGCCCCTGGCGCTTCCAGATTTAGATGGTCAAGTTAATTCATTCCAAGTATCGCAAACAATGATGTGCTGGGTTCATGTGTTTGTTTTCGACCTCTTTGGGTAGAAAGGTAAGCATTGTATATTGTCAAAAACATGCGGAACTGCATCAAGTTACTATCACTGCGACCAACAACTGACATCTCCGTTGCCACATGGATACACAATTAGCCAATGATTAATCATGCTAATGTATGATGCTGGGGATTTTTTTGCTGAAACAAAGTCCTATAATGAATAAGTCCTACAATGAACCTCTTACACATGCGAAGTAAAATGGACAAAACTGATATCTCTCAAAAAACGGCCTTTTGAACAATGCCAACTGCAAAAAAAAACAATGCTAAAGGACTGATAAACAAACATAATGATTCTGTCACGCGTAGAGAAGGCACTTTCAAAAAAATATTTGACCGACTATTGAAATACCAAGAACTAAGACACTGCTAGCCTGGGCGCCTGCCACATGGTGAAACACTGCTAAAATCTGGGATTCTTTCATGGCTGGCTGTGAACTTGGCTTTTGCACATTGAACCACGATATGCAAGTGTCAAAGACCTAAAAGGACAACGGATGCTTTTGCTTCGACAGGCATCTGCAACATCTCCCTGACAATGTGCACCGCGCATTGCTTGTTGCAATTCTTCAACAAGGTGCTTACACGCATTGGACTGCACAGCGAGATTCCTCGCATGGGATTTTTTGCGCACCTGTGCCGGTCCGCACGAAGAAAACGCCCCAGCTCTGGAAAGCCAGGGTTCAACCAGAAGAGCCCGCACACGAACCACAAACCAAACACAAACAGAGCATGGCGACTACATGCACGCGACATTCCAACATGTGTACAAACTGTACACGGGCAATGTAGGTCAGTCGTCTTGCATACCAGCTTCCATGAAAGGGCGTGGGCAGGCAAGAACCATGGAATCAGAAATTGTTGCAAAAAAAAATGGAGATCTTCGGGCGTCCTCTAGTTCCGGGCAGCGTTGCAGCAGGGGTTGGTCTTGCGGAACCACCAAAGCATCTGCTGCTCGTTGCGGGGCGATGGGCATTATTTTGTTTTTTGTTACGCCTGCGCCGGTGGTCAGGCGATCGCAGGCGAACTGTCTTTCCAACATGCGCAACCCGCGCTGCTGCTTGCGTGTGAGCTGCGGCGGCGCTTAGCTGCGCCTCGGGCTTGGGCGCTGCCTTGGCTTGGGCGCTGGCTTGGGGCAATCTGGTTGAGAGTTTTCTGTTCTGCCTTGGAAGAAGGGTGCTCGTCGTTTGTTCCAGTTGCAGCAGCTTGACGAACTTTCTTGGCGTGAAGTGGACGTTTCAAACCTTCTCAGGTGTTATGGAGTTGGGAAGAACACGGCCAAAACCCAAACCAATCAGGCTTCCCCTTTTCTGGTCACCGAGCGACCAGCAATTGCACACTGTCTGCGGGAAAACGGCAAATCTTGGAAGCCTTCAGGGGGCAACATCTGCCGGCAGTGGCCCCAGCGTGACTTCTAACAACCAAACCAATGGTTGCAGGTGAGGGGAAGCCTTGGCCTGAAGATTTCGGTCTGCTCATCAATTTGGGTTGTGGAATGCATCAGATTGGCTTGTGACTTGAAAATTGATCAAAATGACTTGTGAAGGATTGGATTGGGTTGTTCGTTTTTAGATTGGCTTGCGAGAGGGATCAGATTGGCTTGTGAAGAGGATTAGATTGACTTGTGAGCGTTAGATTGGCTTGTGAGAGGGGTCAGATTGACTTGTTATGGCTTTGAGAGGTTCGAGCATCAGATTGGCTTGCTAGTTGTACACCGAAAAGCCATCATTCGTCATTCATCATCATCATCATCATCATCATCATCATCATCATCATCATCATCATCATCATCATCATCATCCATCATCCAGCATCAGCAACATCATCATCATCATCATCATCATCATCATCATCATCATCATCATCATCATCATCATCATCACGTCGTTCATGATCAACCATAGATCATCGATCATAAAACCATCGTCGCCATCATCCATCAACCATCATCATCTTCGTCGTTATGCAACTGTGATCATCCTCATCATCGTCGTCATCATCATCCATCATCAGCATCCATCCTCACCGTCATCCATCCTCACCGTCATCCATCATCGTCATCATCATCAGGGTCGTCGTATCTTCATCATCACCATAGCCGTCTTAGCTAATTTCTTACACACGCGCACTCGGCGTGATTTTGTTAGAATGAAACGGACGATCGTCATCATCGTCGTCACCCATCATCCTTATCATCCATCATCCGTCATCAAGATCATCCTCACCAGGTTGGTCAACCATCATCATCATCATCACTATCATCATGGTGATCATCATCGTCATCTTCATCATTATCCATTCGGCCTCATCATCTCATCACCAACGTTCATCATCATCCATCATCACCATCATGGCGATCATCAGCATCATCATCATCACCATCATCGTGATCTTCCGTCATCGTCATCATCGTCGTGGTCATCACTTCAATTGCGCCGTCAGGCAGCGCTCGGCGTGCAGAGGATGCTACGATGACAATCGTCGTGGCATGGATGATCATCATCATCATCACTTTCATCATGCATCATCATCATCATGACCAGCATCATCATGATCCATCCTCCTTAATATCATGAACCATCATCATCATCATCATGCATCATCATCATCATCCATCACCACCATCATCCGTCATCATCATCAACATTGTAGACTTAGCCTCTATCTTCCGTCCGTGTCAATTTTGCGTGTGTTTGGCAGCGCTCGGCACGCAGAGGACGCTACGACGATACTTGTCGTGGCACGGAGGATGATCATCATCATCACCTTCGTCATCCATCATCGTCATCGTCCGTCATCCATCAAACCCATGCATCATCATCATCATCCTCACCATCATCATCACGTGCCATCATCATCCGTCATCAGCATCCTTCATGATCCTCCATCATCATCATCATCCATCATCCTCATCCATCACCGCATTTTTCGTGAGCCTCCATCGTCATCATCGCCGCATCGTTCTCATCATCCTCATCATCATCGATCGTAGTGCACCATCATCATCCATCATCATCAACCCAGCAATCTTCATAGCGAGAATCATCATCATCCGTCAGCATTGTCATCACCATTGCGGTCTTCGCTTATCTCTTGCGCGTCAACTGATGATAGGCATGATGGCACGGACTCATCATCATCATCCCCCATCATCATCAGCAGGGTCGTCATCATCTCCACCCATGATGATCATGGGTGATGATGAAGGTGGTAGACGATAGAGGACGATGGTGACGATGAGGATGCTGAGGATGATGAGGATGATGAGTATGACTTTTGCAAAAACGGTCATGGTGGATGACGATGAGGATGCTGATGGTGGATGACGACAACGAGTAAGAAGGTGACGACTATGATGGATGATGACGATGACGATTAATGATGAGAATGATGATGATGATGATGGCGCGTGAAGGATGGATGGATGATGATGATGATGGTGAAGGAGCGGAGGCTTGAAACTCATGTTCCAACTTGGTTCCTCCGCAGGAGTGCCTCACGTCCTTCGAGACCACCCAGAAGAAGCTCTACCACTGCCACGGCACCGGGCGGTACCTCGCCTGCTCCAGATTGCAGTGGGTCCGCCGCTGTTTAAGAGGTTGTCTTTGAGGCTGCTGCAACTCGGAGTGAAGCAAGGCCATGAGCGGGAAGAGCTCGGACAGCTGCTGGCCTGCACTCTAAGGTTGTCGGTCATGCTGGCCAGGCTTGTAGGAAAGACGTTCATGCTGTCCACAAACCTCAGCAGGCACTTCTTGCCCAACTTGCAGAGAACTTGGAGCCGTCGTGCTGAACTTACGGCGCGGACCGGGGGCCTACGCGCTGCTCTTGCGCGCGGACGGGCAGCTGACCCGGGCGGGG
Organism: Effrenium voratum; assembly: GCA_963377175.1. Classification (NCBI taxonomy): domain Eukaryota; class Dinophyceae; order Suessiales; family Symbiodiniaceae; genus Effrenium; species Effrenium voratum. The sequence goes on along the minus strand of CAUJNA010000237.1, from coordinate 9,766 downwards.
CAGCACTACTACTTGCACCTGGGCCTGCGCGCTCCCAGCAGGGACTTCGACAACAACCAGCCGCTGATCCGGAAGGGCCCCAACGACTACGCAACGGGCGGAAGAAGCTTGTGCGCTCCCTGCAGGGCGGAGCTTCTTCCGTGACAAGTACTACGAGTACCTGGTCCACGTGCCGGTGATCATCCGGGGCAGGAGGCGCAGCGGGCGGAATGCGGGGGCGGGCTGCGAGTGCAGGGACTGGCTGCCAGTGAAGGAGCTGGGCGGGGCCATGACGAGGCATCGGCCCACCTGACGCAGGAGCAGGCTCTGGACGAGACCTACTTCCTGGACCTGGGGCACTGGGTGTTTTTTCCCTGAAATCGCCTACAGCATGATCGCCGGTCGGTGTAAAGGAATCTGGGGAAGGAGAGGTGCTTCTTAGAAGCGGTGTAAATTCATAAATTCGAAACATGCAAGGCCATGCACAAAGCCAGGGTACACATCACCGAAGTGAGCTCCCACATGCTAAGAAGGCGACAAAGAAAATGAGGCACCAGTCCAGGTTGACTGCAAAATCGAGAGCAACTGTACCGCGCTCAAAGGCCTGTGAAACCTAGGCCCTACGCCTGAAGACATCTCAAATGTCCAACACCAGGCTGCCTGGTGGTCGAAACTCCAAGTGTAAGGCCAGCATCCCGGTTAGGGAATGGGATCCCTGCGCATAGCAAAGTAAGGCATCGTCCGGCAGGTCTACCGGGAACTGCCACACCATCACAGCACGGCTGTTGCATACGCAGAACGAAAATCGCCACTGTTCGTTTGGCAATAAAGTCGGAAGGCCACAAGTCACCAAGTAGCCGCCTACACCGCGCGAGAAAAAGTAGTTCGCCACAGCAAAAATGATCCAGAAAGGAAAAGGGGGGGGTAATCCAAGTTCAGCAGGGGAAAACAAAACTAGCGCCACAGCAAAGAATGCGAAGTGTGTAACCAACAGAAGTCCAGTGAGGCACAATAGCTGTCGTCATGTACCACCCTGCAAACAAAAAACCCGGGAACGTACCCCGCAGTACGTCAGTGGAAAGTCTGTGAAATAGAAAGTCTCGCAAGCGTCAGCCGACCCGTCGGGCAACTGCTGTACCAGGGACCCGAGAGGCCTCAGAAGCATCCGGAGTTTGTGCAATAATCCAGGCCAGGACACTGCTCCGAAACCGCTTAGGGTATCGGGTCACTGCACCGCCAAAAAGAAGGGGACACTTTCCAAAGAAAGGTACAACCAAACTGCATGCCAGCAAGCGTCCCAGTCCTCCCGCTCATAATCGACACAACAAAGCAGACACCACAAAGCAGCAATAAACTGTAACCATCTCCACGTCAAGGAAAAATGAGAGGAGGCTCACGCCACACCATCCCAGCAGTGCCAAGACTGAAAGTAATGTAAAACCAGGACTGTCCTTGAACGCAGGCAAGCACGGCAGGCATTCAGCTGCACAAAATCGGAGTCCCCTCGCCGTACCACCAACCCAGGAGCGCTGGCACTGTCAAGGGCCAGACTGTTGAAGAAAGACGGCACCCCAAAAAATGGAGAAAGTAGGGGGCCTGGGGGGTGGCCTGTTGATGGTTGCCTGTTATGGTTTTTATGTTCATCTCAAATCTGTGTTCCCCCTTATTCGTTTTGAAAAGAGGGTTTTTAGGGAGCTTATTTATCGTTTTCGTTAAGGTAATCATTTTGGTAATTGCCCCCCTTGTTCATTGTTGGGCTGGGGGCAAACATTTTTTTCATTTGAAAGAGGTAGCCCTTTTAGTAGTTATCAAGTTCTGGGGTGTTGGGTGGCGCGTATGTTTTCGGTAAAGGGCGTCCCTAATTCGGTCGTCTTTCCGCTCCGTGCTTCGACATCTCCAACCTCTTCATCCTGCCGGGTCGCTCAGTCTGTCAAGAAAGTAAAGCAAATACCATCATTTGATAAAATGACAAGCAAAGACAAACAGTGTTTCACCAACAATCAGATTGATATGTGTGTCCAGCGCCGTTCAGTGCTGAAAGCAATTCAGATTTCCAGTGTGCTCTTGTAGTGGCAATGGCACCAAAGATGTCAAAAGCGATACCCAAGTCAGCGGTTGCGCCTTCATCATCCTCAGCGGGTGGTTACGTTGAAGAACCACCGACCATCAACCAAGAGTTGTCGGAGGTAGAGGTTGCTTCGAACTCATCGGACGGTGAGTCTAGCGACACGGAGGAGAATGAGGGGTCAGACAATGACCAGACAAGTGAGCATTCGGGAGATGGACACCATGACCCGTCTGGTGGCGCTGGTGGTTCTGCCGATGGTTCTTCGGGTGCTATGACTATGCCAACCGCGACGGTGGAAGAGACCGAGGACATGGTCTTCACTGACCCCGAGTTCGTGGAGCTCGTCGCCAAGGCAGAGACAGAGGAGCAAATCATGCAGCTCATCCAGATGGCGAAGGTCAGGGCAATGTTCTACTACAAGATTGCGGTGGAGCGAAAGAAGGTTCTCGACAAGATGGTGGCAAAGCGTCGTAAGCAGGAGAGGGAGGAGAAGAAGAGGCGCGAGAAGGAGGAGGCAAAGAAGGACCAACCTACCACATTGACAATCACTGTCATGTTTTGCGAGGTGCCTTACTCCATCGTCATCCCTTGCAATGCGACCCTGAAGGTGATTAGGGACGTCCTTTCCATTACCTACCCTGACAAGTTCGGAGTGAAGCGCCATGTGAAGAACTTGCGGTTCTTGTTCAAGAACGAGGAGATGGGCGATCATGCGCGAAGGACGGCAATGACAATGTCCGACAAGAAGACTGGATGGGCCATGGAGAATGGTTCGGTGGTCTATGCTTCGGTGCGTGGTCAGGGCGGAGGTAAGCGAGGACGCGCTGGAACGACAGGTGCGGAGAAGTCCAAGAACAAGTTTCTGGAACTTCAGATGTCGACAAATCACATCACCCACCTTGGAGTGCCGGACATGAATTTCAACAAGACCTACATCAGTCAGGCGAGCAATTCGGTGTCGGAACAGTCCCTGCTCAGTGCCTTCAGTCGGACATCTGTGGATAAGCTCAAATCCATCTTGAATGTCATTTTCAACAGCAACAACGAGAGTACCCGCATTGACTTCATCGCTAAGACCCTTTGCGAGGAATACTTCAACAACATTGAGCAAATGGAGGCATTCACTTCGGTTCTCACTGATGCTGGTCGCTTGTTGATTTCCGCTTCCATCTACCGTGGCTTCATGGGGGACAACAACCGCATCTCTTGGGAGGGCATCCGCAAAGCGATTGAGAAGATTGTTGAGGAGAAGTGCATTGAGCAGGGTCGTTCCACGACAGGCACAAAGGGAAACCAAACCCCGAATTCAGGGAAATCAAACCCTAATCATCGGGAAATCCACCAAAATAAGACTAGTTTAAAGGCAAACCCCAAATTCAGGGAAATCAAACCCCAAATTCAGGGAAATCAAACCCCAAATTCAGGGAAACCAAACCCCAAATTCAGGGAAATCAAACCCCAAATTCAGGGAAACCAAACCCCAAGCTCAGAGAAATCATCAAAACAATCGGTCAGGGAAATACAACCCTTTCAGGTGGCGACACGGCAGAGGATGGCATGTGATGACCACCTCCATTTCATCAAGGCATCCCCTACAATCATGAGTGGAGTTAGACCTTGCATAACTCAACATGTGGCATGTTTGCTTTGACATGACGTGCTGTTTCAACTATGTTCTTCAAAATAGGTTGAACACAATGTTGCAACTGTGCTGTTTTTTTTTGTCAAAGCAGTTTCATTACATCGCCAGACACTTTGTCCGTGGAGCGGTCAAAAGAAGTGTTGCTGATTGTGTTTCCATGTGCGCCATTGTCTTGAAGAAAAAAAAACATTCATCAAGAGTTGATACAATAGTCTTCAAGCAATTTGCATTGCTGAGGTTGAGAAGTCAAGCAGCACTACCATTACGAGACTGAACTCTACTAGGTTTGTTGGCGGGCGATGGGTCGGGTTAGGTGTTGTCCTGTAATTACCCCTTTTGGGTTGAACCCCCAAATCAAGGGAAATAACACTAAAACCCAAATCCTGAGCAACCCTACCAACCCTACCAACCCTACCAACCCTACCAACCCTACCGACCCCGCAACCATCCCGCTTGTCAGAAGGTCCGGCCTCATTCACATCTTAGGCGGGTTTCTCGGGTACGGGATAATAACAATCCTAATAAAATCATATACAAACCAGTATAAATACAAAAAAAAAACAAACTATAAAACAAGGCGAAACTCTCGCGATTTTTTTTATTTTGAGGTCTCTCCCAAACCCATTTGTTTGTAAATGTTCGGTGATTTGGTCCTTTCCTTGTTTTCAAAACCCTTGTTTTTCCCCGTGAAATCCATCAACACCAAAAATTAACGAAACATAAAATCACCAAAACGGAGTTGAGAAAATCAAGAACTTTCAAATTTGCGACCAAACCTGAGAGCCCTAAAGCAAATAACACTAAAACCTAAATCCCGAGCAACCCAACCAACCGAACCTGTGCCTGAAAATAATTCTAATAATTTCATATTATTAGAACTATTTAGATAATTATTTTATGGAGTAATGTCGCGAAGCTCATTAGGCTATTACTTTGTAATAGCGTAATGTCGCGAAGCTCATTAGGCTATTACTTTGTAATAGCGTAATGTCGCGAAGCTCATTAGGCTATTACTTTGTAATAGCGTAATGTCCATAAGGCAATGAAGTGAAAGCATCAATATAAAACCTTTTATTTTCATAATTACTCAGACTTTGCTTTACTTGAGACATTGAAAATAATTGATGGTTGCGACTACGAATAAAATTATATGTTATTTCATGCTTTTTGTTTTGAAATAATGCTTCGTGATAGTTCTGATACGACAGTTCTTTTTTAACTTTGTGTTTCACTACACCTTTTGATTTCTTATGTTCATCATCCTCACCGTGAATTGTGAAGGCGTAAGATTTAGGTTTTAATCCGATGAATTTAGTAATGATTTTTCCATTCACTTCGTCCTTAAACATTCCTAAGACCTTTTTATTAGTTTTGTCATGACATGGATGCTCAACAGGATAGTCGCTAAAATCCATGTGTTGCTTTATATCATTGAAATCCTTATAGACATCATCAGTCAGTGTTTGAATTACATAACTGTCAGTATCAGTATATATCAATTTGATGTTTTCATTATACTTCTTTTTCAATACATCATAGTAAAACTGATACATATGTAATTTGCTTAAATCTAAAATACTCATTCCTAGGAAAATCGGTTTGTCCAGTTTCAGTTTCGCTTTAGTTTTCTCAACTCCGACGAGATTTTCATTAATAATAAATCTATTTTTGAAAGTTGGATTATTAACACATTTTTCATATCTAACTTCATTATCCACCAGTTCAAAGTCCATATGGTTTCGCTTGTCTTCCATAGTTTTTCCGTACACCGCGTTATTCATTAATTTGAATAAATCTTTCTCAAAATCGCTTTTGGCTTCTTTCCTTTTACCTGTGTTAAAATCAATCCACGGTTTCAACCATGCCCTCTGTTGAAATTTTATTATCCTATGGACTTTACCCATTTTCATTCCCATTTTCAAATAATACTGTAAAGTCTTAATATGAACCACATATTTTTCTTTATCCTTTAGATTTAATATTAACTTACTTGTTTTCTCGTCCTTGGGACTTTTACCATCATAATATATTTTGAAGACTTGCTTTTGATAATCGGAAAGCATATTCACCTTTACATTCATTATTTCAGGCGCTAGTGGATAGTCAGAGTGGAAGTCGTGCAATGTTTCGGGATATTCCAAATCAACTTCCATAATATAACCGAACTCATCGTTTTCATTCCATTTTTCAACAATGGGAGTTTTCTTTGTAAAGTCTTAATATGAACCACATATTTTTCTTTATCCTTTAGATTTAATATTAACTTACTTGTTTTCTCGTCCTTGGGACTTTTACCATCATAATATATTTTGAAGACTTGCTTTTGATAATCGGAAAGCATACTAACATTTACATTCATTATTTCAGGCGCTAGTGGATAGTCAGAGTGGAAGTCGTGCAATGTTTCGGGATATTCCAAATCAACTTCCATAATATAACCGAACTCATCGTTTTCATTCCATTTTTCAACAATGGGAGTTTTCTTTGCCCACTTGATATTTTTTAGCGGTAACTTCTGAGACATTGCCAAACCATACAAGTTATTAGCATCTAAGTAACTAATATAATTTGATGGCTTGTTCTCATCATATGCTTCCCCCATATACTTATTATTTGCCACCGCTAATTTATGACTAACCTGACACATACCACCTCTCATTCCCTTTTCAACCATCTCAAACATTTCTTGGTCATGCAATTGATCTATTTCAACACCAGTTTTTAGAAGCATCGCGTCCCATGCGAAATTTGGCAACGTATAATAATGAGCGGGGTCTAAACCGTAGTATTCCATACACAAGTCACTAAAGTTTTCAAATACATCGGTCAGTAGTAAAACATCAGTTCTTAAATACAAGTCGTGATACTGCCCGAGTGTTCTAATCCCGAAGTGCTTCCATACTTTCAGTGCCCTTTCATAATCTTTATCACTTACATGTTCCTCACTTAATATACTGTAAAACGCTTCTTTCGGTGGTAAAGCCCTTTCCTTAAATCTTTCAAAATCATCAAAGTGGTCATAGGGATAAATACCCTTATCAGTCAATAAATCCAAATCTTCATCGGTTTTAACATACGGGTTTCTAACGCTGTATCTGAAATTGTTCTTCCAATTCTCACGCTTTTTATCATCCTCATATTTACTCAACCTGACCAACTTATCCAACGAAGACGATAAGAAACTGAAACTGTCCTTGAAACAAAGAATTTTAAAACCAAAGGTTATAAACTTTTCGCTGTTCTGAGCGATACATTCTATTTTAGAATTCTTGTTCAGTTCGTGAGCCTTGTTGATGATTAAGTGGGCATCGTAGTTTTTAAGATTATGAAGAGACACAGGGATTTTATAATATCTCATACTAAATCGTAGATTGCAGTCCTCGTGGGCGCATCCTCTATACTGCCCCGTAAAGTGGCAATGGTCCCAACACGTCTTTTCTCCTTCCTCAAATTTGTTTCCACAAATGAAGCAGTTAGTGGCATTATTGAAGTCCTCCCAGTCCTTCTCGGTTTCAATACGGTCTTTGTCCTCCTTCATTTTCTCCAAAACTTCCTCTCTGACTTTATTGATTTTCTCAACAAATTTATCCATACAATCCTGACCTCTATATAAGTAAGGCTCACTACTTCCGGTTATAGCATTGACTACATTAATCATAAAACCACAGGGACGATGATTTTGATATGATGTAGTTTTAGCTTTTGCCGATTTGCTTTTAACATCAATTGGTACAGTTAAACATTCAAAGTCGGCATAGATTACGAATGGAGCTTTAAGTTTCTTGAAATGGTTTTTGAATACTATTGTTTCACCTGCTTCTGGCATTTCTATTTTTTGACCCTCAACTGCTAGACATCCTTGTTCTTCGAGTTTCTTTAAAAGTTCTTCGGTCTTGAAACCATGTGAGCAGGTTCTACAGTGATACTTCTTCGCCTTCATCTTGTTAGTCTGACTACTCATTAACTTATCATAATTTTTGATATAAGCGTAATGGGATTTAACATCATCAGTCAATTAAATCAAATCGATTTTGTGTTGTGCTTGTGGGTTGTTGCTTCTTTTGTATAATAAAATAGTTTTACTATTTGTATCGGGGTTTATGTAATAAACATTGACCGATATGTGTTTGTTCTGTTCTTCAAATAGTTCAATCTCATCATTACCTACTGGAAAGTCAATATTATCCCATTTGATAAATTTGTCATCTACATATTTCTTATAATGATACATCTCGCAGGGATGGTCTTTTTGAATAACTCATAAAATCCACATTGAACGGAATATTTAAAACATAAGTCGTCCTCATTTTTAATGTTAATACAAGCCTTTTTGTTTGCCACCCAGTCGGGCAATGGAATAAAGGATGAACCACGGGTAGGATTGTACCTATCATAACTGATGACTAACTTTTCAACTTGACCAAGAACCAATCCCGACTGAATGTATTCGGTTAATTCAATTTGTGTCTCAATGTCGTGCCCAATGTTGTTTAAGACGGTGTTCAACTCGTCGGGATTATGAATATTGTATCTTCTGCTTCTTAACCGCCATTGAATAAGTTCGTTGGCGGGATTTTTGAATGATAAATCGGTTTCCACGATTATTTTCATGTTCGGGTTTCTGTTCAGGAATTCGGCCAGTCGTTGCTTCTGTTATTTTAAGTAGGATAAACCTTTCAACCCCTTTAATCTTATATCACTTACCGAGTAGGTGTTGGCGTATCCCTTGAACGCTTGTTGCTCGTCTGTGATTTTGGACTTGAAACGCTTGACATAATCCTGTAAGGGTCTACCTCTCGTTAGTTTTAGATAATTAGCACCTTTCATTAAAAGGCCATGCTTTCTATATCCATCACTCCTTGCCACTTCCTTTAGTTTCGTGTTCAATACGTTTGAAACTGGTTTGTTCTTATCATAACTGTAGGTCTTATCACCTATTTTGAGTTTTTGTGTTTGCCTCCCTTCTTTTTGTATTAGTTCGCCTTGTTGGCTGTTTAAAATGAAATCTATGATTTTTTCTGACATGGTAACCATAATACTATACTCTATATAATATAAGGTATTTTCTCTTTAAGTAGTTTTTTCGGGCTGGGGTTGACTGTTGGAGAAAATGGGTTTCGGGTTGAGAATGAACGCATTAATCTCATTAAGTGTTTTTAATAAGATGAATGATTATTATTTTTTTCATAATGCGCATTGTCGCGAAGCTTGCAAACAAATTTTAGATTTCTTGTGTTTAGATAAATTTGATTTGCTTGATATCGACCTTCCGCAGTCCTCACAAGTGTAAGACTGTTTTAGGTTATTGTTGTAGTAATTCTGGTGGTAGTTCTTCTGGTCGTCCCTCCACCTCACGGGTTGCTCACTGTCATCGCTCGAAGTCTGTTTCTGTTCGCTTATCATCTGTAAGACTAAGTCGTTTTCTGCTTTCATCAGGTCAACCATCATATCAAATTCGTCATTCGTTATTCTATGCCGACTTTTACCGTTAATAAAAATTCCTGTCATTTTACTATATTAGGGCGTTTTGTCTTTAAGTAGTTTTTATTTTTTCTTCTTGCCTCGGCTACTTTTTGTATTTGTGCTTTCTGGGCTTCTACTCCTGCTTCTTGTTTCCATTTGTTCCCTCGTCCATTCACTACCTCTAGCTATGTCTTGGGGTGAGTTGCTCCTGCTTCTTGTTTCTAATTGTCTTCTGTTCATTTGATTACCTCTTGCTCTTTCTTCTGGTGAGTGGCTTCTGCTTCTTGCTTCTACCTGTCGTCTTGACCAGAATGATGCCCTTGGTTGTTCTTCTTCCTGTTCCCTTGATTGTTCTGATGGTGTGGATGTCTTCTTGTCATCACGTTTGAATAGTTCAAATACGCTCTTGTCTTCTCCACCTAAAAATATGTTTCTTAACGACTTTATTTCTCGGCTTTCCTCTTTCTTCTCTTCCTCTCTGACGGTTGATGCTGACGATGATGACGTTAAATGAAGACTTTGTATATCTTCCTGCTTTTCATCAGACTGTTTTAAATCAGTATCTTTTACATCGGTTGGTTCATCTGACTTTTTCTTTTCTTCAGTCCTACCTG